>PVHX01000671.1:0-171884 GCA_004024805.1 Geosciurus inauris
CAAAAGAAAAGAAAAAGTAGCAACTGCTTGTGAAAATGTGGAGAAAAACTCTTATACATTACTGGTGGGAATACAAATTATATAGCCATTATGGCAGAGTAGGGAGGCTCCTCAAAAAACTACAAGAACTACCATAGGATGCAGCTATCCAACTCCTGGATCTTCAAGAGAAATGAAGTCAGAATGCAAAAGAGATGCCTGCATGCCTGCATTTATTACTTCACCACTCACAACAACTAATACATGGACTCAAACTGGGTGCCCATCAATAGATGAACAGATAAAGAAAATATGGTGTATATATACATGGAGCATTGTTCAGCCATAAAGAATAAAATCCTGTCATCTGCAACAAAATAGACAGAACTGGAGGACATCATAAGTGAAATAAGCCAGATATCAACAGACAAGTATTGTATGTTCTTTCTCACGTGTGAAAACAAACAAAAAGTCAGGCTGAAAGCAGAAAAGTGGTTACTAGAGACTGGGAAGGGGGCCTTAGGGTGCAGACTGGAAGAAGGATGGATGAATATGATCCATGCATGCTGTATGCATGGAGGGAAAGATCACAGAGAATCCCATTAATATGTACAGTATGTGTTGAAAATAGAAAAATTACAATTTAATAAAAATGCACCTGTGTTGCAGAACTCAGCTGTCCTTTTTATGTGTCCAAAGCACAGAAGGGCACACAAGCATCTTTTAAAACAAAACCTTGTGAACAAGCATTAATCTCTAGACAATGTGACACTTGATTAAAATTAAACACCAAATGTTTTAGGTACTAAGAGACTTATAATCAATGCCAATATCTTAAAGTGAAAATATTGGGAAGAAATTTCAAAGTAGAAATAAACTGCTAAGCTGCTGATCAACAGTGACCATGCACAACATTCAGAGGACTATGATCTGGCCCTGACTGCTAAATCAAGGGCAAGCTTCTGCAATGAATTTCCCAACAGCACATGTTCCCTCTCAGTTCACATCTTTGCACCTGCTACACTTCTTCAAGTTGGAATGTTCCATTCAACTTCTTCCAGGAAAAATGCTTATTCAACCACAGAACTCACCTCTTTCCCTTAGGAAAGTTCCCTGCATGATCATCTCCTTCCCCTATCCCAGAATATTGGAACCACCTAACACCTGGGACACTCTCTCTAATCCAGCAATTAGTATATTTTATTAAAATGCATTTTCTTATGTCTGTTTCCATAAAATAAAGCAGTTTGATGGGAATGTCTTATAAATGTTGTGTCTCCAGCTCTTAGAACAGTGCTTAACACACTAGAGTGTTGCTATTTTACACAGAAGTCCCAACCTTTGTATTCAGTAACTTCCCCCCACAAGTACTGGGAACTGAAGTCAGCGCCTTGCATATGCCGATCCAGCACTTGAAGCTACATCCTGAGCCCTGTGTTCTATAAGTCTGTGATAGGATAAATAATATTCCAATCAGAAAGTAAAGAAGAAATCCTCTGAAAGAGTTGATTCAGAGCAGGATCAAATCAATGGCTCTGTAAGAGTTCCTTGGCTCTTTATTAAATTACCAACAACCCCTTGAGCTCTTGAAAGCTTATTTTCATACAACTCCAGGGATTTTTTTAAAAAAATTACTTTTTATTTTATGAGAAATAATAAAAGTAAAATGCAGAATTATTAAAAAATAAACAAGCTGAAATGCACAGGATTCTTATCTACAGCATTACCATGGAGTTCTTGATTGGTATAATTTACAAGGTCAAAGATCAGGACCCTCCCTTTTGTTGAATCCTACTGATGAAACCTGGATTTTAAATATTCTTTTTTCATCTCTGGATGATTATATTTCATCAACCCTATATGACTGCCTTCTCAAAGGAAGGGTTGATGCAGGAGTTATAGTGACTTACAATTCTAAGGAAGTTAATGGGATGACGAGCTAATTAAGCCACTCAACCTCCACATATCTAAGAGGACAACTAGATACAGGACACCTTGGTATTCCCATCCACACTGTGTTCTGTAGCACATAACCTTCAAATAAGCTGACAGGTCAATGATACACATACACAACGGGGTGAATGTAACTGAAAATCATAATTACTTAAACTATTGTACATGAATTTGCTAAAATTTTTTAAAAATCAATAAAAATTATCAGAGAAAAGTAGGATTTCTTACTTATATAAGACAGGTCTATCCTGTAGGGCTTCCATTGCCTGAGTTAATACTGGAGATATGTCACATGACTCTTGTGTCAATGTTCTGCATTCACCTGTAAAACAACATTATAACCTTTGTTAAATTAAAATTAGGTCTTTATTATATCCACTGCATACCAGGAATCTAAATTCTATAGCAAAAATGCTTAAAAAATGTAGAGTATGTCAATCAAAACCTACTTTATACTGTCAACCAAACTAAAAAACTAAGCTTAAGTACTTATATAACCTTACATAACCACAAATACTGTCAACTATACTCGGAATCTATACTTTCTATTACAGAAAAACTACAGTTCTGAAAAAAAACAATCAATGAATAAACATGTACTGAATTACTATCATAAACATGGTAGTACAAGGGAGGAGAAAGGAATACTAAAAATATATTACCAGTTCATTTCCTTAGGAGCAATCTTTAAATAGTGTGCTAAAAATGTTTATGTGCATAACTGATGTATAGTAATAAAATTATAATTTCAAAATAGTTTGGATTTTATGCAACTTTGTGTATGTGTGTGTGCTGCTGGGGATCAATCCCAGGGCCTTGCCCAAGTGAGGGAAGCACTTGACCACACCACTGAGCTGCACTCCAGCCCCCAATAATTTGCATTTTAAACTGAAAAATCTCTACAACACTTTCCTTATTTTACTATTTAATTTATCCATAAAGTGTCTACAAGTATCTACTATGTTCAAAGAACTTATGGCTTGTTCAGAAATTCCCAATCTTTTGGTATACAAGGACCTCACACCAGCAGTTTATTTCTTAGCATGCACTGACTAAGAAGAGCCCAAGCATCTTGATGTGGCTCCACAGAATGTAGCAGTCAAGGTCCGATGGTAAATGTTGAGAACCATGATGTCAGCTGTAGAGGTCACAGAAAGAATGTGAGGCAATGTCCTTTCCATTGAGAAAGTAGAAATCCAACTAGAGAGATGAGATGTACGTGTGAAAAGTTACATCATAACAGTGTAGCATACTTCTGGATGCTAATTAAGTATTTCCATAGGTTAGTGTTCAGAGAGGGGAAGTCACTATGCTTTCCTACAGTTATAGATAATTCTAGAAGACAGAGAACCCAAGTACTGACTTGAAGGTTGAGATAGGATTTGGGTACCAAGAGAAACTCAGACAACTCCCAAAGGGAGCAGACAAAATAAACAAGAAAAGAGGCAGAAAAACAAGTAGGCTCAAAGATAAAATCACCCAGACCAGAGCACTGGGTTGTCACAGTACAGTGTAGTACAGGTGTAACTGGCTAACTGTATTTAATTCGAAGTCCTTCCAACAGTCAACTGGTAACACCCAGTAAAATATCACGTGTTTCTGTTTCACTCTTGCTCATTTTAACTATCTTCTCTGGTTTTAAGAGGCTATTTTGCAAACTGTTTACTGAAACATCTTAAAACAAATGTAAATAGAGCACTGTGGTAGGCAAAATAAGAGCCCTCCAAAGTTACCCACAACCAAATCCCTGGAACCTGTCAATATGATACCTTACATGGCAAACAGGATTTCGCAAATGAATTGAAGTGACAGACCTTAAAGTAGCATTATTTTCTCTGATTACCCAACTGGGTCCAAGGCAATCACACAGCCTTAAAATGGAAGAGGCTAGCAGAAGAGTTAGTCGGAGATATGAGGTGGAAAGAGAGGCAGAAGAGATTCAAAGTGAGACAGTGAGTTGACCCCTCACTGCTGACTTTGAAGATGAAGAAAGGGGTCATAAGCCTAAGAATGCAGGAGGCCTCTAGAAATTGGGAAAATCCCTCGGTGACAGCCAGTAAGGAAACTTAGACTTCAACCCTACAAATGCAAGAACTAGATTCTGCCAACACACTGAATGAGTAAGGCAACAACGGACTGTCCTTTAAAGCAGCCCTGCCAACACTAGGGTCTTAGCATGGTGAGAACCATGTGTGATTTCTGACTTAAAGAACTGTAAGATAATAAATTTGTATTGTTGTAAGCCATTAAGTTTGTGGTAATTCGTTACAGTGGAAAAAGAAAATGAATTCGCCATTTGTAACTTTATATTTTTTTATTTTTTGTAAGTATTTATTTAGTTATAGGTAGACAGAATATCTTTATTTTATGTTTATGTGGTGCTGAGGATCAAACCCAGTGCCTCATGTGTGCTAGGCAAGCTCTCTACCACTGAGCCAAAACCCCAGCCCCTGTAACTTTATATTTATACAAATAACAAGAGATGCCAAATCAGTTTTAAGATAACCTAAGGAAGAAATACTGCCTTCATATTTTTATCATCATCCTTTGCAAAGCATACTGCTTGGCTGATAGCAGATGCTCATGATACAAACACGAAGACAATATATTCAAATGTAAAGTTTGCTTTTCTTTTCAAAAGTACTTTTGATTACTAAAATCTAAATATAGCAAATAAAGGCCAAGTAAAATTTAAATATTCAAATACTGACATTCATGAAGCTACACAATATGAAGGAAATCACTCACTTTGAGCCCACCGGTAAAGTCTTTCATAAGCTGTTTCTTGAAGCAAGGCCATTTGTTCCATAATTTCTAAACTAAGAAAAGAAAAAAAAAATCAAAAAAAAATTAAAGATTACATCTTAAAATTTCAAGAGCTATACCTATGTACCTAATTATTTTTGTTTAATTACATAATGATTTAACTATATATTAACTTCATTTTACAGAACAATTTTCCAATAATTTTTCTAATTAAATAAATGTCAAATTTTAGTGTCATCATTTACTTATCAATTACTGCTAGGATATTACTGATGTCAGAGTATAACTTCCCCATCCCAAAGATAAATAATAATAGATTAAATCCTTATTTCATAAAATGTCATACAGTTTTAAGTGGAATCTAAAATGTCTTAGATTTTGGAAACGTAAGTAGCAATACAACTAGAGCTGGGAACAGTTACTCACCCTGCTGTTTGCTGATTTGTCCGCAAGAGAACTTTGACATCATTATGAATCTGTTTTACTCGGCCCAACGCCTTGAAAAAATCCTTTAAAATTAAGAAGATGACTTTAAAATGTTCATGTTGTCAGATCAAATTCCACTATTCTAAATTAAAACATCACTATGAAGATAAGACAAATTTTCATATATTCTAATGAAGTCTCTCTATATCAATCTTAACTTTCTTCCAATTTTTATACAAAGTATAACAGGTATATCTTCACATTTTAAGACACATGTTAATTTGATGCCTTCTATGTACCAAATAGTGTGCTAATTTTCTAGGAATATAAAATTTATAAAGACAAAAGTCCCTGTCCTCAAAAAGTGTATAATCTAGTGAGAGACAAATGCAAACCTGAAGATTAACACAAAAAGCAAAAACACACCCGCTATTACATATCTTACGACTTAAGTACATCACTCTTATCGCTGAAGATGCTGTTTTATATGTCAGCTATGCAGCCATACTCTCTCTCTTCCCCCTTCACCCAAGAGCACAACGCAAAGCTGGACACATAAAAGATGCTTGTTACATACCAAGAATTGACTGATGCTGAACTGATGACTACTGATATTTTTTCCTTTAGAAAAACATATTGGAGTCTGAGTTTCCAGAATGTCACACAAAATATACTACTGAGACACTCAGTGACACCCCATCACCACCTCAAGAACCCTTCTTGCCCTTTGATCCCAGAATGATAACATCACGCTTAAGTTTATATAGCTCCTCCCAGTCAGGAGACCAAAAGTTTCCTTTCTGGCACAAACTGCATTGTCTTCAAGGCAAAAGGAAAACAAAAAAAAACAGAACCTGAAACTTCTCTTTTCCATTTAACATTTTGAGAGGTTTTATGATTCTGTTGGTCAGTTTGTAAAGAATAGCATAGTTTAAAAAGTTAAGTACATGAAAAGATAAGCATTTCCAACTCCCAGAAAGACAGAAGTTATAAAAGAAGGAACACCTACTCAACGTGACCTCACTGTAACGAAAATAGGAAATGTGATGAGATTGCTGAGAGCTGTGAAGGGGATAAAGAGAACACAGGTGCGTATTGTTGTGCTTCAG
This sequence comes from Geosciurus inauris, assembly GCA_004024805.1. Taxonomy (NCBI): domain Eukaryota; kingdom Metazoa; phylum Chordata; class Mammalia; order Rodentia; family Sciuridae; genus Geosciurus; species Geosciurus inauris. The sequence goes on from PVHX01000671.1 coordinate 6,234, forward strand.
AAGGAGAAGAGGAAGTAAGAGGCTAAATCATATTTCACAACAGTAAACCAATAGCAAACAGTCAATACAGATGACCCAATACACTCAAAACTCGAGATCTAGAACAGAATTTGCAAAAGCAGCAATAAACAAGGGTGACACTGGCTGATGAGACTGAAAAGGTGGGAGGAATGGAACTGTGAGGCTGGTTTCTTTATAAGCTGTGTTGTACTCTGACTTTTTAAAAATACACATGTAACTGAAAAAATAAAAATTAAAAAGCTAAAATTTTCATTTTCATTTCTCAATTTAGAAATATCTTCAGATCAAACTTTTTTTTTCAGATGGAAAAATAAGCTTTAAAGGAGACACGTTCTCTATAACATCTGTATCTGCTACACTCTAAGTCAGTCTAACAGAAAGCAAGGATACCTCAGTAACTGGCCCTTCTCTTGTACCTCGGAGAAGACTCATTTCATCAGAAGTCAGCTGGAACTTAGACAAGAAGGCATCTGCAACTTGTGCTCGGATTTCTAACCTTTGACTACAACAGAAAAATAAAAAGGAATAAAAATCAACCACGTAATGCATTTACATATCTAAAACACTTTGTACCTCTGATCTAATAATTTTGTAAAACAAAGGTGTGAAAGATTCTAAGTATCTTTGAAAACCTCATTTCTACCTCAAATGTTGTAAACTCATCAGTCATGTACCTGATAAAATATTAGAAGTGCATCGGGCATGTAGGTGATAAAATAACTGGAAGCTCATCAGGGATGTATGAGATAAAATTAGCTGACATTGTTCTACCTCCAATACTCGCACACAGTAGGATCACATCATTATGCAAAAGAAGAAATGAGTTCATAAATGGTCTCTGCATTATAAACTTTCAGCCACTTATGAGTACTTGGATAATTTAAATTTATAACTTGACAAGGCTATTTTCAAAGACAGAATTATATTCCTGTTTTCAACCAGTTTCTTCCCACTCACTAAAATATCCTAACCTTTGAAGTTTTTGCAGGAAGTACACAACAACCAAAATACAGGTCCATTTGTTTTTTAGAAATTTTAGGTTAGAAAGAGAAGTCAAACCCTACTAAGTCTCCCCAATCTCCAAAGTCACTTCTCTACTGTTTTCCCCATATTTTCTACATGATAATTAAACAATGTTTCAAATTATCTGAATGCAACCTAACAGCCTAGTTGACAATTAGAAAAAGGTGCACTCTAGTCTGAAAAGCAACCTACATGGACATAAGGGACTAGGCAGAATCACCAGCCACCCAAAGACCACTTAGGAACATGAACTCCCTGAACAGAAACTCCACATTCCTGGGTTCTGTATCTTAGATCTGGAGGTACATAAGTAAGATTATAAAGTATATCAATATAGTGTTCATACGGTAGTAGTATTCCAAAACTGAATAATATTCAAGTGATAATCAACAAAGATAATGTGCACAGGTAGCACAAGTCAGTCCTCTGTCTTATTTGTACCTTTGGATCCAGAGGTTTTGAATTGCCGAATAACACAGAATTCTACAAAGGAAAAGTCAGTTGTCCAAGTGTTTACCTCCAACAATAAAGTAAATCACTTAACTGAGTTTGCAGAGTTGAAGAGTAACTGTCCTATCACTACTATCTAAAAGTCACTTTCACAGGGTTTGTTTTATACTCTTAAAGCTTTAATTGCTATCACATAAGATTTAAAGTAATTATAAAACTTTATAAAATTCCTTGAGACAATATAAATTGACTCAACTAAAATCTCTTTTGGAGCTTTTTTGGATCAATATTTAGAATCAGGGCTGGGAGTGTAGCTCAGTGGTAGAGTGCTTGCCTCGCATGCATGAGGCCCTGGGTTCGATCCTCAGCACCACATACAAAGCAATAAAATAAAGACACTGTGTCCATCTATAACTAAAAAAATGTTTTAAAAAAAAAATTTAGAATTAATTTATTGAGGGCCAACGAAAATTAGTCTCTTTATATTTTCACTTGTTTTAACTAAAACTAGTGATACCCATCTTGATCATTCCCTTTAGTCACTAAAATTAATCCCAAATAATATGGTTGACTAGATCTATAAAGCAATCTATAAGATAAAGACTGAACTATAGGCTTTATATCTGCAAAAGAGATGGCCCCAAAACATTTTCAAGAATGGCTACCCTGCTAACACAAGGTTTAGGTATAAAAAGATGGTAATTTTTAAAGTAATGACAAAATAAATTCTAATACATTTTAAAAATCATGTAAATCTTAGTTTTATAATATATACTCTTTCCAGATAAATTGTCCCACAACCATTCTGACAGAATGGATGGTTCAATGGTTTGGTGTGGCAGCGTTAGTGCACTGAAATGACATTACTGGGGACTTAAAACGTGTAGACCCTGTAGCAGAGCCTGGTGTGACAGAAGACACATGAGATGCAGACCGTGCCCTCACCTCACATTAACACTGACATATAAAACTTTTGAAAGGGCTTTAATATTAAAATTTATATAAAATAAATGTTAACACAAAAATATAAACAATTATAAATTACAATTTCTATAGTACTTGAAATATGTGCACACAATCACCAAATGTAAGTCATATAATATACATATGGAAAATATACAGTACTGAATAATATGCAGCATATAAAATATGAGGTAGATATACATGTTAGTACAAAGTGATCTAAGACAAGTTGCAGAAATACGTGCATAGATACTTCCATTGATCTTTAAAAAGTAACTATACACACACATGAATTTCCAATACATGCATTCACATTGCCTAAGTATTTAAATTAAGACTACTCAGCCTTCATGATTCCTTCAAATAATTCCAGAACAAGACTTATAAATCTTTCTTCTTTTCCTGAAAATATACTGTAGGCTCACCTCAATGGAATAATTTCAAAATAATAAGAAAACATGGACACAGAGCATAAGACAAAATGAAAAAATAAAGAAATATAAATGGCAAAACAAAATGAAAAACATGTCAATTTGCCACTATTCAAAGACATGCAAATTAAAACAGTGTGATAATACTTTCTATCTATAAAATTGGCGAAGTTTTTAATGACAATATCCACTGTTGATGATGGTATAATAAAACACATATTCCATGTATATGGAAGTATAAATTGGTATAACATTTTGTACAGAAATTTAGGCAATACACAAGAGGACACTTTTAAAAAGTTCATATCATTGGGGCTGAGGTTGTGGCTCAGTGGTAGAGCACATGCCTAGCATGTGTGAGGCACTGGGTTCAATCCTCAGCACCAAATAAAAATAAATAAATAAAGGTTAAAAAAAAAAGAATGCTTTAAAGAAGTTTATATCATTGATTCATTACAATGCTAGGAATTAATCCTAAGTAAGCAACCTGAAATGTACATAATGATTTAAAAACATTTTCTGAACCATTATTTTAAGTAATGAAAATAATATGAATACTCAGTAATTTAAGAATGGTTAAATATGTGGATTCATTCACAAGAGAAAATATAGTGCTATTTCCAACTCATGCCATGGTTTAAAAATCCAGCAAATAAATTTGTGAATCTTTTTTTTTTTTTTTTTGATGGTACCAGGGAATGAACTCAGGGGCACTCGACCACTGAGCCACATCCCCAGCCCTATTTTGTGTTTTTATGTAGAGACAGGGTCTCACTGAGTTGCTTAGCACCTTGCCATTGCTGAGGCTGGCTTTAAACTCACAATCCTCCTGTCTCAGCCTCACAAAGTACCGGGATTACAGGCGTGCACCACCGCGCCTGGCTAAATTTGTGCATCTTTTATCTTGTCATTATAGAAATTAGGAGATAAAATAATATTGGCACAAAAACATTTTTTTAAAAAAATATACAAAGTACAATTAACAAAAATGCATGAATTTGACTACATCAGAACTAAAAACTGTACAGCTTCTTTGGAAAACAGTCTGCAGTTCCTCAAACAATCAAACATAGAATTATCATTTTTGATCCAGCAACTCTTAGGTATGTGCCTAAGAGATAAAAACATGTCTACACAAAAACCTGTACATAAATATCCACAGCATCATTATTTATAATAGCTAAATAGTAGAAATAATCCAAATATCTATCACCCTATGAGCCAAGTCCCCAAAATGTGATGTATTTGTACAACAGAGTATTATTCTGCTATAAAAAGCAATAATGTTAACACAGATGACCCTTGAAAATATTTAAGCTAAGCTAAAGAAGCTAGACATGTATAATTTCATTTACATGAAAGGTCTAGAAAAGGCAAGCTACATAGGAAAAAGTAGATTAATAGTTGACTAAGGCTGGTGACTGTTAAAGGTCACGAGGTTTCTTTTGGGCATAATACAAATGTTCTAAATTTGACGGTTGCACAACTCTGTGAGTATACCAAAAAACACTGAATTATACACTTTGAGTGAATTTTATGGTTGTGAATTATGTCTCAACAAAGATGTTTTTAAAATAAACCAAAAAATATGACTTTTTTCATATTTTTGGTTTATTTTAAAAATTTTTTGTTTTAATGACACTTAGCATCATTATATAAAATATAGCCTTAAAAAGCATCTAATATTTTCTTCTAGTTTGATACTTTATTCTTAATAACTTCTATTTAGGTTGAGTATGATCAATATTATTCCCACAAAATCTCAAGACATAAGAAACATCACAGGCAATAACAACAATAAGTACTTAAAATTTAAAAGTAACATAGTCAATACAAAAAGCTCGCCATGTAAAAAGCAGTTGGTACAAAGAGCAGTGATACATTGCCCTTGCTATCCAGTTAGAATACAAAGACTGCAATACCCAGCAACTGTTCAGGTATCAGAGAGCAGAAGGTAAGCACTACCAGGGCAAAACAACGTATGGGAGTAAAAGAAGAAATTACTCACTCCTGTTCCTATGTTGAGTAAAGGTGCTGGATGAACATGGAAAATAGCTAGAGAAGGGAACTGTGAACTACAGAGATGGACTAAATTTCCTTTGAAATAAACTAGTTCTCAAAGTAATAAGGAAACATATGAAACATATATGTGCACACATAGGTCACATAATTCTCAAGGAACATATATATGCACGCATGCACACACGCGCAATTGCCTAAAATTTTGAAATTGTGTAAAATAATTTTAAATATATGATAGGCATACATAACATACATATGCTAGGACCTTAAAGGACAATAAGTTTTCAACAAATACATTCTGGGAAATAGAATTCCAGGTAGAATGAATAAGAACTTAGAAAAAGTCTGTATGGTGAATAAATACAGTCAAATCAGGAAATATACAACATTATCCACTTTAAATGATGTGTACCTACCAAAAAACGATCTCCTACGTATTGAGAGGGATAAAATGTGGTAAGATCAAAAATTATATTTTAAAAAATTAATTAAATCTCCAAATCCAATTTTAAAGAATGTTTGAACCCAAGGTTATTTATACATTTTTTTTAATACCTTTCCTTTACAATATGGTCACTGTAATTATATAAAAGGCATAAACCATTCTGTGCTTTATCCCCCAAGATTTCATTTCCAGGGAAAATAGAGACTTTATAATCTATCTGAGCTGGACCCCTGCCTGTCACTGACAGTATCTTCTTTAGGATAGATAAATATTGCATCTAAGTACAAATCAGAGAGTGTGAAGAAAGAAGAAGTAATGCTCCCTGGATTCCCCTAACCTTTCACTAAGCAATGAGAAAATACTTCATATAAGCTTCTGCAATAGATTTTTACATGTACATTTATGCAAAATAAATTGCCTGAAAAAGACAATTGGATAATCATGTTATACAAATAAGCCCATAGCATTTCTGTTTCTACAGCAAACTGTTCATTTTTAAAAAGTTTCCTGTTAAAAAGAAAAGGTAATATTTTAAAAAAGAAAAACAACTCTTTGCCAACCCTTAGGAACCTGTTTCATAATTTCTGCTACGTAATTTTTCTAAAATACTCAAACGTTCACTTGGCACATCAAATCTATAGCTCTGAGGATGCTACAATGTCACCAAATTTCACTTCCCAAAAGAATATCAGATCAAACTCTTTCATAGGCTTACTAAAATAATGAAGGTAAACAACCTTGCTTAGTTCTGAGAAAATGTGAACAAGCACAGTGCTCTACCATTGCCTCCCATAGACTTTAATCAGTCTCACTTTCATATGTTACAAGCTAATACAATGCTTATTTTTGTTTTCATTGTATGTTCCTTTTATGACATTGGAGTAGTTGCTTTCTATATTCATTCACTCAAAAATTATTTATTGAATCTAATGCATCATCACTGGAGATACAAAAAAAAAAGAATAAGAAACTGTCATTGTTCCCAAGGAACTTGCAGTTTAGAAAGAAAAAAACCAACAATTAATAGCAAACTATAATAAACACTACAATAAAGATGGCACAGAAATACTGAACTTGGAACAGAAAAAGTTTAAATTAGCCTTGTATATAAGAGGCTGACCTGTTATCCTCTTGGTTTTAGTCATATTTTTAAACTAAATCAATTCTGGTTTGTCAGCAACATTAAAGAGAAAAATTCATGCTCTTGACATATTAACTGGGAAGTTATTTTTCTAGAAGACGTCTTTCAAGAATGGTTGTAATATGAAAAACATAATTTTGTTCTAAAGGCACAGGCTCACTCTGTCTATAGAAACTCAGTAACTGCCTCTCTTATGGAGCTGGCACCTTGCAGAGTCAACCATCCTTTCACGTTGGCGCAGGTGCCACTCTCCTCACCACCATCCACCCACTAATAGGACACACCTTTGTGGCGATGGAACTACTTGGTCTCTAGACTGTGATGGTGCACACATGAACCTATGCAGTTGGTAAAAAGTATATATTAACTCCATATGTACACATAAATGAGCAGAAGCAAAACTGGGAAATCTGAGTAAGACTAGTGGATTTTTTCAAGGTCATTATCTTAGTAGTGATATTACATGGTTTAACATGATAATCATTAAAGAAATCTGGGTAAAGCCTACAAGGGATCTTTGTATTCTTACAACTGCCTATAAATCTATAATTATCTCAAATTAAAATTTTAATTAAAAATATTAAAATGTATTTTCAAGCTTAACAGTTACTAGATGGGAGAATTAAGGGAGAGGGAACATCCCAAGAAAGATAAAAGAACATGAATACCATTTGGGCTAAGGCAAAGCTTTTCAAGTTGTCATCTCTGGGCCACTTGCATTAAAATACCAGGGATAGTATTAACAGGGCAGGGTCCTGAAGCCCAGCCCAAGACTGACTCAATCACTAATCAGAAAATATAGTTGTTTACTTTTATACAATGAGAAATTTTGAGGAAAAGGCCAAAATGTGGCATCCTATTAAGCTTCCAGATGGTTCTACATTTGCTATGATAAGGTATAAGGAACATGAATGGCAGCATTGTGAGAAAAAAGAGAGAAAGGAAAATTGGGGTATAGTTATAAAGGTTCCAATGACATCTAACATCAGACTAAGTTATTCCCAAAGAAGTAATTGTTCAACTTGTAATGAATGGAATATAGATCCAAAATGTACCACCTACAAATTTCTACATTAAGACTACATTCCAACCTCAGGATACCACAGAATCTAGCTTTTTAAAAACTAGACAGATTATCAAATATTTGAAGAGAATCATCATGTCCTTCTTAGATCTATACTTCTAATACATAATTGTGGTTTTTCAACTGTATGCCTTTTGATGAGATCCTTATCATCCTATTACCCTGCTATAGATACTCTTAGTTTTCCTTGGCTTTGTAGGCCATGTGTGCTCAGTCAACTCTGTTATAGGAGGATAGAAGCAGCCACAATCTATGAACACCTAAGCATGGCTGTGTTCCAATAAAACTTTATTTAAAAAAGCAGGTGCTAGTTAGATTTGACCAGTGGTCATAGTTTGACAACCTTTGATCTGTTACAGTACACTGAGCTACTCTATAATAAGCAGTTCAGGTGGTAATACCTCCACATTATTATGAAACATGCAGAACACTTAGATTTAAGTGATATACCAAGCTACAGAGTGAAGACAAGTATACTGTATCACAATATAATGCTTCTCCCTCTTTATGAACTCCACACATGAGAATGCAATTAGTGAGTTTTACCTTAATTATTAATAAGTTTTAGCAGCATTCAATACAACATGTTATAATAATTCATACTGCCCTTAATTTCATTCACTTGTTTAATCAACAAGTCTACTTATTTTTGTAAACTATAAGGAGTATTTAGAGTTAATTATACCAGAAAGGATTAATCACAGTAAAACCTAAGAGGCAATAATTGTGAAAAAACAGTAAGAAAATTATTACATTTTAAAACATAATCATTTTTGAACTAAACAGTAAATAATCCATTATCATCTCTGTTCCAAAAAAAGGATCCCTCAAACCCAGTAACATGTTTAGTGCTCTTTAAGCTACTGTTTTTATGCTTAAATTACTACTGAATAACTTAGGTCTTAGGTGCTGTATCAATTTTGAACTATATTTATATTATTTTAATTTTGATTTGCAGTTAGGTACACTTTCTTTCCACTTAACCTCCAAATTAATGAAGAGGTGACTATACAAATAAAAACTTACCTTTCAGCTTGAAGCTTAGTGGTTTTTACTATTAAATCTTGAGTCTGTTCCTTTGCTGCCTAAAATTATAAACATACAAAACGTCAATACATTCCAACTGCATTACATTTTAGAAAACAAACACCAACACCTATGGAGTTCAGACTTGTAACAATGAGATCACTCTGCAGAATCCAAAAGTTTAAAATACCCAAGTGACCCAAATAGATGCTTCGAGGCTCATACACTACTTTTAATAAGAAGAGTTCCCTCAGAGGTCTCAATATACACATAATGCTAAAATTTACAAAAAAGAAAAAGGTTATCTGTTGCTAACTAAAGAACTTAACAGTTCATTACTCTTCAGTGAAACAGAAGCACAAGAGCAAGTTAAGGATGAGAACATGACCTTCAGCTACGGACATGTCAGGTTGAGAAACCAAGAGACCTCTAAATGGTGTCGTAAATTAAGTCACTCAAATGTAGGTATGGAACTCAACAGAAATGCATGAGATAGAGATAAAAATTGAGAGTTGGGGGCTGGGGCTGTAGCTCAGTGGTAGAGCGCTTGCCTAGCATGCGTGAGGCACTGGGTTCGATCCTCAGCACCACATATAAATAATAAATGAATAAAATAAAGATCCATCAACAACTAAAAAAAAAAAATTGAGAGTTGGAATATGTAAGAGACATACTCCATCTAAAAGACACAGGGCTGTTCCTGACCAAAATTCATACCAAGCAATGATCCCTCCCACAAGCCATAGCTGAAAAGATCAGGAAAATTTGATGAAAAGGTCAAATCAAACATTTGATCAAAGATTTATGAAGTGGATTCAAACAAAACACATGTGTAGCCATTAAGATTCTCTCTTAATGATCAAAGATCAAACATTTATGAAGTGGATTCAAACAAAACACATGTGTAGCCATTAAGATTCTCTCTCAAAGTCTCAAACTGGAGAATACTACAAAAATAAGGCAGAAAGCCTCCAGGCGTGGTGACACACACCAGTAACCCCAGCAGCTCAGGAGGCTGAGGCAGGAGGATCACGAGTTCAAAGCCAGCCTCAGCAAAAATAAGGCACTAAGAAACTCAGCGAGACCCTGTTTCTAAATAAAATACAAAAATGGCTGGGGCTGGGGCTCAGGGGTCGAGTGTCCCTGAGTTCCACTGCTGGTACCAAAAAAAAAAAAAAAAAGGCAAAAAGCAACAAGGGGAAAGAGGACATGAGGCTGGTAGAAACAGAGGGTCCATGCCTTGAAGGGACACTAAGCCAGAATTATGCAGAGTGTAAACTACAGAGAGTGAGTCAATCTGCTAAAAGGGTGGATACCAGAGGAAATACCTGCTGATACTCGGTCATTTTCACACTGGAATACTACAATGAAGAGCTGAGCTTCTGCTGCTGAGATTTCTACAGCTGCCTCAAATCTAGACACTCCCTCCCAGCTCTGGATTGCTAAGGTCTCATCCTCTGTCTTTGAATTCTGCCCTGAGACTGCCAGTTGAAATTCTATCTCATTGTTTCTCAGGCATCTCGTCAATAATAGAGCCCACACTTCAACCTTTAGTGAAGAAATTTTGAGTGTGCGTTTCTTGCAACCAAATGATATTACTATCAAACAGTGGCTATATAAGAAAAGATTTAAATTTTGATTATTTAGCATAACACTTATTTTTAAAGAATGCAGGTGAACATGATGGTTACCTAGGCACTCTTTTAGAACTGTGAATCTTCAAATCCTGTAACTTCTTCAAAGGCTTACATTTTTACCATTTCACTTTAAAGTTTACCTCCCACCATTATACATTCTTGCTTTGTACAATCTTTTTCAAGTACAACACTTACTTCTCAGAAATGTTTACATTTTAATATTTCTGAAAAAAGAATGCTTCACAAAAGCAATATTAAAATTCTTACTAGCTTCTTTTTACTCCTAGTCATTAAATTGAGGACATATATTATAATCAAGAATGTCTAATTAATCAATGAAATAGGATATTTTTAGTACAGTATAATGTCATAATATTTTCCATTTTTTTCATATTTCTTGACTCATTCAATTGTGGTTATAATTACAAAATAATATTTAATACTACTAGTGAAAAGTATCATCCTAAAACAATTTCCAGTTAATTTATCTTAAATGTTAAGGATGAGTACTTTTCATTAAATAATAAACATGATCTAAGTGTAATTTATGAAAGAAAAACCACACCCGGGCTGGGGCTATAGCTCAGTGGTAGAGCGCCTGCCTTGCATGTGTGAGGCACTGGGTTCGATCCTCAGCACCACATAAAAATAAATAAATAAAGGTATTGAGTCCATCTACAACTAAAAAAAATTTTTAAAAAAAAGAAAGAAAAAAGAAAAACCACACCCAAAGGAATAAAATGTAACACACATAAAATTACTGATTAAATTTTAATTTATTTTGTAATTTATTTGTTTGGTACCAGAGATTGAACCCAGGGGCACTTAACCACTGAGCCACATCCCCATCCCTTAGCAAGCCAGGGTCTTCCTAAGTTGTTTAGAGCCTCGCTGAATTGCTGAGGCTGGCCTTAAACTTGTGATTCTTCTGCTTCAGGCACCCAAACCACTGGGATTACAGGCATGTGCCACTGTGCCCAACTTACTGATTGTTTCTCAATGTTATCTCATAATAAGAATCATTTTTAAAATGCTCCATGTTTAAAGTATTTTAGCAAATAGTAAGTAATTAAACTGACCCTTATAACACCCACTATGAAAAAGAAGAGGTAGGACACTCTAAGAAATACTTTTCTTTTATAACTGAATAAATTAAAAATATTACAATTGATAAAGAGTGCTACTAAGATTTCAATAACATTACATCCCAATAAATTAGCTTTATGAAAAACTGGAGAGAATGAACAAAACTCAAAATCACGGCTCCAATAGCCTGCTGATCTAAGAAATGACACATGTACCAAAACTGAATGTAAACAATAGCAGGTAATCAACTATTTTAAAAAATTAAATTAAAAAGCTATGAGGAGGGGCTGGAGTTGTGGCTCAGTGGTAAAGCGCTTGCCTAGCATGTGTGAGGCACTGGGTTCGATTCTCAGCACCACATATAGATAAATGAATAAAATAAAGATTCATCAACAACTAAAAAAATATTTAAAAAAAAAAAAAGCTATGAAGAAATCTTCTGCAAGTGATGAAAATGTTTTACATCTTGATTATAGTGGTTGTTTCCTAGAGGTAGAAAACAGTTTGAACACTTCAAGTGGATACAACTAGCTCTGTACTGACCAGACCAAATAGAAAGGTTTCTGGAGTTAACTGGATAATACCAATAAACCATCACCCAAAGAAACACAAACATTTATAAGTACTTTTAAAAAGTTTAATATTTATATTCAAACTTCCTGTGGGGCATGATGCATCAGATATCCATATATTCTGCAGACCTACCTAACAATTTTGAAAGCTTACTTTGTACCAGGAACTACGCTAAATCTAGCCATTCTACAGCACCTGTAGGCGGCTTGTCATATCTTGACAACAGCTGCTCATTGCTTGAATGTCCTCATTTATGCTTTCAAGTTCCTGAAAAGGAGAAAAATTGCATCAAATACTGTATATACTGTTAAAGAAATTTCTCCTCCCTTGGCCAAATCCTTATTTTAATCATTCATACACACACACCCAATTTTGTCAAGGCATAATAGGAGATCCCATATTTAAACTAGAAATTTTTAAAAAGAATAATATCTAGCGTAAAAGGTGTAAAGTTAGTCTATTCCTTTTAGAGAGTACAGGGAAAACACAAACGTTTTAAAAATATGTATAGTTTTTGTTGGTTCATGGACTTTTTTTTTTTTTTTTTTTAATTCGTGGTACTCAGAATTGCTCTACCACTGAGCTACATCCTCAGGATTTTTTTTTGAGACAAAGTCTCACTAAGTTACCAAGAAGGCTGGCCTCAAACTTGCAATCCTTCTCCCTCCCAAGTAGCTGGGATTAAAGAGATGCACCACTACACAGGGCATGTACAGCTCTTTATACAGGAATTCTAGAAATAATAATTTGTTTTATCACACAAATGAATTAATCAGATAATTGTGCAACAATATACAATAATATATGTGAGAATAATCTACTCAGAGTTGCCTTAAAACAAGTGAAAAATGTGAACATTTCCAATAACAGAATGGAATACTCTGCCTCCATTAACAACATCATATATATATATAATGCCTATGTACCTCAGTGGTAGAGCACTTGCCTAGCATGCATATATATATATATATATATATATATATATATATGCTCATGAAAACATCTATATAAGGCAAAAAAAGTCATAAAACAGTACATACACTGTCTCCCCACTTTTGAGGAAAAAAAAAACTTATTATGTACAAAAGAACAAAGAGAAGGCCATACAATATAATATTTCTGGGTGACTAGATAATAAGCAACTGCTCTATTTCTGACTTATCTAACTTTTCTGTAATAAATTATTTGTAAATTTTAATTAATGAAAACAAGGATATTTGAAAACCAAAGAAATTAACAAAAATGCTTTCTCATGTTTTGCTGTGAATCATCACATACTAGATCATGTCAAGAATCTGATTATTTTCTCAATAACATTCTTTCTCTACATACTTCCATCTCTAGCTCCCTCCACAAATATATGAATTTAATTAATTGGTCTCTAAATCGTATTACTTATATTTCCTTAATGAATAGATCTTGTTTATTTCTTTTTTACAACTCAAACAGCCACTATGTACTTTAATTCAGGGCAACTATTACCTCTGATTAAAAACCAGGCCTTGCACGGGTCTCCCAGGGTCTATGTTCAACACCTCTAAACCATCCACTACTCTTTATTAAACCAATGCCTTAATATAAAAATACAATTGTATTACAAAATTACATTTAGCTTCTCACTGCACAAATATCTTCTTTTACTCAATTCAATTCAGTGTCACAGAAAAGAAAAATATACAAGGAAGGAAGCAAAATTTTGATGGTAGACAGTATCTTAACTGCAATTCCTGTCAACAAGAAGACCAGACCGACAAAGGGAAATATGGCAGTTTTATAAAGGGACAGATCAGTTAGGGAAAGACACATGAAAACCATCAAGCAAGGCTACACACAGGACAAACTACAGTAAGAAAATCATTTATAAGAATATGAGCATAGCTGGGCACAATGGCGCATGCCCGTAATCCCAGTGGCTCAGGAGGCTGAGACCAGAGGATCGCAAGTTCAAAGCCAACCTCAGCAACAGCAAGATGCTAATCATCTCAGTGAGACCCTGTCTCTAAAATAGAATACAAAATAGTGCTGGGGATGTGGCTCAGTGGTTGAGTGCCTTGAGTTCAATCCCTAGTACCAAAATAAAAAATAAAAAAAAGAGTAAGAGCATAAAAGCATAAATTTTTGCTCTAGAATTAGACATTTTCCCCTTCTCTCTACAAAATACTTTGAATGACAAAAATACAGCACCAGAGATTTTCAAATGTTACTCAATAATTTACTATATAGGATATAAGTCAAATTATTAAACTAAACTGCTTTGGGGTCAAAAGTAAAAGAAGGATGATTTAAAATATCAAATAATGCTGGGCGTGGTGGCACACACCTATAATCACAGTGGCTCGGGAGACTGAGGCAGGAGGTTCGCAAGTTCAAAGCCAGCCTCAGCAATTTAACAAGTCCCTAAGCAACTTGGTGAGATTCTGTCTCAAAGTAAAAAATTTTAAAAAGGCCTGTGGAAGTGGCTTACTGGTAAGTGATCCTAGGTTCAATCCCCAGTACAACAACAAAAAAAAGAATAACGTACAATGAAAAAAAAAAAAAGAATAACTACACCTGATATTACCTTTAGCTATCATAATACACTGAAGGGATTTAAGGTAATAGAAATGAGGTCTCTTAATACAGGACTTATAGGCAGAGGTTTGATAAATTGTAATTTAAAGACTCTGCCATTGGTTTACAAAGTCTGATTTTCTACTAAATTATTGCTCTCCCCCCGCCAAAATAAACAAAAATGTAGGTTGTAAAATACAACTGGTATATATTTTTAAAACACATTTTATTATAGAAATCATTTCAAGTATCAAAAAGTTGTGATGATATAAATGCCTATGTACCTATGATGACCCTATCTCTGAGCTTTCAACAATTATCCCCTCATGGGCTGGGGCTGCAGCTCAGTGGTAGAGCACTTGCCTAGCATGTGTGAGGCACTGGGTTCAATCCTTAGCACCACATACAAATAAATAAAATATAAATAAAGGTATTGTGTTCATCTACAAATTCAAATTTTTTTAAATTATCCACTCTTGATTCATCTATCCACTTTCTACTTCTCTCCCCATTCATTATCTTCAAAATAGATTATTTTGAAGTTATTCCAGGTATCATTTTATCCAAAAACATATCTTTAATCAATTTCTGAGATGATTCTAACAAACTCAAACATGATACCATTTTACATTAAACATTAACAATAATCTCTTTCTCTCTTATTTTTTGGTACCAGGGGTTGAACTCGGGGGTATTCGACCACTGAGTCACATCCCCAACCCTATTTTGTGTTTATTTAGAGACAGGGTCTCTCTGAGTTGCTTAGCACCTCGCCATTGCTGAGGATGGCTTTGAACTTGCAATTCTCCTGTCCCAGCCCCAAAGTGTGGGATCACAGGCGTGTGCCATGTGCCCAGCCTAAAAGTAATATTTTTATTAAATGCTTATTGAAACCATGTATAACACTTCCATGTCATTCACACAGAAATGTCAATATCACATTAACAATATTATATATCAACATATTAATAAAATATTATATAATAAACTAACATACTAAATAAACTTTATTTTCTTGGAGGGTAAACAGCACTCAAGTATGAGGAAACTTTATGCATTAAAATACCTGATCTCTGAAACTTGCATAATTTAGGATGAAATAAAAGTAATTCAATACTAATTACTCTGCCGAGGAAAAGTGGTTATCCACGAGAAAGTTATTCAATGAGGGGATATTTCTATTGGAAAACTATTTAAGAGAAATGTCATTTTTTTTAAAACACTAAAATTCCTAAGAGAATTTCCTAGAACAAATGTTAAACTTTGTAAGAACCAGTATTAGTAGAGTTCAGATTCAGAAATCACCCTATTTCAAATAAAGACTTAGATACAGCAGGAGTATAGCAAGTCATTTTCTATTGGAACATGGTACATTAATAGCAAATGTATAAACCTAATTCAAAAAAATACTCAAGACAAGCACAGAGCAAGTTCTTAAGGAGTGCTAAACAAAAAGAATTTACATACCTCCTTCACTTCTTTGAAAATGCTTACAAATTCTTCATTGATGGCTAAACTTCTGCGCTCAATATCTCCACGTAAATTTCTTCGAGTCCGCAAACTATTTTCAACAAAAAACGTTGAAAGTGCCTTGAGAGCTTCCAACATCTCCTATATAATTGGTAACACAAGAAAATTATTAAGAACAACTTTTAAATGGTTTCCTAATCTCTAACCAAAATGTACTGAAATAACTTTTGAATAATTTGTTCCAACAATCCAAAAACTATTGGATGACCTTCAAACTACTGAACAGTAAATTTATTTCTGGAATACAATAGGTATATACTTAGCTTACACATAATGGCCTATATACAAGGTTATTCACTGCAGAATTGTTTGGAATTACCAAAATTGGAAATAACTAAACATCCACCTAAAAGAAACTGGCTAATAAGTTACGACATTAATTTTTTAAAAGGAAGAAGTTTTTTTATGTACTTGGTATGAGCTCTGAGATACAGTAAGTGAAACTGCAAGGTATAGAAAGTTGCAATACAAACTGTTATAAAATGAAAATGAATATATCACACATATTTACTTGCATACATATATACTATCTCTGGAAGCATCTACACAAGAAATCAGTGCCACTGGTCACCTCCAGGCTAGGAACTGAGTCACTAGAAGCAGGACTGAGAGGAAGACCTCTCTGCGATGACTTTTTAACAGGCAGCAAGTGCAAAGACCCTAAAGCAAAAGGAAGAAGCCAGTGTGAATGAAGCTACTGAAAACTACTGCAGGTTTTAAGCAGGAGAGTAACACAGTATGTTATACACAGTTAAAAGTTTATTCTAACTTTTTTAAGAATGGATGGTACAGGGAGGCAAGAAAGCAAACAAATAAAACTAAAATAATCCAAGCAAGACTTGATGATGTCTTTCACCAAGATGGCAGCAGTGCAGATGAAAAAGAAATATTTCCCCCTAAAAAACTTTTTAAAGGTACAGTCTATAGGATTGTTTCCTTTATGGGTTGAATGGCACAAGTGGAAAAAAAAATGACTGCAAACAAAAATTATTTATATGCCTCTTGCTTGAATGGGTAAATGGTGATGTTCTTCTTAGCCGTGAGAACAGAATCAGTTTCGGGAAAATCAAGTATTTTGTCCATGTTAAGTTTTTACAATGTCAATCAGGTGTTCAATTGACAACATAATATTGACAATTAATTCTAAAATCTGAAACTGGGTAGAGATGTCAGTAACAGGGTTACAGATTTGAGAGGCATCATACTTTTTGCTATTTATACCATGAAAGTAAAGGAATTCACCTAGAGAGAGAATATGGTTAGAAGAGAGCAGAGTTCTGGCTAGAATATTCTCAAAGAACCTAACATTCTACAGATAAAAATTCTTACACCTAAACTAATGGATATTCTAACAGGCTTTTTGTTATATAATTTAAAAATATTGGTTGGATTGACAAAAATAAAGTATTTAAATGTAATTTAATACTTTAGAGAATAAAAATGTTTAAAACTACAAATGCTTATTGTACACACACACACACACACACACACACACACACAGAGCCTTAAAACACCCTAGGGCCTGGCTGAATGGACAGAATCACAAAGTTATTAGTTACATGACTTAACCCAGCTGCCTTATTTTTCTCCTGGGTAAAAAGGAGAAAATGTTATCTACATTTGAGAAGCTGTATTAAGTGAGATAATAAATATCAATATTAGACACATTAAACACTGCCAATTTTATGATAAAATCAACACTTGTTAAGAAACAGCAAGTGCTGGGCACTGTGCTTGGGACTTCACCTATATTCGGAGTCCTCACAACATCCCTGATAAAGTTGCCAGAAGTATTCTCAATTCCCAAACAGAAACTTAGAAAAGTTAAGAAACTTGCTCAAGTCACAATGCACAAATATGGTGGATCTAGAGCCCTTCATGACACTGTTATGTTACAAATTCTTATTGACAGTTTGTTTTCCAATTACCTATATATTTACCCATAAAGCTCTCACTTTTACTAGTTTTGGGGGGGGGGGTTGTTTTGTTTTGTTTTGTTTTTTTCTTTGTGCCTCGTTGGTCTGAGTGATACAGAAATGATAGCTAGCTATGACAGGAGTTGGTAAATCCAATCTCAGTTTCAGGAGCAACTTGGGCGGACCTGTGGGCAGTTTATCTTGTAAAGAAATAAATACTGGATAGATCCACAAGTCACAGGCAGCACTTAGTTTACAACAAAAACCAGTAGATGAGTTTATGCAAGCCTTGGGCAGAAAGCTGATCTTTCGCGCTGCAAACTGTTGCTGTTCTCACCAGGTAATGGAAATGCTCCATGCTTAAACTCTTCCATCCTCCTAACGCCCCTTCGCGACGCCCTACCAAGCAGTCCGCGCGAGTTTCTCATCCAGCTCAGACACCTTAACACCTTGGGGTGAGGGAAGGCGCCTCCCCAGAGGCCACAACTGGAAGCCCCTTCCTCTTCCGGGATCTTTTCGGGCTTGCCTTCTCACCTGCCCCGAGGTGGCAGCAGAGCAGCGCGTCGGGGGTCTGGGGTCACTCAGGGCTCCCAGCGCAGCCCGCACCGCGTAGAGGCCAGGGTGTGCGGAAAGACAACGCCCCCGGCCCGGCTCCAACCGCCGAAGCAGAGGGGTCCTAGGACCCGCGGCCCTGTATGTCCGGGTTACCTTGTCGTTGTCCAGCCGCGTCTCCAGGATCTTATGCAGCTTGCGCGACAGAGGGTTGGTGGTCTGCGCCGTTGTCCCCGCTGCCCCATTGCTGAGGCCGTCAGCGGCCCCGGGGGCCGGCACTGCGACCACTTCCCCGCCACCTTCGGCCATAGCGACCCGCGACCCGCGACCCGCCCCCAGGGGCGGGGCTGCCAGCTTAGCCCTGAGCGGGTAGGAGCAGGCAGCGCGAGAACTGCGCATGTGCTGATCAGTCTGCGCAAGCGCCCGGGAGAGGGACGAGTCCGCGGTGCTGACCGGCTCCCGCTCCAGGAAACCCTGAGCAGGGAAAGCGGAGACGAGGAAGGGCGGGTCGCTCCAGTGGGAGGAAGAAATTTATGAGCTTGAAAGGGGCTTCGGAATTACTGAATCTAAGAAATTCTGAGCCAATTAAATGCAGAATGCACTGAACCCTGTGCCCGGCATACATGTTCAATGAAACTTAATTCTACTTAAGTTCATTTCATCCGAATTCATCTTTCTGAAGAGTGTTTAGTGAAGACATAGTATATGCCAGGTACCCCGGTAGACTCTGGAAAGTCTACCTTATGTGTGTGAGAGCTACGTTTTCTCTAGCTTTGTGTCTAAAGTTGTTCTCCAGTTCTAAAAACTCGGCAGCAGTATAATCTTATGGAGAATTTGCTTGTGCTGGTTGGGAAGGAGCAGATTGTCAACATCACTTGCCATGGTCGGTCTATCTGTCTCTATCCTTGGCATTATAACTGTTCTGGCTCCTGCCACTGGCTCCTCAGTCAGTCCTCTGTAGTCCCTGCTTGAATTAAAGGCACTCCATGCTCCAACTTTAATTTCTCCTGCAACTGCTTAACACAGACATGGGCTTGCTGCAACTCTGCTTCCGTTGTTGCTTCTGTAGTGAGCTGCTGCTGCTCACCCCACAGCTGCTGCGATCTTACATAGCTCTTTCTTTTTCTTTAGGCCATACTATTTGTTCACTAGCAACAGTATTTTCCCTACTTTTGGGGGGTTTTGGTGCATCAATCACCATATTCAAAAGGTGGCCCCAAAGTATCCATAATAGCTGCCATCCTCCACATCCCCTACACACATTTCCCCTTTCCAATTGCCATAGTCTCTGTACTCAGTTTTCTCTGACTTCCTGCAGAGCTCACCAATTGCCACATACATAGACCAGTTGTGCCAGGGTAGTGAAGTAGATTGTGGAGAAGCCCAAAAAGATGCCTGGAAACAGCATGAGAGACCTCTAACTTACTGAGGAAAGCTTGCAAGAGATCAGCGACATGTTCCGTTCATCATAGGATGTTTAGCAGCATTCCGGGGCCCTACCCACTAAATGCCAGGAGCACCACCCCCAGTTAGAACCATCAAAAATGTTTCCATAACTTGCTAAAAGTCCTGGAGGGTCAAAACTGCCCTGGCTTGAGAAGCACTATTCTAAGCCTTAAAGATATTAGTTCTCTAATATTAGTTTAACAAATTACCAAAACTGAACACAGTGTCACACATCTGTAATCCCGACTCCTCCAGAGACTAAGGTGGAACATTGCAAGTTCGAGGCCAGCCTCAGCAATTCAGCAAGATTCTGTTGCAAAATAAAAAAATAAGAAGGACTGGGAATCTGGCTCAGAGTAAAGCACCCCCAGGTTCAATACCCAATATAAAAAAAAAAAAAGAAAAAAATTACTCTCAAACTTGTATTTTAAAAGAATAATTATTGCAGTATCTGTTGGTCAGGAACTACAACGTGGGTTGACAAGCTAGTGAGGTGGTTTAGGCTCAGGGTACCTCATGAAGTTGCAGTCCAATATCGGCCAGGACTGAGTCATCTAAAAGCTTAGTGGGTGTTGGAGAATCTGCTTCAAGATGGCTCACTTGTATGGCTGGCAACTCAGTGCTCCAAGAGGCCCACAGTGCTGCCTGAATGTCAACATAATGTGGTGCTTTTTCTGTTAGGTACCTACTATGGAGGTAATACAAAAATTTCCCAAAATGTATAAACAGAGATATTCACCATGTCATGTTTTGTATTAGAATGAAACAGAATAGAGGACACAGGGAGGGAAAAGAGAAGCAGGGAGAGAGTTGGGGAGGAAGTGTTGGGGACCAAAGTATTTATGGGGGACTGAACAAATAAATGATGGTGCTTTCATTCATTCAGTATAATACTTTGCAACTGTTTTCTGGTGTCACATGTTTTTTATGAAGCTAACTATAAATTATAGAGTAAGTGCTTAAAATCAGTATCAACAATTAAATTAAGCACTCAAGTGTCTCATCACTTACATATATTTTTAAATGAAGTCTTTATTTTAGCAAAAATATTTAAGATAATTTTGTATATTGGGTTCCATAGTGTACTAGAACACTAAAAGAATTAAAAGAAAGGCTCTGACCCAATTAATGGGAAAACAAATGTGTGCGTATAAAAGAGTAAAAGATTTTTGCCAAGCTCCAGAGGAATGATGCTAAGTAAACTAACGATTTTTTCTTACACATGATATTTGAATGGAGGTCTCCTCCAGTTTTCTACTCTCCTATGAGTGGTTATTTAAACTTTCTTGCTTTTTGGCTTCCAAGATAAGTGGAAATCATATTACATTGGCTACTGTGGTTTCATCAAAATATAAGAGGACATTTATTAAGTCCACATTTAGTGAATCACAGAATTTTCGGCCTTCTGAATTTTTCATTGTATTAATAATAATAGCTCCCATTATTTAGCATCTACATTTATTGAAAATCAGACTCTGCTAGACTCTTTTCATACACTATTATTATCTTCACAACTACCATAAAACATGAGAATCATTCCCATGTTATCGTGTGATTAGTACTCTGTTACTGATGAGTAATGTAAGGCTAAGAAAATCTTTCCAAGGCTATATGGCTAACCTCAGATCATAGTTAGTTATTGGTTTAGCTAGCAGTTAGAAATAGGTTTCTATTACTGCTTTGTTTCCAGTTTCGAGTTGTATATACCTCTCCTTGGAATGTAGGCAAAAGCTTTTGCAGGTAAAGTTTCAAATGTGGTCTGTGTTGGTCTTGACATGGTTTTTAATGTTGTCACACTGACAGTGGCATTATTTTTCTAAAACACAGATTTAGTGCTATTACTTTTTGGCTTTAAAAGCCATGATGGCAGTTAGTGAATAAAAGAACATTCAAGCAAGCAGGATACATACAAGACTTCATAATCAGACTTTCATGATCAGATATCACATTATAACTTTAACCTTAATTCTGGCACTTGCTCTATGACAATACTCTAGCCATACTGTGTGTATTGGATACAAACACATCACAAATTTAGGACTCCATTCATCTACTCCAACAACCCTCTTGTCTCAGTCCAGTCAGGCTGCTGTAACAAAACTGCCATAGAATGGATAGCTTATAAACAATAGAAATTGATTTCTTACAGTTCTAGGGGCTGGGAAGTTCAAGATCAAGGAGCCATCAGATTCAGTGCTAATGAGGCCCTACTTCCTGATCCAATAGACGGTCATCTTCTCGTTGTTAAGCTCACCTGGTGGCAGGAAGAGGCTGGCTAGTTCTCTGAAGTCTCCTTTATAATCTACTAATCCCAAATTTGGGAGCTTTGCCCTTATGCAAACCACTTCCCAAGACCTTGCCTCCATATATCACCATTTTGGGGGTGTAGGATTTCAACATATGAATTTTAACAAACATTCGGATCTAACACCCCTGTCCCAGGAATGCCTGCTCTTGTGAGAATGATCAAATTATATTTGTCCTCAAGATTCCCCACAGATACCACTTCTTCTCTGTACCTTCACAAAACTCCCCACCTCTCCTTAAGCAGAATTAACTAATCCCTTATGCAAATTCCATAGCACTTAATATACTACAACTATTAAAACTTGCTTCATCTGATTATTTTAAAAATTGATTTATGTGTTTGCTGTCCTCCAGCTAGACTCAAAGTACCTAGATAATGGGGATCTCTACTTTCCTAGTTTTCAGCACAGCATCTTGCATAATATCTATCTGTAAGTTAAATCCTTAAAGGATGAAGAATATTGAAGTTTTATGGTTTTGTAAGTCAGGGTTCATAAGTGCAGTTGAAAGGAGCTAACTGTGCATGAATTAAGTAGAAAATTATTCATTGAAGGAATTTTGAGTATATCTTAGAATCAACAGGACAGAGAGAGAAACAAGCTTATGAGAGAGGCATAAGCCAGAGGAAGCAAACACACAAAACCATCATCACCAAAAGTAAATACACAGAATCACTGCACAGAACAGTTCATCATAGATCCATTTCCATCATCAAACCCTGGGATCCAGATTTTTCCACCCACACTAGGGACCCTAGACACAAGAGTCCTCCATGGCACAGCTGCTGATGCTGTCCCTGGAAACTCTGTGCTGCCTAAAATTGTATTATCTCCGGAAGAAGTCTCCATTGACCGTGCTTTTTGTGTCACTTTCTCTTGATTCAAAACCTAGGATAGGCTGGGTGCTGTGATGCACATCTGTAATCCCAGTGACTCCAGAGGCTGAGGCAGGAAGATTGTTAAATTCAAGGCCAGGCTCAACAGGATGCTGTCTCAAAATCAGATGGCCTGGGTATGTAGCTCAGCAGTGAAAGCACCCCTGGGTTCAACCCTCAGTATCCAAACAAACAAATTTTAAAAAGTCAAGGACAGATGCTTCTCATTGCCAGAGTTTAGATAATAAGTTTGGGCCCGATGCCAGGAAAACTGAGAAAATAGAAAATTGCTCCAATACAGAAAAATAACTTATGTACTGTGCAAACTTCACTCCCACTAAAAAGTACATGAATGAATAAATGAATGGATGGATGCCAAATGTCCACCAGAGGTTATCCTTCAGATAGGCAAAATCAACATGTACTCTCCCCGACACATATGCTTAAAGAATGTTTTTACCTACAATGAGGCAATTTATTCACCACATAGTCAAAACTTCACTCATCTACCCTAGGGAACAAGCCAAAGTCTAATCTGTTTTGCTATTCATTTCAAGGTCAAATCTTTCTCCAGTTTTGTGATGCCCTGTCCTCATTATCATGTTACTATGGACTAAACAGTAAAGTAAGCATCAAGTGCCATTCCTACAGAAAGTATTATTCAAGAAAAGTATAGCAAGCAGAGAGAAATGCTATGGTTTTCATTTCTGCAAAGTTATTGTTAGGATGTATGATCTTTATCTTTCCAACACATTAGCTGATCAAAGCTCTTTATCGGCTGGGATGTGTCAGTTGGCTTTTTATCTCTGTGACAAATACCTAAGAAAAACAGCTTAGAGGAGGAAAGACTTGTTTTTATTTTTGCTTATGGTTTCAGAGGTTTGAGACGATGGTTGGCTCCATTGCTTAGAGACCAAGGTGAGGCAGTACATCATGGCAGAAGGGCATGGCAGAGGAATGTTGCTCAGCTCATGGCAACTGGGAAGCAAACAAGAAAGGGAGAGGTCAGGGACAATATATGATCCCCAGGACACACCTCTAGTAACCTACATCCTCCAGCCATGCCCCACCGCCTACAGATTCCCTCACCTCCCATAGTCCTTTGAACTATCAGTGGATTAATGCACCGATAAGGAAACCCCACCTCTGAACCCTGCTGCACTGAGGACAAGCCTTCAAGACATGAGCCTTTGGGGGACACTTCATATTCAAACTATAACACAAGGTGACCCAAGCTGTCATGCTGTAAGAACCTGGGCCTTTGATGATTATGGCTGTATGAGGTTATTATAGCTTCCTTTTAATTTTGCCTCAGGACATGGCAGTCCTAAGAAGTACATAGGTGTTTCTCTAGGATGCCTCCTTCTTCCTTCTTCCTACACAATAGCAAAAACTCAATTCCACTTGATATTTGGGATCAGTCACTCACACAACCATATAACTCACTCACAGAGGCTGTGAGGAGGTCTCAGCCTCTGGTTCAATGGGACCTCTGTTGTTACTCTTGTTGTAAGTTCTTTATCCAAGGGCCCTGACAGCTTGAATCATAAGACCTAGGCTCTGTCAGTTATAGGCATCTGTTTTAACATTTTCAAGAGGCAGCAAAGGTTTAAGCAACAAAGATTTCCAAAGCAGCATTAGCAATGGTATCAGACGTTTGGAAACAAAGAGAAAAATGAATAATATAGTAAGAGGTCCCATCCCCTACCCCCCTACACACACACATACGCACGCGCACACACACGCGTACACACACACATACACTTTGTTCCGAGAGTACACATATCCTGACTATGGGAGAAACTGGACAAAAACTGATCTTCAACATGTATTAAAATGCAATTTTTGAGAAAAAATTTAAAAAAAAATAAACATAGGAAAAAAAAAACTGATCTTCAGTTGAGAAAAGCATGTACACTCAGAGTAGGAGGTGTGGTCTCCTGGCTGTTGCTGTAATGGATCATTAGTAGCTTCTACGCTGTTATATGGTTGCTTCTTCGTAGTGAAATACATAATAAGACTAACAATGGGGCTGGGATTGTAGCTCAGCGGTAGAGCGCTTGCCTCGCATGCATGAGGCCCTGGGTTCGATCCTCAGCACCACATACAAAGCAATAAAATAAAGACATTGTGTCCATCTACAACTAAAAAAAAATATTAAAAAAAAAAGACTAACGAATTTCATAGATATTCCTTCTTTTATTTAAAGTAATTTCCTACGTAAGAAACAAGTTGAATGTGAAATTATGGTGGCAATGAAGTATTCAGTAAGTCAATGGGTGGTGGAAAAATCAACCGAATTCAAGTTTGACTCAAATGGAAAATAACAAAACGTTTCTCCCTCCATGAGAGAAAGAGTCTAATTATTCCATAGATGCTAGTCCTTCTGGGGTGAGTTAACATACCAGAGGTTCAGCTTTGGCTGCTGCTGGCACATTGGGCACTCAGCAGTGGTGGCAGCTGGGTGAAGGGAAAGACAGGTTATAGACTGTATGTCCTTGTCACTGTTTTACTTTGTTCATGGGCACAAATGAGTAAAGTCGGGGGTGGTTAGGAAGAAGAATGACTAAAGTCCACGGAGTGAATGGTTTTTTCATCTGGTTATTGAGAGCATCCATTGCAATGGGGGCCTTTTCATTCATTCGCACATTCATCTGACTCAGAAAAATTGTAACCCAGGATCCCAAATGATACAGTCACATATTTCTTCTCTAAGCCTTCTTGTCACCAGTACTACTACTTTGTTCTCAACAGGTGTTTGCCCAGTGAGCCAAACCCTTATCCACTGTTTCTGAACCAGTGTAAATTCTTACCTCAATCCTATTCTCTCGGGTAAACTGAGCAGCAAAATGTGAAGACTACCCTTTCCAATGACCTTCAGAAACACCCATGAAACACGTCAATATCTTCAGCAGATGACTTTTATCTGGTATCAGAATTGAAGGCATCAACATTGCACACTTGGTTCAAATATTCTGCTTACTATGTGATCGACCATACTGAGCTTCCCTTGAGGCTAGAGTATGGGTTGAGGTAGGAGTGATACAGGAATCAAAAAGGACCTTACTGAAGTATTTAATTTGGGTTCTGTGCACTGCTGAATATTTTCATAAGTTGCGTCTTATTATAGCATCTGCCATGCTACCCAGTGTGGTGACTATAAGCATCTTGCCTGGTAGTTATGTGCTACTGCTTGGCTACTATGCAAAATGATTATACCATTTTATTAGAAGTTGTGAAAACCATTCAAACTGTTATATCTCCATCAGCATTCACAACCTACATATGGAAACTATTTCCAAATTTTTAAAGGATTTTTTCATACCCATGTATGCCTTGAGTCCTTAGAGAAGATAGTGTTCAGACTCTCCTTAGAAGACAAAATTAGGTAGGTCCTAGAATCAGGAGGAAATAAAACCCAAAACTTCAATATTTTTATTTCTTTAAGTTTTTTGAGTCCTTCCTCCATATTAAACCAAGAATATTCTGGCACCTCGATTTCCTTTATCATAGACAACCATGGAGAGAGCCTTAAATCAATGAACTAAACAATTTAACCTCTCCTAGCTATCTGAGCCAGCACATGGTCTATAGAAACCAGAATTTATAACAAGTGTACTCACCTCAATAAATTCAGTCTGTGCTACAATTATATTCATCCTTGAAGTGCATTCCTATGCATATAACATAAATCGTCACTGATTTCTTTTAAGCAGCTGAAGATCATTATCACATATAAAAGAGGATGTGTTATTTGGGCTCTCAAGAGACGTTCAGTTGTAGGTTGAGGATTTGAGTATTTTAAGTTTTCCAAATCTGATTGCACATGTACATTTCAGTTCTGGCTCCCTTTCCCAATCAATGTCCTAATTCTCATATAAATCACTTGGTGAGGCTGTGTGTTTGATATTGGGCAAATCATGTGACAAATTTTCATGTTTTCTTTCTTTCTTCCTTTCCTTCTTTCCTTTTATTTCCTTTCCTTTCCTTTTTTTTCCCCTGGCTCCCTCTGTCCTGTAGCCATAAGCGATAGAAACTCCTTTGGTATAGCCAATACACAGTTGTTGAGTTTCAGTTTGTATCTTTAGCTAAAGATTTAGGAATCTGAGCTTGTCATTCTTGGTACTATAAGACAGAGTCACTTGCTCCATAACGCCTGAATTTTATGTTCTTCTTATAGTAGTAGCTACAGGGTCCTCTCAAAGCCTTGCCATTAATAGGTCTG
This sequence comes from Geosciurus inauris, assembly GCA_004024805.1. Taxonomy (NCBI): domain Eukaryota; kingdom Metazoa; phylum Chordata; class Mammalia; order Rodentia; family Sciuridae; genus Geosciurus; species Geosciurus inauris. Next base: position 33,536 of record PVHX01000671.1, read on the forward strand.
TTTCTCAAGATTGACCACAGGAGTCATCACATGCCACAGGCTGCCCAGGCTCTATCCAGTGGTACCATCTAGTTTTACTGTCTTCAGCAGTGTCTTCAGATCAGATGACAAACATTAGTTCTCCCATGTTTTCCTTCAGAATTAATTGTTAATGGACACATCAAAGATGCTCTGTGAGAATGGGTGAATCAAGCTCAGAAAATAGGAAGAAATTTGGCAAGTCAAAGAAACTCTATATTAAAAAAATAGAGAATCAAGCTTAGAAAATTAGCAGAAATAAAGGGAAGTGCAATAGTCAGAAGCACAGAGGAAATGTCTCCCTAGATCCAATTTGTTAAAGGACATGTGTGGCCTTAACGCTGAGTCTTAGATTCGTTAGTTGACTCTATACACACCTGTTATCAGCCACAACAGTATTTCTGGCCCTGGAAACTGATGTTGTGACACAAACATCATCTCTAGGAACAATTTTTTGCAATGCCAGTTTCCTTGTGTCCCTGGACCATGTGTCTGTGTTTGTGTGTCTGCTTGGTGGAGTTGAAAGTACATTTTCTAGTTTCTAGAAATGCTGAGAAATCAAGTACAAAATTGTATCTTTCATTTTTAGCTTGATCAATTCCTCTGTAAAAGTTCTTGTAGCTTTTCATGCTGGAGTCCCTATACTGCGTGACACATCTCCCTCATCGGGATTTTGAAGTCCCGATCCCATGTTTCCTACCTGTCTTTCATCATGACTCTCTTAGCCCTTTATTTGTGCCTCCAATTATTTGCCTTCACTGCTTAGCCCTCAAGTTTTAGGCACTGAACATTTTCACAAAGAAATACATCTTGATTTCTTTCTTCTCAGGACACCTCATCAATTTGAAACCTGCTCCATTTTCTTTTTGCCTAAGAGATTTTTTTTTTCCCGCAGTTGTTTGTGTCCTCTAATTTGTCCTTGAAATTCTCCACATTTAGGTTCAGTGACTGAAACCTCACAGATGTAAAGGTTTCAAAACCTTTTAGCAATAGATTCCCTTCTTCAAATGAAACCTGCAGAAAGATAACGGTGACTGATCTGAGGAGCATGAGCATGGCCTCCAGCCCTGTCTCCGCTAAGTGTACCCATCTAGTCATCTGTGCAGCCGCCCTTTGGCTGCTGTCAGTTGGGGGTCTGGCGTTGCAAAGGAACAGAGAGGGTAATTTATTGGAAGGATAAGAAAGCAGCTCAAAGAACTGAAGGAAAGGCTGGAAACCAACCAGCAACAAGAGATCTTAGTAGCAGGAAACATTAGCCAGTTTCTTTGGGCACGGCTGCTAGTTATTTTTCTGCTTTTGTTCAACATTTAAAGTCCTGAAGCAAGTCCACTTTGGCCAAATGCCTGCTCACTGGTCATGACGCCATGATTTACTGTCTCAACTCGACAGCACACACCACCAGAGAGGTAATTCTAGTCAATGTAATAACTATAAATTTGTGGTCCATGAGACAGGTAAGAAAGTAATCTATATAAGAAAGGTGCAAAATCCAAGTAGATAGTAAAAAGATTAGTCACAGCCTTAGCTTGGGGGAGTGGAAAGGACTGATGTACAGATTTCAATTAACTTGAGCAGAAAGCAGAGATTGATTTTAACTGGGTGGTGGGGGTGATAAGTGGGTTAGGAATAAGAGGTCATGTGCCCAAATTAGGTAAAATTAGATTGATGGAAAAAATTATATTAAGGGCTGGGGTTATAGCTCAGTGGTAGAGCACTTGCTACCACATGTGAGGTTTCCTCAGCACCACATAAAAATAAATAAATAACATAAAAGTATTGTGCCCATCTACAACTAAAAATATATTTTAAAAATTTATTGAGTTATGTCAGAAGTTGCAATAAAATTAAAATAGCTAAGGAGGGTCCAGTTGCACCAGTTTGCAAGAAAAAACAAAGACTTGAAAAGCTCCCTTTCTATATGAATGGGCTCAGTGTATTATCACAGCACAGGTTGAATATTTCCAGAAATTGCCACTAGGTTTCAGGTTCCTGTGCAAAATCTCTAAGCACAGCCTGAATTTTTTTAAGTAAAGAGATGATAAGTGACTTAGTAATCCAGGATGCTGTAAAAATAAACAGAGACAAAAATAGAAATAAAATCCTTGGTATTTATAGTTTTGTATCAAATTTAGAATGCAAAAGTCATTTAAGATGACTATAATTGAAGAAAAATAAATGAAAAATAAAAAGAGCCATTCAAACAGTGTGGAATCAACTCAATAATGTACATTACTTTGTTTCTAAATCTGAAACTAAACATCTGATTTCAGTTTGAAAAGATTTGTAATGATGATTTTTATTTTAAAAGGTAAGGTATTATTTGGTAAGTTTTCAAGAGAGTATAGTAGTGCCCTCTTATTTGCAGGGGATATGTTCTGAGGCCCTCAGTAGATACTAAAACCATGGATAGCACTAAACTCTATCTATAGTATGTCTTTTTCTATACTTACATACCTATAATAAAGCTTATAAATTGGCACTTTAAGGAACAAACAACAATAAATAATGGTAAAACAATTATAATGATAAACTATAACACTTAGGAGTTGTTTATTTCTGGTATTTTCCATTTAAATATTTGGACTGTGGTTGATCACAGGTAACCAGAGCTGCAGAAAGTGAAGCCACAGATAAGGGGAAACTACTATATTTATAAAATTTGAATGATTCGAATCATTAAATATTTTTTTAAAAAATATATTTAGTTGTCAATGAACTTTTATTTAATCAATTTATTTATATGTGGTGCTAAGAATGAAACACAGTGCCTCACACATGCCAGGCAACTGCTCTACCACCAAGCCACAACCCCAGCCTGAATCATGAAATCTTTATGGTTAGGCTTCTTAGTACCGTTTAAGTACTTATAAATTTAAGTGCTCAAGTAAATTTGAGTATTTAAGAAAAACTTGTGTGTTAAATTTATAATTCCGCCTCCTCATCTGTTTGAAATACTTTAGAAAAGTAGGTACATTAAATATTTCCTTGAAGTCAAAATTTTTTAGATAGTTAAGTCAATCACATTTACAAAGACTTTGAGTATTTAGAAGAACATATGACTTAGGTGAACATAACATGAAGTGTTCAAAATAATTTATAAAGTTGCATAGAAATGCTTGGAGAGATTTAATATTCTAAATTTAGAAACTAGTTAAGTATAAATTTACAATTACTAGATATGTAAGTGGATTTATTTGATACAAATTTTATCTACAACTCACATTCAAAATTTGAATACCTTATTAATGAAAATGAATGTAGATGTAAGAATTCCTTTCTGTACACAAAGATATATAAAAAGAACTTCAATTTATAATTTTCCAAAAGGATATTGAGGCATTGTTATTAAAAGAAAAATATTTTCTGACAGCCAAAAAGTCACAAATGTTCACCATGCTGTCCCTGAGGCAAATCTACAAAACCCAAAGGCCTCATGAAGACTGTTTGAAAACCACTGCTAAAATGCCTTGATCTAGAGTTAGAAAATCTGGTTTGGATCCCACCACATGACACCAACCACCTCAATTGATGTCACTGGGTCTTAGTCCCTCATCTGCAAAATACTATAACAATACCTATACTACAGAGTAATCAGACTTGGATGAACTAAGATATGTACAGGTTGTATTATCTAGTCTATAAAGTAGCTCACAGTGGCCACATTTGTCTAATCATGTTCACACCACTAGCTATTATTGTACAGTAGAACTATATAACAAGGCTTCATTCCTGCCCAATGAGTTTCACATTCTCAGAAAATGCATAAATATTTTCACACATTTTTCTATTCCCTTTCAGTTTCTATTTTCTGCTGGCACCCACATGACCAAGCATGCACATAAATGCATAGTTTAGTACTGAGGTGTAAATATTCATGTACTATCTAAAGCTCTGGCTGGGTCCTCTTTTATAGCAGAGATGCATTTATTCTCTAAAAGCAAGCTTTCACTGGATTCACATGTCTATTCTTGTGGTCCCAATCTGCAGAGTTGCCAGCTGGCTCCCCTCATTTAATACATAACACATTTAAAACTTGTATAATAATGTCTTCAATTTAAATATTCACAGTTTGCATTTTCAAGGTTTGATTTCTATGCAGCAACTTTAATATATAAACTATCTATTCCCACTTCTTTCTGGGAGGCGTCCCTATCACTTTTCTGCATAGGCCTGACAGTTTTCTGCTTTTAATTGATTGCTATTGATTTTTCTCTTCAAAATATATGAGACCATAGCATCTTAGCAGAGCTAAGCAATCCCCCTATCCCAGGCCCTCTGATTTCTGTTGCACTCTTTTTCTGCTTGAATTTCCTACACATGCCGTGTTATTCCTTGGCCATCCTGCCCCTCTGCCTGGAATGCACTTACTTCCTTCTTCCTTAGCACTTACTCCACAGCTCAGAAATCTTATCTCCCAGAGATTTTCCAAGTTGGGTAAGGCATCCTTCCCATGCACTTTCAAATCATCCTACAATAGTCCCCAAACTGTTAAAAATTACCAACCCCTCTCAGGTAAAACATTTTGAGAATGAACAGTCTATAGGTATATATATATAAATATTTTTAAATATATTATTATACCAATAGTGAGGTACCTTCTAAACTAGGCATATAATTTTAAAGATTGAGAAAAAGAGAAAAGTATTTTCAATAATTTTGATCTCATTAATGTTTCAAAGAACATTTTGTCTCTCTAAATTTGTCACTAGTATTATGTATTATGTCATATATGTTTACTTATATATATGATTTATGAATTATATATGCTTATTTTATATTTATGTATTTTATATGTGTTTATATTTATCCTATAGGTATAAACCTCATTGTTTTTTAAAATCTTGGTTTAAAATTTTGCAATATAGCATCTGAAGTTGCCATCCTAGCTCCAAATTCAGTTTATTTCAATCTAGTTCAAGAATCATCAGAGCAAAACCAATCAACCAACCAACAACAAAATAAGCCTCTTGGCATTTCATAAAGTCATATGCCATCTATGATATTTATGAGAAGGTTTGTCATAAATAAAGTTGGATCTATAATCTTCATTTTAAAGGTCACTTTTTAGAATATTATTTCCTGTCAAATCTCTTTGATTAGTCCTGTTTTTGTCTTGTAATGTGGCTGTCGAACATCTTGTACTTGGGGTAGGAGGAATAAAACCCCACCTTTTTTTTTTTTTAATTTATGACTGTGTTATGAGTATTATTTCTAATCTTTGGATGCTCTGAAAGACACTTTTAAAGCTATTGTCATTTTGTGATGATCAATTTACAGCTGACCTTTGAATATTGCAAGTATTAGGGGTGCTGACCCCTCCATAGTCAAAACTACACATTTTATGTATTCATGACATTCATGAGTTTTCTTTTTTCCAGTATTTTTAGCTTACAAGTTTCATCCACAAGTTTTCTCAAATTTTCAGATATCTCCAAAAAAATCAGCATAAAAGTGGACTTATATAATTTAAACTTGTGTTGTTCAAAAACTGACCATATTTAAAATTAGATGGCATAATCTATGAACTCACCTAACTGGTTTTCTTATTTGCAAACTCACTGAAAGGTAGCTTGCTGCATTCGAGGCATACCCTAAATGTAATAAGGAGTGAAGAGACCCTTTGAGTCTCCGCATCATGGAGCTCAGCTCTCCCCAAAACATGCTTTCTGTCTTGCACATGAAATACAGCATGTGACCTTGAAAATAAAGACAGTGAAGGAGTACATTTTAATAATGCTTAATTTCATTTGTTTTTAAGAATAAAAGTTAAAGATAAATAGAAATTTTGACATCTTCTCACACCCCCATTACATTCTCTTACCTACATCCTGGGGTTTACGTCCTACATTGGAGAACATTAGTATAGAGAATCGAATCCATACTGATGTCTCTGGCTTCCAGATGCTTTATAACTTATTCCAATTGACTTAAGAAGAACATCTCTGTATTTTACTAAAGGCTGCCCTGATTTTTTTTTTTTTTTTTTTGCTGCATTCCGAGAGTTCTAATCCCCTGTTTCTAAACATGCTTAGTGCTTTTCCTGCCTGCCATGCATATGCCCTCTCTTCTGCCTGGAATGTTCTAGCCCTTGAGCCCTTTATCACCACCTACCAGACTTTTCCTGTATGGAATCTCGTCTGCCTGGGTTTTATTCTTTTTACATCATTTGAAGGAAGATTCATAGAATTTAAAGGCTTTCTTCAGCAGTTCAATGAGAAATAATTATGTGCCTGTATTATCTCTTCTATGAGAAGATTATAAACATTTTAGGGAGAAGTGCTGGGTCTCATTAACTTTTCTGTTCCTACCAATTACTCTAAAAACTTCTTGGCACATAGTAGGCATTTATTCAGAGGAAGTGTGATACAATAAAATAACATGATCTTTGGAATCAGAGATACTTGACCCATTAAATTATTTTAGCAATATAGAAGAAATTTTGGAAAGGAAAAACTGTTAGTTAGAGCTAAAAAGCAAGGAAATGGCCATAAATCTACTTTCGTTAGAAGGCGTGAAGGAAAATCTTCCAGGGGTGTTGAGGAACATACTTCTCCTTTTGGTAGAACATGAAACAAGTTTCTTCAACAACATGAGTCTATGATTTGGAGCAGAAAGAAATGCTAGTTTTCTAAAGGCCATTTCCAAGTAGAATGTAGATCTATCTTAAGACCATCTGCCATATCTCAATTGTATTGACTATTTAATACTTTATTTATTGACTAACTACTAGTTACCATCTTAAAAATAAGAATCATTTAGGTTTTGATAGGCATATTCATTCTTTTACATATTAACTAGATCAGTTATTGATTATGTACAAGTTTATGTTAGAGGAGTTCATCCTGCTGATAATAAGAAATATTAAAACCATTAAATCTGATATTATCTAGTTATCTTCTGTAGGAACAAATTATTTGGACAATTGGGATAATGAAAGCAACATAATTTCTTGTAGAACTGCTTTTAACATCTTCCATACTGAGTTTTGACTATTCAGCGGTCAGAATAGTTGATGGCTGTGAATATTGTTTGTGACTAGAACTGTTAATATCATAATAAGACAAAAATATAAAACACAAATGTGCACAAACAAGCACACACACTTCCATGGTGCTATAAATATTTGACATTAGAGTCTCTTCTGAGAGAGAATGTAGCAATGCACTTTTATATTAAAACCTGGCAAATGCTTTATAGTTATTTGTGGTGTTCACCTATTCCAGTTTGGGAAATAGTTTTGTTACTAAATTAGGAATAGTGAGAATGAAACCTGGCATAGGACTTTAAAATTGTTTAAAAATAAGAAAAGATCCATGTCTTCAAGGAGGCAGAACACAGGTCACAACAATTCAAAGTTGTCTCAGGTAACAGGCTCTGCCCAATGGCATCCATAGCTCCTGATGGATCCCAGGCCCCTCTGCAGGCCCCTCAGCAATCAGAACTGGCCTCTGAGCATGTTCTAACCTCTACCACCTTTGCACAACATGTATGTTAGTATTCTGTCACTGAAATAAAATACCTGACTAATATAATCCACTTATAAAAAGAAAATGTTTATTTTGGATCATGGTTTTGGAAGTTCCAGTTCATAATCAGTTGGCTCCATTGCTTTTGGGCCTGTGGTTAGACAGCACATCATGGCAGGGGTGCAGGGCAAAGCAAAACTTCTCACCTTATGGCCAGGGAGCAAATGAGAAGAGAAAGAAAAAGGGGGCATAGTTGCACTATCCTCTTCAAGGGCATGCCCTCAATGACCTAAACATCTCTCACTAGGCCCCACCTCTTAAAGGTTCCACCCTAGTGCTGCACTAGGGACCAAGCCTTCAACACTAACTATTGCAAACACTTAAAGAAGTTCACCTGGATGTTTGTATAGAAGGTAATTTTAGTGCCTATGGATAAATCAAATCAAAGAGTACAAACTAATTCTCCATTTCAACCAGCACCTTCATACATAACTACCCTGTTCTCCTAATCTTCTCCTATTTAGTTTCCCTCAGTACAATGAAATAAAAAATTAACTATCTCAGAATTCAGGAAATTGTGGCATAAGCTTTTAGGAACTATTCAGTTTTGATCCCTAGCACAGAGCCACTGAGTATCTTAAGAAGGAGGATAAGGAAGTTCTGTGTTAAGGGGGAAGAGGAAGGAAGAAGGGAAGAAAGGAAGGGTTTAAAAAAAAAGAAAAATTGCACTGTGTAATTTTTCATGGCTGACCAATTTGGAGAATGTTTAATCCAGCAATTGTCAGAGTGTGGCTGCTGGACAGGGAACTCCAGCATCATCTGGAAACTGGCTAGGAAATCAAATTCTCAGGCCTCACTCCAGACCCAGTGATCAGAAACACTAAGGATGTGTGGGACCCAGCAATCTGTTTCAACAAGCCCCTCAGATTCTGATATGTACTAAAGTTTGTGTTCTACTGCCCTGGTGTAAAGCACATGTTCTCTTTGTGAAGGAATACCCCAAACAGGCTCCAAAGAGAAGCTACAGGTCTGCAATAATTTTGTGTTCTCTCTCTCTCTCTTTTACAACCATCTATGGAAATAGTATTATTTATATATGAAAGAAATAAAAAGTGAAATTTATATTCCTATTACTGCATAAATGCCTCATCTATTTTCCTAGCTAATATAAGACACCTTGAGAGTTTAAAATCATGTGTTACTCCTCTGTATACCCCAAGCAACAATTAGTATTATGCTTTATACACTTAATAAATATTTGTTAGTGAAAAAATAATGAACTGCTCACTTATACAAGGGAGGTCTTGTGTTTGGAATGTGCAAAGCATCCCTTTAGAGATGCTAGCTAGTTGATTCTTGTTATTGCTATCACGTGGGCTTTGTGCTATATGATCATCTAGTAATACAAACATGACGTATGTTAGTATCTTAGCCATAGGAGAAGTTAATTACGGCAATTGAGGAACACAATTTAAGTTTAGTATCCTATCACTTTGGGATTAATAGAATAATTTTTCTATACTAAAGAAGATCAGATTCTTAGGTCAGTATCAGGTTCTTAAAACATTCAGTAAATCATAGCTAATGATGATAATATTGACATCAGGGTTATAAAGTCTTTAGGTAAAGAACTCATTGGAAAATTTTATGTCACTTCTGGTAACCTAGAACAAATTTAGACTGATCAGAAAATTGGCAAATATTTGCTAACTAACCTACTAGAAAATATACATATTATCACTGAACTATGATAAAACTTGAAAATGCTAAGAAATACCATAAAATCAAACACAGATGGTTAAAAGCAAGTTTTTTTATGAGCACAGATTTATGGCTCAGTTAATCAATATTTGCATTAGATCCATGTAACTCAATATTAAGCCATTTCTCTACAAACTGTAAATTAATATTAATGAGAAATTCAGTGACATTCAGCAGCAGCCATTCTGTTACCACACTGAAGTAATCATTGATTTTTTTAATTGTAAATATTAAGGCAATACAATTTTTGTCAGCTTAAGGCAGTAATTGCTCAGAAACAGAAAGACTAAAGTCAAGTGAGACTCTATTATAGTAAATTTGAAAGTAAAATTGTCAACAGTGGCTGGTCAGCAACATTTCAATTACGTTCTAGCCATCGGCAGATGAAGATGAGTGATGATATCCCTTGTAATGAGTGGCTTACTCCTGAGATTATTTGTTTTGGAATTTGTGACCAATATGTTTAAAGAGCTTCCTGATATCTAAGATGGAGTGGTTCATTTTCACCAAGTAATTCAATTATAAGGCCAAGCAGCAGTGTTACCAGCTGGTACTTTGTAGCAAGGGAGAGAAGAAGAGAAAGGAAAGCTTGGGGAAAAGAGTGACAATAGATGAATTCTCTCAGCAAGCTTGTGATGTCCCAGGATCTCAGCTGAGAAATCTGAAAACTAGGGACAGCATGTTATTGAGCATAGTCCTGCTCTTTTATTATCTTAGAGTAAACTTTTATTTTTCTCATGGTGTGTGTGTGTGTGTGTGTGTGTATGAGAGAGAGAGAGAGAGGTACTTTTTAATCAAGATGAGGGTTTCTCAAAGCCTAATTTACACATCTCAGAAACACTGAGAAAAAAACACAACTAGATCCTGTCACTCATGGGAGGGTTCCGAAATCAGATCTGGTCTCCCTTCGAGACCTCTGCCCTAGAAAGCATATGCAACAGGTGGCCATATGCTCTCTTTTTCTCCTGCGTAACTCAGGCTGGCTCCTCAGAGTTCTGTGTCTAAAATCTATTTCTTGTTTTTTTAGGGTATGGCATCATTATTGTTATTATTAATACAATCTTTTAAATCACCTGCTTTTGACAGGAAGTTGCCACCAAAACGAAAACTACTTATGAACTATGTGTCTAACCTATTTTATCATGCTTGACACAAATTTATGTCAAAGAATTTTTAAATTGAGAATTTCTTTCAAAGTCATGGAATTGATATACTGCATTTCTATTCAACTTTGAGAAGGAATGTCAAATTTTTACAATCCCTAATGATGCTAATATTACTCTTCTTAAACAAAAGACTTGAAAATGCCATATATTTGCTTTAATTTCATATGTTAAATAGATGTTATTTTTGAAGAAATACATGTTAATTTACTAGGTAAATCTTTTTTAAGATTTTTTTACAGATAGGCACAATATATTTATTTTGTTTATTTACTTATTTTTATGTGGTGCTGAGGATCAAACCCAATGCCTCACACGTGTGAGGCAACTGCTCTACCACTGAGATTTACCCAGCCTTTTACTAGGTAAATCTTTATATTAAAAAAAACTTAATTATTTATTGAAATTATGATATCCTTCAAAAAGTAAGAAATAATCTAAATGTAATGAAAGGACACCTAGTTAACTGTATATTCTTTAAGCAATAACATTAATGATTCAATAATGAAGCTTTTCCCATCAGAAAGAGGAGCATAAAATACAGACATAAAAGAGAAAAATGAATGCATTATTACTGAGCCCAACTTTTCCATTTGCTCCCAGTAGGGTGCAAAGAATAGATTTTGCAATCAAAGCCTAATGTTTTATTTAAAGAAAGTTATCTTTTCCAAAATGTCTCAGATAATATTTGATTTGTGTTTAAAACTATCCTCACTAGTTCTTCTTTTAAAATGCTATATTTGTATTAGCTGTGCATTTTTATATAACATTTTGAATGTCCATGCACTATAGGATATTTGGTTATTAAATGAGTGAAAGGGCTACTTTAAATGTGTATTAGAAATAGCACAGAATAGAAATATTAAGTAAGACTAGTGTTTTAGTCAGCTTTTTTGCTGCTGTGACTAAAAGATCTGAGCAGAACCATTTCAGGGAAGGAAAAGTTTGAGGGCTAACAGTTTCAGAGGTCTGAGTTCACAGAAGGCCGGCTCCATTCCTCAGGGCTCCAGGTGAGGCAGGACATTATGGTGGAAGACTATGACAAAGAGAAACAATTCACATATGGGTCAGAAAAGCAGAGAGAGAGTCCCCTCGCTGGATACAAATATATACCCAAAGCCATGTCCTAATTTCTACCTCCTCCAGCCACATTCTACCACTTCAGTTACTACTCAGTTCATCTCTAAATCACTAATTGGGTTAAGACTCTTCCGACACAATCATTTCTCCTCTGAACCTTTTTGCATTGTCTCACATATGAACTTTTAGGGTACAGGTCAGATCCAAACCATAACAATTAGCAAGCTTGAAAATATTAATATGAACATTTTATACATTTGCATGTAAATGTTTATGTTATGCATATATGATACACATAAATGAGGACATAAACATGGAGAAGAATATCAGGTTTTCAAAGGAGTAAAAGAAATTATGTGGGAGAATGGAATATTTATAGAAAAAGTCTTCACTTAAAATAAACAATAGCTTATTTCTTACATAGGTAAAATTATAGTAGAAATATTAGGGGAGAGAATTCTGAGAAGAGAGCAGAATACAAAGCTCCATACCTAGACTGCAATTTCTCTGGTGGAGTCTGTTTGATATAATCATTTTGCAACTCTGAAGTCTACCGAAGGTTTGCAATTCCAGGGCAATTCTTGTATTATAAATCGCAGTTAATTTTGTTCAATTTCAGCTCTTAGTTCATTTGTGGATTTTGGCTCTTTGTTCAGTTATATGAAGGAACAGAGATTTCAGTAAAGGTAAATACAGAGGAAATTATCAAGGCTGGTATTATTATTGTAACAATGATTTGTACCTCTATTTCTGTTTTCTACACGATTGAAGAAAATTAATCTAAAAGCTAGTAGTATGTAGCCTTGGTTTGTAACTCCATGTTTTGTGCTTTACATAATTTAATAAACTAATGAATTTAAAAATTAGTTTATATTTTGGGACGCTTAACACAAATATGTAATTTTGTGACTTCAGTGACTGAAAGGGAGGGGAACAGAGTTGTAAATGAGCAGAAATTTTATATATTTTTGAAGTTAGGTAGAAATAAACTCAAATTAGTGAAATTAGTGTAATTACAAGGAAAGTCACAAAAATAGTTATAGAATTTATAAAAACATGGAAACAAGAAGGGAATAAAATGTTTCACTACAAAAAAATCAACTAATTACCAAAAAGACAGTGATTCGGGGACAAAAAGAAATATTGACGGGTCACAAAAGCTATAAGGCACAGAAAGAACAAATAACAAAACGGTACCAGGAAGAACCTTCTTACCAGTAATTCTTTAAGTGTAAATAGATTAAAATCTCCAGCCAAAACTCAGAGATTGGCAGAATTGATTTTTAAAAATGATCCAACTATAGGCTGTCTGCAAGAGACACTTTCAATCTAAAGTGACAAGTTAAACGTGAAAAGATGAAAAAAGATATTCCATGTACATAGTAGCCCAAAAACAGTAGGGTAGTTACTTTAAAGTCAGGCAAAATAACATAAATTTTAAAAGTTCACAAAAGACCATAGAAGACATTATAAAAGATCTGATACAGCAAGAAGGTAACAATTATAAATATTTGTAAACAAAATAACAGACTATCAAAAGGAAGCAAATAAAGATAGGAAAAATAGACATTTATACAATTATAATTGTAGGCTTCAGTACCCCATTCTCAATAACACATAGAACAGTCAGACCCAAGATTGGTAAGAAAACAAAGGACTCAAACAACACAACAAACCAACTAGATTTTTTTCAGAACTAAAAGCATCCATCTTAAAATGCATGTGGAATCTCAAGAAACCCCACATAACCAAAGCTTTCCCTGCCTCTTGGAAAAATAATAAAGTTAGTGGACTCATACTTCCTAATTTCAAAACTTATTGAAAAGCTATGGTAATAAAAACTGTGGTACTAACATAAAGCTGACTTATAGACCAACAGAAAAAAATAAAGAGGCCAAAATTAAACTCCTATGTTTGTGGCCAAAAAATTTTTGAAAAACATGCTAAGATCATTCAGTAGGGAAAAGACACCTGAATGCATAATAATGGGCAAAGTGGATATCCACATACAAAAGACTGAAGTTGGAACCTTGCCTAACACCATGTGCAGAAAACTCAAAACTAATTGGAGACCTAAACATAAGAATTGGTTATAAAACTCATAGAAGAAAACATGGGGTAAAGATTCATTGCATTGGGTTTGGCAATGAATTCTTAAATATGATGAAAGGCACTGGCAACAGAAGAAAAAGTAGAGAAATTAGATTGCTTAAAAATAAATATCAAGGATACTATCAACAAAATTAAAAGACTGAATAAGAGGAAATATTTGCAAATCATGTATCTGTTAAGTCAGTAGTATATCTATAATATGTAGAGAATTTCTAAAGTTTAACAAGAAAAAAAAATAGCCCTACTCAAAAATGAACAAGGGATTATCTCCAAAGAAGATAACATGAATAGACAATAGAAAAAAATTCACGTTTGTGGAAATTAAAAACTATACTCTTAATCCATTGACCAAAGAAGAAATCACAAAGGAAATGAAAAAATACTTAGAAATGAATTAAAATAAAATGCAAGTCAAAACCATATTGAGTCAGGCATCCTCCTACACACCTGTAATCCCAGCTACTTAGGAGGCTCAGGAAGGAGGATTCCAAGTGTAAGTCTAGCCTTGGCCACTTAGTGAGACACTGTCTCAAAAGAAAAAAATGAGGGCTGAAGATGTAGCTCTGTGGTAAAGCACTCTGGGTTCAATTCCCAGTATGGGGAGGGGGCACACCCACATTGAGATATCACCTGACACTCATTAGAAAGAATACCATTAAGAAACTGAAAATAACAAAGGTCAGCAACCATGTGGGGAAATTGGAATCCTTAGTGTTATCAGTAGGAATGTAAAATGGCACAGCTGCAGTGGAAAACAGTAAAGGCAGTTGCTCAAAAAAATTAGAAATAGGACTACCATATGATCCAGCAATTAGACTTCTTGGTACTTATCCAAAATAAATTAAAGCAATCTCAAAAACATTATTTTTGCTCCCATGTTCTTAGCAGCATTGTTAACAATAGCCAAAATGCGGAAACATCCAAATGGCCATTGACAGATGAACGGATAAGCACAAGGTAGCACATATATCCAGTGGCCTATTATTTACAAGTAAAAAGGAAGGAAATTCAGACACATGTTGCATCATGGATAAACCTTGTAAACGTGCTAAGTGAATTAAGCCAGTCAGAAAAATACATCTGGTTTAACTTATAATGAGGTACTTGGAGGAACCAAAATTACAGAGAAAGAAAATAGCATGGTGGTTGCCAGGAATTGGGGGGTGGCAGAATGGGAATCTATTATTTAATGGATATAGAGATTCCATTTTGCAAGAAGAAAAGAGTTCTGGAGATGGGTGATGGACATGGACCACCATTTCCTCATTAGATTCAATGTGCATCAATAGGAATGTCACTGAAGTTGATGCTGTGTTCTTATTGCATCTTACCAGGTGGTGCAGAATTTTAATTTGTCCAACAATTGATGATATCCACTTTTGTTTGATTAAGATGGGGTCTGCCAGGATTCTACCCTATAAAATTACTCCTCGCCCATTTCTATTAAGTATTTTGTGGGAGGACATTTTGAAACTAACATCCCATTTCTTGTCAAACTTTAAACTTATTTGAAGACTTAAATTTTCCTATTTTATTCCATGAGTCATAATCTATTATTATCATTATTTCTTTTAATGCTCAAATTGTCCCAGACTTGGTTGGTGGGAAACCATCCAAGCTGGCTTCTGTGTTCTTTTGCTACTTACTTTTACATCATTGAGTATTTGCTTGTTTTCTTTTATGATACATTCCAGTATCATCTCGCACTTTCCCTTTCAACAGTCTATGTACTTTCCAGCTGGTGGCAAATACACATCACTCCTTTAAAAATAAATTCTGAGGGGGCTGGGGTTGTGGCTCAGTGGTAGAGCACTTGCTTTGCATGTGTGAGGCACTGGGTTCGATTCTTAGCACCACATATAAATAAATAAAGATCCATTGGCAACTAAAAAAATACTTTAAAATAAATAAATAAATAAATAAATTCTGAGGTCAAATGTGCTACATTAGCCACTTATCATTAAGCACTGTCTTTATTTATAGGAGAAAACCAAAAACCAAAATCAAAGGCCCGTTTCCATGGGTCTTCCAAAAATGAGAACATAAAAGAGGAAGCCTCTTTGACTTCTCGTGTACCTGGGACTTTACCATTTATACTTCTCATCTGATCTCTGCAGACATTGTCGTTTGAGACTCTTAAGTAATTTAACATGCTCATCCACACTGAGTTGTTTTGACAAAAAAAAAAAAAAAAATGTTTGAAGGTTAAATTTGAATAGGAAAAGAAGTTGTAAGGAAAGAAGAGACAGTAATTTCATATGTGATGAAATTACTGATTGTATATTTTTAGTCTTTATGTCTCATCTGCCCCAATCTAAGAAAGAGGGAGGGCACTGACAAGTGACTGAGATGCAGAGGTCAGGAGTGTCCTCCAAATAGCAGAGGGGAGTGGCGGAGGAAGGACTCGCAATGCAATGTCATTCTTGAGCTCAGCCTAAAAGGATGACCGTTTTCTTTGGCAGGTGAAGTCTGGGAATAAACATGGAGACTTTGACTCATTCTTTTTCATTTCAATTTTTTTCTTTATAACATTCATTACTGTTTTCAGCACTTAAATCCTCATAGAAAGGCAAGGATAATGTGGATGTACTAAATACAACGGTCCCATGTTATAGTGTCACCATTTCCAATAGAACCATTTCTATTCAAATTTATTATTATTGTTTGTTTGTTTTTAAAATTTTGTCAGTGCTGGAGATCAAACTCAAGGCCTTGTGTATAGTAGTTGAGTGCTCTCCCACTGGGCTACATCCTCAGCTGTATTAGTACTTAAAGGCCACAAGCTCTACAGAGGTGAAGGAAGTGTCCTGGAGATGGGACCATGAGTCCTGTGGTTGGGTCCTGACTCTGCTTTTTACTCCTTTTCTGAACAGTACAAAACTTCTCTGAATCTGTTTTCTCACCTGTAGGTGGCCAAATCATCTTGCTTACCTCACACAGCTATTTTGGAAGTTTAAATGAGAGAAAGTATCTGCACACACATTGTAACCTGTGACATGTTCTTTGAATGTGAGGTATTATCTCCAGAATGTCCAGTACAGAAATGGACATATAACAAATCCTTAAGATTTTCGAAAAAATTTTTTTAAAAAATGTTGGAATACTTGTAAATTTATGGAAGATTTGCAAAGAAAGTACACACACCACTCACTCAATTTTAGTTTGCCCTAGTGCTAGAGTCATAAGTTCCTATGGCAAATACATAAATGCTTAGAAATCAACATTGGTGCACTACTATTAACTACTCCCAGACTTTCACCAAACTGATTTCAACATTTTTTTCCATTAATTTCCTTTTTAACTCCAAGATCCCATGTGGGATATTACATTGCATTTAGTCTTTATGTCTCCAGAATTTCCTGTTTCTGGGCAGTTTCTCCATCTTTCCTTGTTTTTTTGATCTTGACAGGTTTGAGTAGTTCTAAGGTCAGTATTTAGTAAAGTGGCCTCAATCTGCATTGGTCCATTGTGGTTAGCCTGGGTTATGAGTTTTGGGAAAGAACACCATGGAAGTGAAATGCCTTTGGTCACATCATGACACAGATACCTGGTGCCCACATAACATCACTGGTGCTGATACTGCCAAATATCAGTGATGAGTTCTGCTTCCTCACATGTTGAAGTCTGAACATGAGAGAAGCAGCTGAGGCAAGCATAGAAACCAAGTTTTATTTAAAAAATAGTAACAGAGACTTCTCCCAGGAGGTAGAAGGGGGTCATAGCTGGTATCCCGGAATCCCCAGAATAGAGAGCGTCCTTCCCTTTTTATACATTTTAGGTTTTCTTTGTTCTCCCGCCCTCTTCCCCCTTATCTCTCTCCTTCCTGCAAACATGATTAGGCCTAGGAGATGCCTATGGGATGGCCAAAAGGTAAGAAGATGGTGGGCTGGAAGGGCCAAGGTGGAGTAATTAGGCAGGAAGGGAGCCCAGGGAGCATTAATTAGCAGCTCCCTATCTGTTCAGGAGGTGCTTTATTAATAACCTGGGAGTATAGGCAGGTAATCTTGGTAATCAAAGGGCTTTGGAGGCATTAACATTCCAATCTCCCAGGGGTGGTCTCCAACTTCCTGGACCCAAGTGGCCTCTGTTTTCTCTATGCATCCTGATTACCTATCTACACTTGCTGTCTTAAATTCTTGCTTCAGTGCTGTTCACCTTGGTCACTGGGTAAGATAATGTCTGCCATGTATCTCCACTTTAAAGTTACTGTTGTGGGGCTGGGGTTGTGGCTCAGTGGTAGAGTACTTGCCTAGCATGTATGAGGTACTGGGTTCAGTTCTCAGCACCACATATAAATAAATAAAATAAAGATCTACTGACAACTAAAAATATATATAATATATTTTTAAAATATATACATATATTTAAAATAAAGTTACTGTTGCCCTCTGTGCTCTTGTCTTTGTGAGTCTCTCAGTCCAATTCACCTTCAAGGCAGAGGGATAAGTTCCACCCCTTGGATAGAGTCAATGGGGTGATATCTACATACAGTATTTGGAATTCTTCTGTCAGGCACTTATTTTTAAACCATCAAATAAGCGAAGTAATATTCATCGATGTGAGATTTTGTTTTTATTCTCTGCTTATTTAACCTTTTATTAAGAATGAGATATTAACCTTCAGCCAACTGGCAGAGAGCAAGGGCGAAATCAAGAGGTACTAAAGACCTGAAAAATCCACCAACTAAAGTATAAACTTTTTCATGCCTGGAGATTGATTACCAGTCTAGTTACAGGAATGCCCAAGAGCTGAACTTCCTAATGAAGCAAACCATACCTCTGAGTCAGCAGCAGGTGTCGCTGTTGAGTAACAGCTGTGTGGCTTCTGGCTCTTCTGGTCTGTAAGCTCTGGGCTGTGGACTGGAGAAGCAACGTGTGCTTTATCCATCATTTGAATTCAGCCCAGAAGATACTTTAAGTTTAAATAATAAAAATTGATTCAGTTTCTGAAACCTGATTAAGATAAAGTGATGTATGGAGACTTGTACGACAATTTCAAAATCTGAAGACTTCCATGGAGGAAACATGGATATTCAATTTAATTTACAATTCTGTTGGTAGGCTTCCTCGTGTGTTTTTTTGTAACACAACGGTCATCTTCAAGATTAGTTGTTTGTTAAAATTGATATATATGTATCAGTGGGGGTTACTGTATGCATGAGCTAATGTTATTTAGTAAGGACTTTGGGGATCATATTAATGTATCCATAGGACCCAAAGTACTTTCACATCTCAAGGTGACTTAAGATGAACATCTAGGTCTTAAATGACAGAGGACAGTACTTTAGGTGGCTGCTAAATTAGATTATAAAGATAGGTTCAAAGATAGGGAGGGAGGAAACAAAGCCTGATTAGAGGAAAGAATATTTACCTTTTGGAGATGTATCCCTAAGACTTCTTGAACACAAAATAAACATATATTTCTACCCCTTCCCCAATGCTTACTTTTCATTAACATGTATCAGGATATCAAAGATCATTTCCACTGGGAAACTTTTATTTTTGTTTAGCACAGCAAACTGAATATTGCATTAGAATTAGGCCATATTCTGATACTTTATAGGAAAAACTTGGTCTGAATTTGTCTTCTCTTTTAAAAGGAACTGTGGAAAACATAATAGACTGAATGCTGAATCATCATAATTTAAAACAGAAGTTCACTTGATTTTATATAACAATACATCTTATAAGGGTAGATCAGACTTACTGTAGGTTTGAAAGTGTTAAGTTATTTGTTACTAAATGATTCTAAGATAGAAGATAAATTAAAATATTATCTATCACTTTTTGAGTAGTAACCACAACCTGGGAACTGTTTTAAGTGCTTTATTTACATTATCTCATTTAGTGTTTAACTCTTTTTTTTTTTTGGTGGTGCTGGAGCTTGAACCCAAGGCCTTGTGCATGCGAGGTAAGCACTACTACCAAATGAGCTATATCCCCAGCCTTCTCACTTAGTATTTAAAAATAACACAATGGGCAGAAATTATCTCCATTTTGTAGGAAAGCAAATTGATTTTTAGACACAGACTAAGTACCTTACCTTAAATCAGAAACTCATGATGGACAATGCCCAGAATCTGTCTACTCTAAATGACAACTGATCTTCCTCTTATAGGTGTTTCTGTGGCTGGGTTAAATTCAGATCAATCCCGTTATGGTGGCAACAAGTCATTACACTATCTCATATCCACATCTAATCCAAGAAACTTGGAAAACCATCTAGAAAAAAAATTTATTTTTAATATAAATAAGACAGAGAAAGCAATTGGATTTAGGTTCATTGTACTGTGTTGTATTTAAGATCTTGATCTTAGCATGCTCCTGGCAAATGGGTCTTATCCTAAAGTTCACCTTAAAAAGGTATGAAGACTTTTGGTGCAGTTGAAATGTGCTGGATTGTTCTTTACTAAGTGAATTCTAAGATGACAGCAGTTCTGCAGAACCTGGTTGGGGAAATAAATGACTGAAAATAGATGATTTAGATTAATTTGGCACATTGGGAAGCTTGGCATCATATTATCCTATCAGTCTCTAACCTGGTTAGTACTGATTATAATAGAATCATTATTATAGATTTAAAATTTTAAAAAGGGCATTATTTTTATGTAAGCAGATAGGAACAAGAAATAGGAAAGTTAGCCAATGACAAAATGGTTTATCCCTGCATCTAGATCCCTGCTGGGGTTTGTTGAACTTTCAAGGAGTTTATCTCATATAATCTTAGCTAACACGGACAAGAAATCTGAAATTGTCTCCCTTGGCTATTGGTGATCACTGTACCAATTTCATTACACGAGTTTTAAGTAAGCCATTGCTATAGACTGAATGTTTGTATCCCCTGCAAATTTGTACCTTGTGGCCTGATCCTCAACCCATTGGTATTTGGAGGTGAGACCTGTGGGAGGTGTTCAAGTCAAAAGGGTAGAGCTCTCCTGAATGGGATTAGTGCCCTTATAAAAGAGACTCACTCCCTTCTGTCATGTGAGATGCAACAAAAAAGAGAACTGTCAATAAATCATAAAGCTGGTCCTTGCCAGACACTGCAGCTGCTGGCACATTGATTTTAGACTTCCTAGCCACCAGATGTGAGACATTTCTGTTGTCTATAAGCCATCTACTTTAAAAAAAATTTTTTTTTAGTTGCAGATGGACACAATATCTTTATTTTATTTATTTGTTTTTAATGTGGTGCTGAGGATCGAACCCAGTGCCCCACACATGCGAGGCAAGCACTCTACCACTGAGCCATAATCCCAGCCGCAAGCCATCTTCTTTTTGGTATTCTGTTATAGCAGCCCAAATGGACTGAGGCAGCTATGTGCTAAGGAAAGAACAGGATGATCAGATTCCTCCTTTTGGTTGCCAAGGTCAAGCAACCAAATCCAGCCCAGAACTGGGTGTGCCTGACTTCTACTTCTCATCAGAGCTCTTTTTAATGCCTCCCTCTTTTCTGCTTTTTTACACACAAAGACACAAGTCAGCATCAATCAAACACTGGATGTTTATTCTCTATCTGTCCAACCAGACTGGAAGTCTTCTTTGAAAATCAGATCTCTCCTCTCTTTAACACAATGCAATTGTTTTCTGAGCTGTATCCTGGTTCAAATAAAACTTGTGACATATTTGGATCAAAAGCAGGAGGTAAGTAAAGACTTAAAAATTTGCAGAATGTTGTATGTAATTCCTGATTGAGTATCGTGACTGTGAAAGAAACCATAGCCTGCATATGTAAAAGTAAAAACAAAATTAAAAAAATATATAATTAAGTGATGAAGTGTTTATAGCAAAGACAGAACATAGACTTTGCTTGACTTACTGCTGTTTTCAATATTCTTCTACTAAACCAACCCGGGCCCATGTTAATGTGTAAAGAGTAGAGACATCTGGGATGCTAACCAGTTAACAAAAGAGTCAAAGTTAAGCTGAACTGTAACATATATCTTTTTAAAATTTTACTTATTTTATTTTTTTAATTGTCAATGGACCTTTATCTTGCTTTATATGCGGTGCTGAGAATCAAACCCAGTGCCTCACACGGGCTAGGCGAGCACCTCTACCACTGAGCTACAACTCCAGCCCTTAACATCTATCTTTATCTGGAAGAAAAAATTACTGAAGATTCAGTCTCTTTTTTGCTGCACTTCTGCCACTAGGAGGCTTCTGGTATCGAGAAAAAAATACGTAATGTTGAGGAAAATCACGTTCTCATCCAAGCACCATCATTAACACAAGCTGCAGGACTAAGTGATATGAATGAGCAGATTGATTCACATCACTCAGGCAAGTGGTCAGATATGATGGCACATAATTTTATTGGAGCCGGGCACGGTGGCTCAAGCCTGTAACCCCAGCACTTAGGGAGGCTGAGACAGGAGCATCGCAAGTTCAAAGCCAGCCTCAGCAATGGCGAGGTGCTAAGCAACTCAGTGAGACTCTGTCTCTACATAAAACACAAAATAGGGCTGGGGATGTGGCTCAGTGGCCGAGTACCCCTGAGTTCAATCTCCCCAGTACCAAAAAAAAAAATTTATTGGGTAAGGATACTGCCCAGCATAAATGTGTTTGCAACATAAGTAATATCTGAATCACAATTACTTTGTTCAATAACCAGATTTTGGATTTGAACTCCGATCTTTAATGTGCTGTGTAGATTTCTTGTACTGCTGAACATTGCTCTTTGATTATGATGGCCAGAAGCCATTCTGACGCCTTATGGAAAAGATAGGTCTCTCTGACAGCAGTGTAGCAGGGCATGTTTATGTGCTCTTTCTTGAGTCAGTAACTATACATGCTTTCTATTTTAATATTTAATATTTTGGCTCAAAGATGATATAAAACTTATGCTAAATAGATGCAAAGTTACTGTTTTTAAAGACAGTTTCTTTGGAACATAGTCTAATAATATATTTTAAATAAGTTGGTTTTGTGTTTTTTTAAAAAAACAGTGATGTTTGAATCAGTTCGTCTTTGAGGAAGGCACACATTCAAATGTCTTTGCAAAAGGACTCTTTAATTAGCAGGGAGGATTAGGGCTTTTGTTCACGATCCCCCCCCCTCCAAGAACACCAGCAAGACAAGGATGGGTGTGGGGTGCTGAAATGCTCAGAGACTATATTGGAGACTTCAGCTCCCAAGGGTGGCCTGGGAAAGAGGTGTCAAGGGACTTAGAGACAGTTGGGGATGTGGGAGGCGTTGAAGAATGACCTCAGAAGAGGGACAAGCAGGGTTGTATAAAGTAACAGCAAGCAGAAATCCTTACAGAGAGAGCAGCCCATTTGAAATTGCCCAGAGCAAGGGCTTGAGATTAGAAGACCCAGTGTTCCAGTTTTGGGTGGATTGTTAAGAAGGACTAAAACTTGCAACCCACCTCCTTTGTCATTCTCTAAGCCTTTAGAAAAACCACCACCCCTGGCGTCTCTTCCTTTGAGATAAACAAGAAGTCTCTTCCCACTTTGGGTTTGGCAGGAGAGAACTCCAGGGTGAGACAGATGTGAGACTCCACAGTTCCTAGAGAAGAGGCCAGGGTTTCTCCAAGGAATATGCAGAAATGCAGGAGGAGGCCGGCTGGATAGAGGTTTGAGCTATTACAGAAGTGTTAAAGAGAAAGTTCACTCAGAGTCACTGTTTTGGGACCTGTGAATCCCAAAGATGTCAAATTAGCACAGGACATTTTGAGTCTTTCCCTCAGTCTTTTCCTTCCATCCATCAGTATCTGGCTTCCTCTTTCTTTCCCCCTCCTCCCACACCCCCGTGTCCACCTGCTGCCCCAGTTGATATTGACTGCTCGTAACTCTGTTTTTCTTCCTGTATCTTCTGTTTCTGGTCACCTCCTTGCCCAAGCTCTTTAGTTTTTATCATGCCAAGACATTGATCTTTCAAAGATTTAACCAGCCCAATACAGCATTCTCTTTTCATGAACTCTTTCACTGTACTTGGCAGGTCAACCAACCATACCATTTAAGATGCAATCTTTGGCATTGCAAACCAATGCTAACTGCTGAAAATGAGTTCCCTGCTTTCCTCTATGACCCATTAGTATATCTCTGCTGTTGTTGGCATACTGATCACAAAACAGTAATATTAACTAAAGTTAAATGAATATGCTAATTTGCACTTTGTGATAGTTCCCATCAGGGTCTCTGAAGGTGGCCAAAAAATAATAAATAAATAGCAATCTTCTTCCCCATTTGCATTCTGAAAACACTGAGAGGGGAGGGGAAATAAGAGTGGCAGAAACCAAAATATCAGTTTTCTTATTGAAGATGGCCAATGTGGGGCTTGTAACTTAGGTGAAGGGCAGATGGGCCAGGGAACGGAACCCTGAGCTTTTAGCACATTTGCCCGCTTGCCTCTGTCTCAGCAGTGTGACCGGGGGAAGGCCTCATAGGGTTACAAAGAGGCACTCCTTACCCACAGAGAGGAGTGAGGGAAGGGACTGTGCCCATTCTCTAATTGTCCCCAAGTGTTCCAAGAGTGGGCAAAGGCTGGGTGCTCTGCAGGAAGAATACTCCTGATGAAAATTAGAGAGCTGGGAAAAGGTATTTTCCCTCTATCATTGCATCATGACTATGAAGGGAAATTATTTACTTTAGGAAATTAGTGCTCCCTAACCCCTCTTAAGAATTATACTATCTAGTTAAATGTTTTCCATTTTGGCTTTCTTCTTTGAGAGTTTTTAATTAGCATACTTGATCCATGCCTTATTGTCCTTATTGTGGTGAGGGGAAAATTTTGGATTTTAAGATACTGTAGTAAACAAACCTTTGTGAATTTTCTCAGAAATTACAACTAATTATTGGCAAATATTATAGACTAAAAGTAATTCATCTCTACTTCTGTCATATTCATACTACTCATCTTTCTACATACGCAGGAAAATAAAAACATAAAAAAGAAAACAGTCATAACACTGAAAAAGTCTGAGATGATTTTTGATGCTGGAAAAAAATAAAACAAGTTCAAAGTAGCACAAACATAGTGATTCAATATTAAACATAATTATGTATTGCTTTAAAGTGCACAATGGGTCATGTAGCAAAAAATATGTATTAGGATCATTTTCCATTTTGATGACTTAATGTGAAGCATTTTTTTGTGCACAATGTGATTTAATACTTCACATTTTTCATAAGTTATTGATTTCAAATTTGCATGCCACTTTAATTTATAAAAGAATAATATATAGAAATTATATAACATATTTCCAAAGTAATTTGCTAACTTTAAATGAATAATGCAGATTGCACCATTGGGACCAGATCAAAGACTGTATACACCTTATTTCCATCAGAGTTTCTGGGAAATACAGTCATACAAATAACTACATTCAGAAATTGTGCATAACTATATAAAATAACTTTTATAGGAGCATGTTTTGAGTCTATCAAACACATGAAAGAAAAGCAGGTTCTCAGAAATTGAAATTGGCAGTCCCAGCTTAATAGGCTGTTGGACTAGCTATAGTAAATATGTGTATAAAAATAGGAGAATTGGCATGCTAAAAGCAATACACTATCTATTTCACTGGTAGACTGAAATGGGACCAGGAAACCTGAGAGGTCACATGTCCCTTGAGATTCTTTTTGCTGTGCATAAAATGAACATGATGCAAAAAAAGATATTATAGCAATACTCACTTAAATTCATCTTAAGAAGAGATTTGTGAGGGGAGAAGATGACTTAGGAATGAAAGAAGGGAGAAAATGGTAAAAGGGAGGAATTTACCATGATCACACAGTATTTATTTTTAAACCTTGTTGGCCTCCTTTGTACTAAAAACTGTAATTGCAGTTTTTCAGCTGGTAGAAAATTTTGGGGGGGCTGTCTCATCACATCAGTTGGAGAACAATTTATTTAGTTTCTCAGTGATAGAGAACGGAGGAGATCAGGTGTGGTGGTACACAACTGTAATCCTAGCTACATGAGAAGCTGAGACTGAAGGATTTCAAGTTTGAGGCTAGCCTGGGCAACTTAGCCAGACCCTGTCATAAAAATTAAAAAGGCTGCAGATGTAGCTCAGAAATAGTGTTCCTGGGCTTAATCCGTAGTACTGCACCAACAAACAAACAATAAACAAAAAACTGCAGTCAAAGGAAATCTCTCTTCCCCAGCCCTATTAGAGTATCTGTTTTGCTGTCTACTAGTTCTGTTTTGTACTAGTCTACTAGTTCCCCCCACATTCCTGCTTCTCCCTCTTGCTGGTCAGTATTGAAGGGAAACTTCTTTGCATCAGGTCATTTTATACCACTGAGGACTTCTGTCTCTCAGGATTGCTCAAAGTCAAGACTTGAAGAAGAAACATTTCACAGACTGTTTTCATAGCTGTTCCTGTTTCTCTGGCCACACTTTAAAGAGGGTCTGTAGTCTCTAACACATGCTGCAATGAATGCCTGCCCGCCATATCCACCACTTGCCTGAGAATGGATCCTCCCTGGGCACTGTTCTGTCCTGTCTCTCATGTACTGTGTTTAATCTACTTTGCTGTGGTCCTAGCTTCTCCACTGCAAGGGAACAGTCAGTGCGAAGAGTCAAGCAGGCAATAACAGTGGCATAAACAGGAAAGGGTTATTGGTTTCACTCCAGGAAGTTCTCAGTTAAAACAGCAGCCTAATGAGGATCTCAGGGATCTTCTTTTCTCCATTTGATTCCATATTCTTAGTGTGTTGGCTTTTGTCTTCATGCTTGCACTTCATGTTGAAAGATGGACGCTGTGCTCCAAGATGTTATCATGGCCGTTCTCTGGGCTAGAAGAGAGAGAAAGTGGGTGTGATGGTACCAGCACCCCTCATTGGTCAGAACTGTCAAACAGCTACTCATATTTCCACTGACACTGGGAAACGCAGATCTTAGCTTTTCAGCTGCTCTATGAGAAAAAGATATGGAATGGTGTATGCCTGTAATTCCAGTGACTCCAGAGGCTGAGGCAGGAGGATTGCAAGTTCAAAGGTAGCCTCGGCAACTTAGCAAGCACTTGTCTCGAAATAAAAATTCGGAAGGGCTGAGAATGTAGGTCAGTGGTACAGCAGCCTTGGGTTCAACCTCTAGTACTGAAAAAAAAAAAAAAATATATATATATATTTCATATATATATCTTTATACACACACACGCACACATATGGAAGAAGGGAGTAGGAAAGACATTTTACCAGCCAAACTATAATGTTTGCCTCCAATGCAAAGAAATCCCTTACCAACTTCTCCCCAATGGTTAGGAGTGACTGATTCCACATTTCCTATTTTTCACTATCATACCCCTCACATAGCACCCCCAGTTGTTTAAAAGCCAATACCCACTCTGCAGGTTGCACTAGAACAGGGATAACAATCACAATGATACTGATTTATTCATTGAATTCCTCAAGTCATGTTGAATTATTGAGTATCTACCTACTCCTGCTAAGCGCTGAAATAAAATGTTGACTAATGTATATTTCCTGTCTCGAAGTATATATCTTATCTGTACTGTGGTTAATCAATTAAGAATACTTTCAGATACCAGAAGGAAATTCAACTCACAGTGACAAGCCTGGTTAGCAGTCTATAATTAATCATAACAATATATATAATTAATAATAACAATAATTTACTTTTTAAAAAATTCAAAAGGAGCTGAATAGGAGCTCCACAAGACGAGGGTACTGGGATCATGTTTCTTTGATGCCCTTGGCCCTCATGATTATAAGATGGCTGCCACAGCTCCAAATATCTCATCCTTCAACAATGTGTACAAAGACAGCCAGGACAGTGAGAGAACTGTTATCTTGTGCCTCCTTGTTTTATCAGAGAATGCAATATTCCTCAGAGGTCTCCTTAGCAGACTCATTGGCTATACTGGTCAAGTGGTCACTACCAGCTTTAAGGAAGTCAAGAAGAGTGTCTGGTGAGGAAGAGTTATGGGGTTTGGGAATTAATATTGAGTAGTAGTCAACAAAGAGCATTGTCACAAATGCTTTACAGCTTTCCGCATACTTTTACATTGATGATCCCATGACTCAACGGGACTACTATCTAAACACTTTGGAAATCCAAAACCAGAATTTAAGAGGTATAAGCAGCATCTGCCATGTGGGGACTTCTGGCAGTGAAGTAATTCAAAGATCCTGTGAAGGTGCAAATTTAATGCAAGGGTTTTAGAGATATAATGTATTTTGCTTATAAAGCATGCATGTAAGAACCCAAGGAGAAATTCAGAAGATTTTATAGTTTGGGAAGATAATTACATGGTGAAATGAAAAGAGAAATCAAGACGCAAGGATTCTAGGCTCTGCTTTGGATAAACTGCTGGAAGTATTCTGAGCCTGTTTCCTCATCTGTAAAATTATGTACTTGAACAAGATTAGAGGATCCCTCAAGTCCTTCTCAAATGTAAGAATACCTCTATAATCACCATGCTGAAAGTCATAGCTAAAGTAACATTAAAATTCATTTATTTCAAGTTCTTTTTACAAATGAGACAACTTAGACTCAGAAAGGTCACCATTTGTCTCAATTTATTCAAATTAGAAATTTGAGTCCAGTATATAGCACACAATGCTTGGTATCACAAATATTTGATATTGCTTCTTGACATAATTTTAAACATTTGGCCTCTCTTAGTTTTTCATCTTAGGCAGAATCTTTCTGATAGCATCTACTTTGTGTAATAAAATGGAAATAATGAGATTCTTTGAAAGTCCACTTTTTAGCTGTTAAGTGTTTGGATATATGATTTTATCTCTGTAAAATAAAAATTGTATCTTTAGAGGTTTTTTTCTTTTTTCTTTTATTGAGGGCTAGATAATCTACTGTACAGACTAAAATACAGCAAGGACCCAATCTGTGGTAACCATGAATACCATTGGTGTCTCCCCAGCCATCCATTGCAGGTGTTTAAAGCTACTCCAAGCTTGGGAAAATGTCCTAGGCCTATTTTCCCAGCAGGTTGTGTAGGGGGTGAATCTGAATCACACTATTATTATTTTGTCTTTATATGATCAGATCTTCTACCTTCATATTATATAGATATGAAGCCTCTGTGTAATAACTAAGGGTGTGGTACCTAACTGGAAGTCAGACCAATCATTATGCTGCCCACTGAGCTCAATAACTGGTAATTACTAGAAGAGGAATTAAAAAGAAAAAAAAACACCAAAACTCTAGGATTCTGAACTTAGATTTATGGGTGCTTCATGGCATAAAACCACCTAACAATTCATTTAAACAGGTTTTCTCAACCTTGGCATTTATTGACACTTTGGGCCCAATCATTCAGGGAACTGAGCTGTGGATTATAGTTAGCAGGTTCCCTGGCCTTGACCCCCTAGTTGCCAGAAGCATCTCCCAGTCATAGGCCATGATAACCAAAAATATCTCCAGAGCTTGCTGAAGGTCTCCTGAGTGGGAAACCATATTCCTCTTCTCCCTCTTGAGAACTTTATGATAAGTTTAATATGTATGTGCAATTTTTTTTCCTAGGAGGCTCATTAGTTTCCTTACATTCTTGTAAAGGTCTATGACCTCGAAGGGGTTGGAACCAATCACTTAAAACCTTTCAAACTAATAACAATAGAAAACACATCTCCAGTAGTTGTTGTGGGGAAACAATGTACACCATCATGCCAATTAAATGGTGCAATTTGAAAATGTATTATAGAATATATACCTACCCATTTATTACTTTCAACTATTTTGAAAATATGTATCAAAAAAACTACATCTGGGGAAGTATCTACTTCAAAAACTGCTACTCCCAGATGGCAGCCTTTTATGCTTCTTAAAATACTGTCTTCCTCAGAGATTCCCACAGTCATCCACTGATTTTAGCACCAGACTTCCAAAGGGGTTAGCGCTAATGACGAGTTAAAAAAAGACCTCAAGTCCAGAGAGGAAATCGAAAATAGATGTTTTTCAGAAAAGAAATTCAATGGTAGTATAGATCGCAAGATTGATTACAAGGATGGAGAAAGGGGTGAGGGGCCAACAAGAAGGGAGAGAGGGAGAGAGAACAGAGAAGGCAGGAAGGAGGGAGGGGGATGTGGGGGAGGAGGAAAGAAGCAGAGGATGAGCGAAAGGGAGAAGGGAAATTCCTTGTTCCCAAAGACGGTATTTCTTGGGAAAGACCCGTTAGAAGTCGCCTCCTGACTTCTCCCTGGCTTGTCTGGAAAGGCGAATGCCCCTACGGAATTCACAAATCTTGTGCTTTGAGTCGTTTTCTCACTCGCACGTCCACACTTGCCTTGTTCACCGCCTTCCAAAGTGACCACTGCTCAAGACCCTTCCCAAAGCTCAGAAAGCTCACTTTGCCCACTCTTTAAGGCCCTCCTGCCCATCCATGTCTCCCAAAGACGGTAGAAAAATTGGAATTTAAACCTAAATATCTAGAAAACCAAACAAGGACCCTGTCCCGTTTTCGTGGCCCCTCGGGAATACCCGAGAAGACCAGCAACTTTCTCCCCTACTTCTCAGTCCGTCTGCCTCTCCCACTCTGCCCTTTGAAGTAGATGCGATAAGAGGGGGCGGGGAGGAGGGATTCCGAGCCAGCGGAGCCGCGGAAGCTGCTCCCCAGGGGTGGCCTTGGACCCGCGTGGACAGCGGGGCGCGCCCCCTCCCCGCCGCGCGAGCCAGGAACGTCGGCGGCGGACGCGCAGCGTCCTCGATCTGTCTGCGCTGGGTCCCGCGGGGCGCAAGGGGAGGGGACAGGAGAAAGAGGAGGGCCGGGCAGCCGAGGGGAGGAGGCGGTGCGTGCCTCGCCTGCCAAAGGGAGAGCTGTTCATCTGCGTGCGATCCCTGGCGCCCCGCGCGCGGTCGCAGCGCTCCGCCCGAGCCGCCCCGGAGACTCCCGAGTGGGGTCTCCACTGCGTTCCGCTGTCGGTCTTTCTGGAGACCCTCCGGTCCTGCCGGCCCCAGCTCTCCCAAGTCGGCCCCCGGTCTTTGCGGCTGTTAAGGACAGCGGCAAAAAAAGAGAAGGACAGTCTTCCGTGCCTTGGATGTTCCGGTCCGGGAAGGACAGCAAGTTGTGTGTGCGCCTGGGACCCGGGAGAGAAGGTGGCCACCGCGCGCCGGCCATGTAAGTAAAGCATTTGGCTACCCTGCGGGCGCTTCTTTCCCTCGGGGCCCCACTGCCCCGGACGCTGGAGTTGGGCTGCTCCCGGGCTCCAGACTTCGTGAGCTTGGCTGTTCTGCCGGCTCTGCCTGACTGCCGCGTCTGCTGTTGGCATTGGCCTCCGGGGGGTGCTGCCTTCCCATCCTTATCTCCTACTTTCTCCCAGAGCCGGCTGGAAAAATGCCTGTTTCCCTCTTTTGGAATTGAGGGATCCTTGTGTGTCTTCATGGGTGGGGTGGAAGTGAGGCAATTGCAGGGGCCTGAATCTGGGCTTGTCTGGACAAGAGCGCCTCATCCCATATGGAGAAGAGGGCCCTCCGCGCCCCACGCCACCCCCTGCTGGTCTTCTCCAACCTCTGGGCCCAGAAAGAGAGGCCAACTTCAGCCGCTGATCACAGTTGACAAGATTAAAGAAAAATAAATGAATAATAAATAAATAAACGAATAAATGGACCCTGAGTTCACTTTGAATGACACCAGAATTGGAGATGGGGCATTGTGTGGGGAAGAGACAGGTGGGAGCAAGGAATTAGTTATGGACCTCCAAAACTAGAGTTAGGAAGAGGATGGACCCCTTGGGTGGATGGGCTGTGTGCTTCTGGATTCATTTCTTTATGGAAAGTGAGGGAAATGGTTGAGAAACTCCTTTTGAATGGCAGGAGTGGAAGAAAATCCACGTGGAACCATTTGAATGACTGGGGCTTAAGGATGAGTGCTGAAAAGTGTGGATTACCTTTCACATGAGACAATTGTTCTGCGGCAGGAATGGTTCCCATGAAATTATTGGAAGCAATGAATCAGAATAGCAGATGTGAAAATAAGACACACAGGTTTTCTTTTACACTAGAAGATAGTTGTTAGGACTGAAGGAGTTCTCAGATTCTACTGATTGAGTACTGAAAGTGTCCGGTAATAGTTCTGCCCAATGTCTGTGCTTAGAAACAGTTCATAATGTTTGTTAAATTTGTGGTATTCTGCAGTTGTAAAAGTATTGTCCTAATTATTTTGTATGGGTTCATGCAGAATTAATACAACCTTAAAGGGACACAGAAAAGTTGCTACAAGCTGTGAGCATGAACTTGCAAGCCAAATAAACAAACCACAGTATGGTTAATTTTATTTTAATATCCTGAATTATGTTTAGTGCCAGTAAAAATGCTACATTACTTTTAATGTGAGTATATGAAATGAATTCACCAGCGTGGCAAAGAGAAGCCATGTATTTCTTTAAGTAAATAGCTGTCAGAGTTCATTTGGGAGCATTTATGGGAGATAAAAATGTGAAAATGCTTTAAGGTGGTTTGACAAAGCTTGAGTTTTAGAGCAGCTTATAGAAGGAATTAGTTCTTCCCACTTTTGAAGTGTTGAGGCACGTTCGCATGTTCCTTCAATTGTAGACCAACTGGATAGGTGTTATCACTTCTCTGAAAGTACTTAAATTTTTATATTTCCTATTGCTGTTTTCCAGGGACCATCATCCTTACTACAGAGGATGGAAGTTGATGCCCAGTGAGATTTGAAGATCTGTTTTGTTCATAGACACTCTCTTGTGGATTACCTGTGGGTTTCTGGTGGTTTCACACCTTGACTCATTCCTGCAGTCCCAGAACATTTACTTCAGGTCCTCATTACCCTATTTGGTGAAAGATGGCATCCAGCCTGACTTGTACTGGGGTGATTTGGGCTCTGCTCTCCTTTCTTTGTGCGGCCACCTCCTGTGTGGGGTTCTTTATGCCTTACTGGCTCTGGGGATCACAGCTGGGCAAGCCCGTGTCCTTTGGTACTTTCCGGAGGTGCTCGTATCCTGTGCATGATGAGAGTCGGCAGATGATGGTGATGGTGGAGGAATGCGGGCGCTATGCTTCCTTCCAGGGCATTCCCAGCGCAGAATGGAGGATCTGTACCATAGTGACAGGCCTGGGTTGTGGCCTGCTCCTACTGGTGGCACTCACTGCCCTCATGGGTTGCTGTGTGTCCGAGCTCATTTCCAGGACGGTGGGAAGAGTGGCTGGAGGAATTCAGTTTCTAGGGGGTAAGTGACTTGCTAAACTCAAGTTTTTTTTCCAAAATCCCAAAGCCATGTTGAAAATTGTGTTTCATTTGTCCACTGAGATGATTGTAATTGACTCTTGGAATTCACAGGAGCAATAGATATGGAATGGCTTTGGTGGAATGGCTTTGGTGATAGACTGTCAAAATCAAAGAGTTTTACTGGAATTGCTTTATAACTTCAAGGGCTCTTAATTTCTATACATCCCTAGACATACATTGGCTTGCTAACTGCCATCTATGGGAGACAATATCATCTACATTGTGTTATAGTAGGGGAGTTTGGATTTATAGCTTCATGCTCTTTGTGTTCAACAATAGGCAATTGGATTCTCTTTGTCTTACTGGAAACTTCAGGTCTTTAGAAGTAAAGCTTTCATAGAAAAGTGCAAAGGATTTTTGATTTAACATTGTCCTCATAAGCCTGTAATACTCCTTGGTGAGCGTAAAATTGACTCTTGCCCCAGATGTAAATCATATTTCTAAATAAATGTTACTATTTTAATTGAGAGAACAGTTTTATATTAACAACTGTAAACTTAATTATACTACCAAGATAGCTATAGGCCTAATTACCATGTTAGGACTTAATCTTCCTGGGTGCTTTTGCTGTGTGGAAAAAGAAAAGAATACTGTATTTAGCAAATGAGGTGTGCTTATCCCAAATGGACTGGATAGTTTCACTCACACCAGAAAAGGTTTGATTTTTACTTGGCTTGCCTCCAGAAAGTATTGCTTCAGTATCTCTGGTCATATGGTTCTAATTGCACTTTATATATTTTCCACTGTGCTTTTCACCTCCATCCTTCAACCTGACTGGCTGAACTTGTCTGATTTACAATCCACCCTGGTGAAATATGACAACCTCCATAGATAGTGCAGACTGAAGGGAAATGGGAAACCTGGGAAACTTATAAAATGTATTTGTAACTTCATGACAAAGTAGAAGTCTGTTACACTCCCATTTGATGTTCTCTTATATTCTTTTAGGAAGAATACAGAAGAAGAAAAAGATGTATTAATAATGAATAGTTCTAGCTGGGCGCGATGGCACACGCCTGTAATCCCAGCACTTAGGGAGGCTGAGACAGGAGAATCGCGAGTTCAAAACCAGCCTCAGCAATGGCGAGGTGCTAAGCAACTCAGTGAGACCCTGTCTCTACATAAAACACAAAATAGGGCTGGGGATGTGGCTCAGTGGTAGAGTGCCCCTGAGTGCAATCTCCAGTACCAAAAAAAAATAATAATAATGAATAGTTCTGAGATAGCCAGTACATATTTGAGAACCCCAAATGGATTATTTAGGATTATTTAGTAGAAAACTTTCAAGTAATATTTCAAGGGTGTTCAAAATGCAAGTGGCAAAAAAAATATTTGTGCTTTGGAATGAGAAATAGACTTGTTCACAGTTTTTTATTTCCTTCTGAATTAAGCTTTTTGTTGTTGTTGTTTTGTTTTGTTCCTGTGGTTTTACATCTTAGTCTGCCTAGGAGGAAAGTTGAAGGACCTAAAAATTCTGTCCTTACTGTTTCAGTATTCAACACTGACAATAACCTTGCCTGTGACATGTGTATAGGTACACAAATACAGTAAAACTATTAGGAAACATACAGAGGTTGTTGTTGAAAATGGAAATAAAAACTCAGTGTTAAAAACTTGTTCGTGGCACAGGTTTTTAGAATAGAAATAATGCTAGCAGTATTTGAAAGTTTTTCTTTAAGAATAAACTGGGTTTGCTGTTTGTTTCACTTGGCTCTGGAAAAATGCTTAGGCAGTTTCATTTTCTCCTCTTATGGTAAATATTACTTTCCATTTTTTCTTCGTTTTAGGGCAGAGACTGCTATTATTTCTGGCAGAATAAGAAAATGCTTACAAAGAGAAATCAGTTTTTATTGATTATCTTTAAACATATAATGAAGGAAGGCAACAGGAAGTGAATCTGAGACCCATGAGATTTATGCTTCCCTGTCTGAGCTGTGTATAGATTTTTTTTTGAATTACATAGAGCTAAATGTTCTACTTTACAGAATACCCAAGGGGACAGACAGTTGGAAAAGTTATATCTATTTTAAAAGAAACCATGTTTTTTTCCTTTGTCTATGCTTTTGGTGCACCCTGATTTGCTAAGAGTTACTGATGTTAAGCTGAGGATATGATCTGTTATTAGCAGTTGATAGCATTTCTCATGTTTGTAAATGTCTGTGTGTGTATATATATATATATGTATATATATATATATACATATATATATATATACATATATATATATTACTTACATAAGCAAACAGTAATTCTAAATGTAAAGCCTAAGAGGGTTTTTCTGATTCTAACTTCTTGAGAGTACCAGAGAGTAAATAACCCATTAACAAAGATTATGATAACTTTAGAATTAAGAAATAGTTCAAAAGATATAACGGGTTTTGAAAATCTGCTGTTGATCACTCTTGGGTAATAAGAGACCAGATGACAAAACAAAATACTCCAGAAAGAATTCCTTTTTTTCATTTCATAATTGTTTGGGTTACTATTCATAAAAACTTATGCGGTAAGTAATTTATTCTGTTACATTTTTCTTTTCATAAAATGGGTGAGTTTTATAAAGTCTCTGCAAAATTCCAAACCAGTCAGTTCTGTGAATCTCATAGACTGTGTGTTTCAGAAATGTGATCGACATACAGGGAGGGAACTCTGCTGCAAGGCAGATTCTCTTACTAAAAATGATTTGCCCAGAAGGGTTATGTTTAGCTAAAGTGATGGTTGCTCCAAAAACAACAGGAAGCAGGAGAATGGCAAAATACAGAGGCATCCTGCTTAACCTCGCCTGCTGTATCTGGAATTTGCACATATGGTGTAACATCAGGCGGCAAAACCCCTGCAGTACTTTGGAACAAGTTAAAGGACAAAGTGTCAACCTTAATTTTGAATCTTCTTGCCATGGATGGCTAGAGGTAAAGATTTCACTTGTCAAGTGATAGAACAACATAAAACGGGACGGTTGTACAAGGATGTTTGCTACCTGTCCTAGGAAAACTGAAGGAATCAAAGATGAGTACACTTTCCTGTGATCACTTGGACACAAATTTAATTGCTGCCATCCTCATCTCATATTATAAGACACATTTATGTCGTAATTTTTAAAAATGGTGTGAGTTGAGTTCTACCCTCAACTGATTTTTTTTTAAAGAAGGCATGTAGAAAGTCTTTGGAATATATAATGTATGATAAAAATGTTAACATGGATGTGATATGGCAAGGTTTCTCTGAGAAAATAGAGATTTTAAAGTTGTTTTTGTTTGTTCAACATAAAAGTATGCACTTTCAAATACTGTTGTGCTCATTAAGGACTTCAACAGAACTTTAGAAAATGGATAGCAATCTTTCCAACATAATAGTAAGATGTGTTTACCTCTGAAGGAGATAAGCAAGAGTATTGTGAAGATATATTAAATCTGTAAGTTCTGTGAACTTGTGCTTATGAATGTCAGCATCTGAATTTGTAGATTTCATCTTAAGAGACTGCTGGTGCCATAATGAGGGAATATCAAAGAATGCCCCAAATTTTCACTATTCAGTTTGAACGTGTGTCATATGTGTGTATAAAAAGGGTGTGGGACATTAGCCAGCAGCAAATTGCCTTCCCAGTTTAGACATTCTTCTGTTATAAGAAGCCAGAGGAGATGCTCTCCTCAACTAATCGATAGTTGAGTGCTGCTCGATGACAGTGTATCTTGAAGCATCCCTTTCTGTGGGTGCTGAAAGCACCATGCCTTTCCAGGGTGCCCTCACTGGAGGACCCTACCTGGCTCTGTCTTTCATTCTTTTAGGATGATTGCTTAGGACTCTCCTTCCTTTGCTGTACTTTAAGCCTGGTTTGTCATCTGATATGCAAGTTATACTTTCCTTTATATCCAGGCTATCTATCAAGTGATAGCTGAATAATAAGATAAATGATAGATGTTGGCATATTAATGGGCATCATGGCTTTTTAGTTATGATGTCTCAACTGAAAGCAGTTGCTCAAATCTTAAGAAATTCTGGTATTTTTAGGTCAGATGGAGGATTTAGGCAAAGCTCTTTTGCTCCTCTTTAGGTTATGTCTTATAGATTACTTATTTGTTTCATTTAGTTCGCTATAAGCTATGATGTCAGGTCCAGGTGAGTTATCTTAAGTTCTAAGCCAGAGGTATTTGAACTTTAGCATGCATCAGAATTCCCTGCAGGACTTTTTACAACACAGAGCACTGGAGCCCATCCTGGAGTTTCTGATGCAATAGGTTTGGTAAGGGCTGTGATCGTTTGCATTACTAACAAGTTCCAAGGTGATACTGATTTTGCGGGTTCTGAGGCCATACCTTGAAAAACGCTGCTCATATTTTAGAAAATGTGACTTCCAGTAGATGGTTGAGTTTCAGAATTTCAAGGTTGACTTGTGTCTGGTGGCTACAAAACTAGTCCCACTTCTGTAGTTTGGTATAGGTTGAGCTCATCCTGGTTCCATTTCTCCTTGTTCCTATTTCCTTGCTCTGGAGTTCTCTGTCAATACTGTTACATTTTGGATCTGGAAATGTTCCACCAAAAGTTCATGTTTTGAAAGCATGATTTCCAGTGCAGTAGGGTTCAGAGGGGTGGGTTTTTTAGACAATGATGAGAGCTGTAACCGCATCAGTGGATTAATCCATTTGACAGATTAACAATTTAAATGGACTATTGGGTGGTAACTGTAGGCAGGTGGGGGTGGCTGGAGGAAGTTGGTCACTGGGGGTGTGCCCTTGGGAATTATATTTTGTCCCTGGCTCCTCCTGTGCGCTTTGCTTCCTGCCTTCCATGACATGAGCAGTTTTCTTCTGCCACACTGTTCCACCATGATGTTTCTCCCTTGCTGCCAACCAGCCATGGACTGAGACCTCTGAAACCATGAACCCAAAAGAAACTTTTCCTCCTCTAAGTTGTTCCTGTCAGGTATTTTGGTCATAGTGATGACTAACACAAACACATGTTATACTGTATGTATACGATATCCCTTACATACTAAATGTCCTCTCATCTACCATTTTCCTATACCAGAAATAAGATTTTATTGATGGAAACTAAAAATAAGACCTTATTACATTCTCTGTAGTTTACATGCAGTGGTTTTCAGTACCAATTGAAAAATAGGAAAGCCATACGCAGACCAGAGGGATGGGCCTTGACAGCCCCTGGCCAACTCTGTCTAGCCATGTCAGTTTAGGAAAAGCAGATGATTAGACCAGGAGTGTGCCTTAGGAACCACCTAGTCTAAGCTCTGCTGCTAGGCAGGATGGCACCTAATTTAGCTCTCGCTAGGAAACATGTTTCCTGGTCCTAAGCATCTCTAGGGGAGAAAATGATTTGCTTCTCCCCACGTCTTTTGTCATGACTGTGTATACTGATAATACAGAGAAATAAGCTTGAGATAGAGCCTGAACAGTGCAGTACTGGGAGCAGGCTTTACCGCCAGAAAAGAGTGAAAGGAAGCTGCGTTGTGGACAAACACCAGCAAACCAAGAGTTCATCTACTTCAGAGTCTGGATTTGATATAGGCAGGAATGGTGATCATTCAGGGATGATCAGGGATGGTGATCAATTGATCATTCACAAAATCTAGAACACCAAACTTTATATTTTTATATCTAATAATGTTTTTTTTCCCGGTGCTGGGAATCAAACCCAAGGCCTTGCATATTCTAAGCAAGCACTCTGCCACTGAGTGACATCCCAGCCTGTGTAAAAATGTTTTTAAATTACATTTTCAGATAATCATTGACACCAGTTTTATTATAGTTATTACTTATTTTTTTCTAGAAGAACTTGTTTTCTAAGTTTCAACCTAGGAAGTTTTTGATGCCTTCTTACAATGCTTCTAATTCTCCATATCATGGTTCAGTACAATATTCCTTTAGTTTTCTAGTGGGCCTGCAAAAAATCACTGGAGAGCTTTATTCCCCGTGGAGAGTCCAGGGCTCTGCCCCAGAGAGTGTGTTGGGCAAGTCTGGGTGAGTGAGGCCCAGGTAGAGCACTTTGAACAAATTCCACTGGTGCTCTACACCCAGATGGTTGAAAGAACACATTCTGAGAAACAAATCCATGTCGTCCCCTTTAAACTTCATGTTATATTAGTATTAGGGTGTAGACTTACACAACCAATAAGCTTAGTATGAATCATCAAACTTGTTATATCTGTAATTATTATTTTCAGGGTGATGAGATTTGAGTTAGAGAACATCAGGATGGCTGTAGGAATAGACACCTTAATACTGTGATT
This sequence comes from Geosciurus inauris, assembly GCA_004024805.1. Taxonomy (NCBI): domain Eukaryota; kingdom Metazoa; phylum Chordata; class Mammalia; order Rodentia; family Sciuridae; genus Geosciurus; species Geosciurus inauris. Next base: position 72,550 of record PVHX01000671.1, read on the forward strand.
GGTTTCTCCTTTATATTATCTTGTTGATTTTAAGTGATCTTCACCCATGTACATGCACTCATGAAGCAGAAGAACCAAATACTTTCCATGCTTAGAGGAAGACTATATTTTGATTTGTGACTCAAGCTGTAGATGACAGGCCCCCACCACCATTCAAGGTGCTGTGTTTTATATCCTTCACCCTGAGACAATGTTATGTTGTTTCATGTTCAATTAGAGTGTTCTCGGATCCCTCATTTCTTTTCTTCCAAATGTACTCAATTTTTTTCTATTTTAAGTTACTGAATTTTATTTCCTACATTGTACCTCTTAAATAAGTAGTAATAATGATAACAGTTCTTAAAAATGGTGGAATATAACATTATCCATTGCTCTTGGACCTGTCATATTAACAACACTGCAGCCGTCCCCCCCACCCCCACCAGGAGAATTCTTTAGATTTTTCTTTTTTTGACACGATCCACTTATTTATTTATTTTAAATTTTTTTTTAGTTGTAGATGAACATAGTACATTTATTTATTTATTTATTTATGTGGTGCTGAGGATTGAACCCAGTGCCTTACATGAGCTAGGTAAGCACTCTACCACTAAGCCACAACCCCAGCCCCTCTCCATTTATTTTTGCGAGGTACAATCTTCCTAAGAGTGTTTGATTTTTCATTTACTTCCCTTTGTCGCCACCAGCTAACACAACTGTAGTCAGAGCTAGAGACTACTGAGGCCAGGGGTAGTATGGATTAATTAGCCTTGCTAGCACATAGACTGCCTACTGGTTAGTTGTCTTTAAAAAAAATATGTTATTAGTTGCCAAGGAAACCAACTGAGGAATGCAAATCCATGACGATTACCATAGAAAGAACTCAAAAAGCACTCAAAGCCAGGGGCGGTGGCACAAACCTGTAATCCCAGCACTTAGGGAGAATGAGACAGGAGAATCTCTAGTTCAAAGCCAGCCTCAGCAACGGCAAGGCACTAAGCAACTCAGTGAGACCCTGTCTCTACATAAAACAATCTCCAGTACAAAAAAAAAAAAAGCAAGTACTCCAGAGATCTTTACAGTATGCTATATAGTATCACAAGATGCATAAAATTTGCACTCCACACGAGGTTGTCATTGTACACCAACAGTATTTGAACTCTGCAGCTTGGCAAGGGTGTTTTACTGTGGGTGTTGGTTAAAATTAAAAACAATAAAAGCATCAGTTCAAACCTTGTATTGCTAATATCATTAAAATTGATCTTGTTGCTCTTTTAAAGTATCATTCTCAAAGGTGTTCAGAGTAACATTAATCCTGGGTGTACCAATATATACTAAGAGAAAAAAGCAAAACCATGCAGGGACAAGGAGATTTGAGAAATACTTGGCTATGAGAAGTTAAGAGCTTTCATTACAGAAGAACTTGACAGTCTTTGGTATGTTATGCAAATTGCCAATCTCCTGGGCAGAATGGGTTGAAATATAGTATTAAGTGTTTCCCTAACTTATTTGGGCCCAGCACCCTGAAGAGACCTGTGTTAGTTTCCATTTCACTTCTGTGAAGCAAGTAATTCATTCTTTTTACAGACGAGAACACTGAAGTTTAAAGAGTGACACCCAAAGTTATCCCTTTAATTATTGATTAAGCTATGAATATTATCACCATCACATTAAAGTGTTAATTAATCTTACCTTATATTTAGAATGTAGAATTTTTGGCAGTTATGGATAAGAAGATAATAGATAATAAGCTTCTTAACATGAGTGGTATTCTGTTGTTATTGTTTCCTTTGCCCTCAGTTTTTGTTTCTGGTACAACAGAAAACTCACAGTAATATGATATAATGACTTTTGCAACTTTTCGAAAAGAGTATTACAGTTTAATGTAAATAATGTAATGTGTAATAGAGCAGCCATTAGGGGAAAAAGCCCAAACAAAGAAACAAACATACTGTCTTATAAAGCTTTGTAAGAGGGGCTGGGGATATAGCTCAGCTGGTAGAGTGCTTGCCTTGCATGGACTAGGCCCTAGATTCAATCCCCAGCACCACACACACACAAAAAGCTTTGTAATAATCCTTTGTTAAGGTACAGATAATATTAATTCCGGAGGACACATCTCTTCAATAACCAAGGCAAACTCTTTAAAACTCAAGGGTGATGTCTTACACTGCCAATGTTGATCAATAAAATATTATGAGAGAAACAAATAGAACTTTTAAAGTTCTAGCTAGATCATAATAAAGAAGCTCAGGGATTTATCAAGGGTTTAGGGTTTTTGAATACTTATTTTTAGAGGGTAGTATGGTTGGACACAGCATTGCCCAGGTCTAGCCACTGATGTTGCTGACTTCTTATTGGAGAATTTGGTATCTTTTTTTTTTTATTGATATGATAGAGGCCATTCCAGCTAGTAATTTGCTCTCAGAATTCATGAAGCTAAAATTGTAAGTTCCACAACTGACCTGCTTATCTCTGTTGTAAATATTTACCTTCCATATGTCTCAGATTTTTAAATAAGTGGACAACATCTGGCATCGCGATATACTAAAGCAAGTGTTGAATTAAAAAATGAAATTCCATTTTATAGTTCTCTAGTTTTTCTTGTCTTATCTCTTTCCATAGGGCACTATTAGAATTATGACGTATTTTTCTTCTGGATCTATAGTGAAGGGACTAGTAAATGACACCTGATATGTTAAATTAATATTTGATGTATTATTCAGTTTTGATTACTTTTCAGTGATGCTTGTATCTACAGGGTGCAACCTTTTTCTTCTATACCTCACAGGAATATTTCAAATGTGAAATAAAATAATGTTAATGTGACGACACTTAAAACAGTTTCCTTTTAACTGATGTCCCTGTGTATTGTTAGTCCTTTGGAAAAAAGTGTACTGTGTATGTTTAAATGATGCTGCATAATACTACAGTTCCCTCTCCAAGCACATTTTAATAGTTCAGAATAACTTTGCAATAAATAAATCATCTTAACTTTGACACTTACTTGGGAATGCCAAGCTTCCATTTACCCATAATAGGCGTTGCTGTCTCTGAGTTAACGGTTGGCAGAATGAAAACTGAGAATTGCTGAGTTAAATATGTTGTGATTCCAGAAGATTGGTAGCTATGGGCAGTTACTTATTAAGAGCCTATTATATTTGTCAGATAATGTGATAAAAATGGGGATGCTATTGAGATAAAACTTGGGATATGGCTTCTACTATGACAAAGCTTATAGTCTTATGGAGGAAACTAACGTGAAGTATAATTATAATCTGAAGGACTCAATGCATTGCACACACTTCCATGTTTCATTGCAGATGGAGATCAGCAGGCAAGGCTCACTCAGCATCTTTATGCAGTGTGTCCCTGTCATTTTCCATTCTGCTTTCCCCCTACTTGGTTGTGTAGCTGAAGGGACTACATTCCCCATGACATCAGCATCTGGGCAGATTTAGCCTGAAAGAGGAGGCACTTTGGAGATGAGAGGCAGGGAGAGAGCAAGTTATTCCTCCCACTCTGGCTCTTCCTTGGGCGGCAGCAGGCAGCCAGTGTCTCTCCTCCTGGAAGGTCCGACCCATGATCCCATCTCCCATCAGAAATCACCAACATAATCCTACCCTAATTGGACACATGGTTCTTCTAGTTACTAGTAATGCTGTCTTCTCCCAGTATCACTCCAGTCTAATGAAAGGCAATAGTTTTTTTTTTTGTAGTCACTAATTTTTGGGTCTCCTTTTTAAATTCTTTCTGACTTTTTAGCTCTCCTATTATCTGTTTAATTGATTTCTTATATTAAATTCTTTATGCTTGAAATACCTTAGATGTTTTCTGCTCTCCTGGGTGGGCCCTGGCTGAAATACAACACAAATTTCAAATTCATACCTTAGCCATAGAGGATTATGCCCTCCTTGAACTGTGTGTGTGTCTGTGTGTGTGTGTGTGTGTATGTGTGTAGAGACAAAAATCACTGAAGTTTAGTCTAGGAGTGCCCAGAGCCCAGTGAAATATGAATGAATGCCATATATGTTCAGGGGAGAAGTGTACTTCTGTGAAGGCTCCCGTGCAGATATGCTAGCTGAGCCGGTGCTCATACGCTGAAGGCTCCTTGGGCTTTGGGGAAGCAGAATACCAAGTCCCCAAAGCCAAGGGGTTATGAGAAGATCTGATGTGAGGTCAGGGAATGGCCATAGATTGACCACAGGGTAGTCATTTATTAACATGTTCATAATTGAAAACTGCAATTACTTAGCTATTGTAAATGAATCATATGGTTTGGAAACTTAAGAGATGACTGTCATAGCTGATATTAGTCATGTTTAGCTGTGTATTAAAACAAAGAAAATAAAGAAACTAGTTACGTCTTGATTCTTCTTTATGAGTTAACAGTCATGTCATGTGGAAGCCAATAGCATGAAAGGCCGCAAAGCACAAAGTGTTCTTTGTCATTCCAGTGTAATTTGTAGTTTCCATATATTTGCCACATCGAGTTTTTGAAGAAAATAAAGAAGTAATATGCCTTTAAGTTTTAAAATATTTTGATTCTGTGATTAAATGGATTCCTCATTTGAGTCTCCTTGGAGAGACTCTCTGTGTTAATATGGGTGTCTTAGGGGTATCTGTGTAGCTCTTCCTTCAAGCTCCAGTAATTATATTAAAATACATGCCCCCAAAGTTATGGCAAGATGACCCATATTGTCCTCTCAGTAATCTACTAATATACCTTCTTTGTGGATGGCAGATTGCAGTGAGTAATGTTGGGTGGGATGAGGCACACATAGCGAGCACTGGTCCACATAGGACCACAGCATTCCAACATCTGTGTGTTTGGCAAGGGGAACACAGGGCCATGTTCAAGGTCAGCATAGCTTACTCAATCCTGGCAATGCTTGGCACTCATAATAATCCAAGTTGCCATACTATTTCTTCTCCCCTGCTATGTGTGTACATTTGTCTTCAATAGAAGAAAAATATTTTTCCCTGTTTTCTTCATGTCTAGAAGGAAACTTCAGTGGGCTCATTTTTCTGCAATTTAGTATATAATGGGACATCACTTTTTGTTATTAGTTTTGTTTTTCTCATTTGTGATTGTATTAACCAGTCTAAAGGGAAAATTACAAAGCAATTCCCTTAGAGATTCTATAGTCACTTCTAAGAAAGTGTTGATTCTCATAATGATATTTTGAGGAAGAACAGTCATTTTAGTCTTAAGGGAAGTTACCCTGGTACATAGTAGATGTAAAAACAAAGAAAAATTTACTGTATATTGGAACCTTTATTTATTTATTCAATAGGTTTTTTTTGTTGTTGTTTTTGGTGCTGGGGAGTAAACTCAGGGCCTTATGCATGTGAAGCAAGCATTCTACCAACTGAGCTATATCCCTAGCCCTCAATAAATATTTTTAAAGTGCCTAGTATGTGTTAGGTTCTGTTCTAGGCACTGGAGACAGAATGCTGATTTAAAAGGTAGGGTTCTGGGGCTGGGATTGTAGCTCAGCGGTAGAGCGCTTGCCTCGCATGCGTGAGGCCCTGGGTTCGATCCTCAGCACCACATACAAAGCAATAAAATAAAGACATTATGTCCATCTACAGCTAAAAAAAATATTTAAAAAATACAAAAAAAAACAAACATAAAAATAAAAATTCTTACAAGAATTTAAGTCTAGCGAGAGAGACCAATGTTAATTGAGTACTCTCAAAAATGACTGTAAAGTTATAATCAATATTAGGAAGAAAAGGTGCATCATTAGAGGTGATATAGGTAGGGTGCCAAAGGCTGTGTGAGATTCCTGAAGAAGTCAGGTTTGAGTTGAGACCTGATGCACAGAGGGACAGGAAGCAAGAGTGTCTCCCATGTGGGGGAGGCGGGGCCCAGGACCTCAGGTATGAGGGAGCAGACTGCTAGTCTAGACCAGAATGCACAGGGAGGATGGAATAAATGAGACTAGGGGTGGGGGATCAGAAGGCTTAGTGTTGGACCTGGCTGCTCTTCTTAGTGATCCACATAGTGAGACCCTGGACCCTGGCAAATGAAAGGGTAGATGAGGCCTGATTTGTGAGGTTAGGTGATCTGTTAAGTTTTAGGCAGTTTGTGGTTCAAGTTATGGTGGGACTTTGTTATGGTTTGCAAATGAGATGCCAAAAACTTGTATGAATGCAGGGCTTAGTGTTGATCTCAGAGAGCAGAAGCCCATGAAGAGATGAAGAGATTTGAGTAGGGAAGGGCAATGTATTACCCTCCCTGCTCAAGTGAGCAGCTCATTCATTGAAGGCAAATTGTGAGAGAGTTAAGTTGAGAGGTGGCTGGTTGGAAGTCACCTGGATTCTTTCACTTAAACCAGTCTTTTTAAGGTAGAACTATTGTATTTTGAAAAAAGTCATAATGGTATTTTTCTGTCTATCATTTGAATGTGTAAGTTAGGTAATTCAGTATCTAGGGTGTTTAGTTAGGGGATACAGCTATTTTGTACTCTATTCTCTTCCTTCACAGGGCTTTATATGCTTGAGATTACTTATATAAGTTTTGCAATTAGGTATATGTCTTTCTTCTCTGATGAGTTGTAATCCCTGAGGACAGAGACGTGGTCTATCTTAACACCCTATTTCTAGAACCTTAGCAGAGTGCTTTCGAGAGAGTAGGTAATAATAATTTGCCATCTGCTTGAAACTTAATATAACATAGACTCTTTGAAAAGCTATTAAATATGTACCTTTAATCCAGTTTGATTTTGCAACTGTTGATCAGATTACCACTTTGCTGAATGGCAGTGCTAGGCCAGTGTTGAACATGGCCTTGAATATGACAGTGTCTGCTCTCGAGGGACTCAAAATCTAGTATGAAGAGTTGGATAGATGATGTGATGGAAGTGCTAAGAAGAATCAGAGAGATGCCCCAAGATCCTATGCGGCAGACATACTGGGTAGGCTGTGGAACAAGGTCAGCTTGTGCAGATCCTTACACAACTCAGCTGCAGATTCTGAGTCCTTACTTTTGAATCTTCAGTTTTACCATGGGAAAAGAAGCCAAGAAACAAAGAACAAAAAAGCTAGGCAAAAAAAAATGTTCAACATCTTTAGCAATCAGAGAAATGCAAATCAAAACTACCCTAAGATTCCATCTCACGCCAGTCAGAATGGCAATTATCAAGAACACAAACAACAATAAGTGTTGGCGAGGTTGTGGGGAAAAAGGCACGCTCTTACATTGCTGGTGGAACTGCAAATTGGTACAACCAATCTGGAAAGCAGTATGGAGATTCCTTAGAAAACTTGGAATGGAACCACCATTTAAGCCTGCTATCTCACTTCTAGGTCTATACCCAAAAGACTTAAAAACAGCATACTACAATGACGCAGCCACTTCAATGTTTATAGCAGCTCAATTCACAATAGCTAAATTGTGGAACCAACCTAGATGCCCTTCGATAGATGACTGGATAAAGAAACTGTGGTATATATACACAATGGAGTATTACTCAGCAATAGAGAGAATAAAATTATGGCATTTGCAGGAAAATGGATGGAGTTGGAGAATATCATGCTAAGTGAAGTAAGCCAATCTCAGAAAACCAAATGCCGAATGTACTCGTTGATAAGTGGATGCTGATCCATAATGTGGGGAAGGACATGGGAACAATGGTGGATCTCTGTTCACAGGGGTGTAAGGGGGGAGGGGGCGTGGGGACAGCAAGGGTGGTGGAATATGATGGACATCATAGCCCTAACTTTATGTATGACTGCATATATGTTGTGATTCTATACAACTTACAACTAGAGAATTGATGTTATCCTCTATCTATGTACAATGAATCATTTACACTGTTAACATGTAAGCCTAAATTTAAAAAAAAAATACATTAGGAGTTTTGGAATGTTTTGCGACTGATAAAGTCCCCTATTTGTGAAGTGCTTCCCCATTGGCCAGAGACTAGCCACAGAAGCCACATAGTCATTGAATTTCAATCTTCTCCCTGTGCCCTGCCTCCTAGCGTTGGCTCTGCCTTGGTTTCTGTTTGCCTTACCTTCAAGTGGCTCAGTAAGATAAAAGTCTGCAGTTTTCTTGGTTGGACCTGGCTCCTCTTCCTAGTCATCTATAGAATGAGGGCTTGGACCCCGTAAAATGTTAGAGACACAGAGGTATGAGAGATGGGATAAAAATACAACGGATGTGGCTTGGCAGTTTATTGTCAATGGTGAGATTAAGCATCAGTGGTAGCTCCCTGTTTTCAAATCCACATGCTTCCTAGAATGGAGCTGCTTTATGGGGACAGAGAGGTAAGTCCTGGTTTGTGAGATCCTGTAAAGTGATCCATTCAGCTCTAGGCAGTTCATAGTTCAAGTTTCTGTGGGACTACGTTATGGTTTAGATATGAGGTGTCTTTCCAAAGCTCTCATTAATGCAGGAATAGTCAGAGGTGAAATGATTGGATTAAGAGACTTATAACCTTTTGAATGGTCTATGCTGGATTGAACTGTAGGCAGGTGGGGACTGGCTGGAGGAGATGGGTCACTGGGGCATATCTTGGATGACATATCTTTGCTTCCCTCACTCTGTTTCCTGTCGCCATCATAAGCTGAGCAACTTCCACTGGGCCCTTGCCCATGACGTGCTGCCCACCTTGGGCCCTGAGCAGTGGAGTTGGCTGTCTATGGACTGAGACCTCTGAAACTGTGAGCGCCAAATAAATTTTCCTTCCTCTAAATTGTTCTTGTTGAGTATTTTGGTCATGGGGACAAAAAATTGACTAAAACAGACTTCAAGGTGGAAAATCAGGTGGACAATTGGGACTGTTGGGCATGGAGTTCATGAGAAAGATCAGAGCTAAATATATAGATTTATACAAAGAGCATTTAAAAAAATCTCCATGTGAGAGGCTGTCACTTTATTTGCTCTTAACAAGACACAACTTTTGCTTCTTGACACTTTCTTGACTGTACTGGTGGAAAGACAAGCTCCTAGTGTGACTGAATAGTCAATCTTCAGCCTTGCCTTGGACTGAGTCTGCTGCTTAACAGTTCCTATGCTGGTGGGCCAGGATTATGGAGCTTTTTTATAGGAAAGCTTTTAAATTTATCTAGAGTAAAATGCAATAAAAATCAAGGTAGGAAAAAAAGATCATTTTGTGTGGTGTTCATTAACACAAAGGTGCCTTGGGAAAGACAGAGTCTAGAAATGACCATGAACTAGTAAAAAAAAAAAAAAAAAAAGGGAGTGTGAATATTTTAACCTTTTTTTTTTGTCTCATGCATAAAGATGGCATTCTATTTTGATCACCTGGTGGAAGAAAGTCAGTTCATTTGTCTCATCCCCCCATGGTGGTTCTCCTGATTATAGCCTCCTGGTAGGAACCATTTAAAATTCAATTTGGCAGCCTGTGCCCTCGGTGCTCAGTAGATTTCATTAAATTACACAGCAGTGCGTTCTTCTTCCCTGTGTGGCACCTTTCGATATACATTTGATTTCAGTGTAATTTCAGACAATTGTCCTTTGAGGGAAGTGGTTTTACTACAACAGTCTTGCAGCCCAGTTAGGGTAGACCTGCAAATCTGAACCTCGTGGGATTTTAAGATGGTGGATGATGCTGCACAAGGGAAATGTTTATGTCTCTCTCCACACTTTTCTTACTTGGCTCGTTAGGCTTGTCGTTTTGGGCAGATTGTTTTTGTAGCATTACTTACAGCCCAAGATGAGAACATTTTTTTTTTCTCTAGGTAGATGCTTCAGAATTTTGCCTGCAGATTTAAAATAGAATTTTTTTTTCCTGGACTGTATGTAAAATTAAATGTTAGTGCTTTTTCTTTTCTTCATAATTCTTAAAGTACTGCTTTCTGTTGATGGGTTCACCTGATTCTATGGCCATGTTGTTTTGCAAAGCAGGTGAACCCCAGGACCTGGACTCTCAGTGGGACACACTCATCAGCTTCTTGGCTCTGGGCAAGTTATTGACTGTCACCTCAGTGTCTTCATTTAATATGAGTAGTAATACAAACTCACTGAATTTTTGTGAATTTTAAGTATATGTAAGTCACCTAATATCAGCCCTGATAAAGTAGATTCCTAATAAATGGGACTGTTTCTAATAGCACCATTACACAGATATTTAATGAATCTTGCTCTGTGCTGGGCAACATTCTAGATTCTGAGGATAAAGTAATGAACAGAAATAGCGGTAAAGAATTAACTTTAGTGTGCAGCACTGAATAGGAAAGGAAAAGAAAGGAAATAGAATTTTGGTTATATTTTCATCTATTTTTAGTTTACTATTGCTCTCCTTGACATATTCTCAACTGGGTTGTGAACTAATAATAGAGTTATCAGCAGTGGATTTTTTATTCAGGACCAGATAATACGCTTGGTTGCCAGAGGTATTGGACCTCCACAGATCATAACTGGAAATAGCATATGGATATTTATATAGATAGTCTAATGTCTCACAATTATTTTTAATTTTGTTTTGCATCTGCCACCATATTATGAGTTTGCTTGCTCATGGTGATACTTTTAAATATCACCTGTCACTTTTGTAAGATGCTTTTTTTGTGGGTGTGTGTGTATCTCTGTGTGTGTGTGTGTGTGTGTGTGTGTGTGTGTGATGCTGGGGATAGAACCTAGGACCTCTCACAAGCTATGCAAGTGCTCTACCACTGAGTTGTACCTCCAACCTGAAACCCATCCTTTAACACCTCCCATCTTTCTCCAATATACTCTCATGTATTTATAATCTGATTACTACCTGTTCATAAAATTTCTGTTTTATTCTCTTTTGCTAACTATAGAGACAAATTGAAAAGTAAAATTCATTCTTCAGAGTTCTAAGTCACCTAATGTCAGGTACTTTTAATGTAGCATTATACAATACACAAAACATTTATTTACACATTTTCTCATATAATCTCAAGACTGTGCTACAGCTTTGTGTCTGAAACTCTGGTGGAACAAAAGGAGTAGCTATAATACTGGGTGTCTGAGAAGTATATAATTTCATTGCTTTGGTTCCTAGACTCTTTCTCTCAGAAAGATATTATTGTTATTCTACCAACAACAAGCTTTAGTATTGTGTTATGTAGCTAGATCGTTATTCTATCTTCAAAAAATAAAGCTTGCCAGAGATGGTTGCAGGTGTGTGTGCTCTAAGATTAGAGCTCAATTCAGAGGTTTGGAAACTTTCATTCTTGATCCTCAGGGGAACTGAGCAAAATAAAAATAAAATATCTTTGATGGTCGTATGTAATTCTTTAAAAGCTGAAACAAGTACACTGTAAGAGAAAGATAAAAAAAATTGTTTTGAAATTGAAGTTAAAGATGGACCAGAGGATGTACTAAAATTCTGTATTATTTTGAGACTAGAGGCTCAATCCATTAGAATGACAAAAAGTTTTCTTGACTATACTTTGAGATGGTTGCTTAATGTAATATGCAACTATTGAAAGATGTTGAAAGATGCTGTCATACAATCTGGGTGACCATTTAAAAAATCACCTGGCATTAAATATTATTCTTATTTAGTGTCATGCTGCACTACCACCTTGATTTCAAAATGGCTCAGAAGACATGTGGTGAATGGAGAGTACCTGTCCTTTGCTGGCTCCGTTCCTGCATTCCTTTCTTCCTCCAGTCCCTCCTGATGCTTCTGACAGAGGATGTTTCTGACACTGATTGTGGCCCTTCATGCTTAAAATATCCCTATAAGATAAAGACCTCCTTGCACTGTGCGTCTAGGTCCACTGGTCCAGGTCTGCTGGCTTCCTTCTTGTGCATTCCAAATCTTCTAAGGTTTCCTGTGCCCTCTGCGTAATCCCATTTTCATGCCTTTGCAGACCCAGTTCCCTTTACCTTTCTGTTCCTTTCCTCACACGTCCGTTTAAGCTTATCTTCGAAGGAGTCGTTTGAGTGTTGGCTTCTCCATAGCATCTGCATGGATTGCACACTGGTGGGCATCCTCCTTTTCCTGGGCTCCCAAAGAACTTTATCAACATGTTTTTGGTGAGGAGTTGGGGAGAACACTATTTACTATGTTTGATTGTCAAGACCCCCTGCCATATTTTCAGCACACCCTGTAACAATCACAATTTTTATATGTATTTAACTTATGATTCCCATAAAATTATTCTGGGAAATTTTGCATCCAGGTATGCATCTAAGAAAGATACTAGTTTGGGGCCCATGACATCTTTGACATATGTTCTCTGCAACTGTTCATTTCCCTCCCCTTTTTTTTTGGTAAGGTCACTTCTATGTTTACTTTCTCTAATATCTCATCATACAGTGGAAATTCTACAAAATTTTCTGTTTTGCATGCCAATAGCTCTGTGGTTAAAATAAAGGCCTGTTTAAATGTAAATATTTCTGATCAAGTTCATATCAAAGGCTGGTCTTTTTTTCTTCCCGTTTTTCTTATATTAGTACTAATGGTGGCATGAAATAGTCAGCAGTTGAAAATGTTACTGTGAGATGGTCACAGACATTTGCTTCATGTGGATCTGGTCATTTCTGACAGGAGTCTTTAGCAGGTGCTTCTGCCCGATCACACCATGATGATCACCTCAGCCATTTACTTTAGACAAAATGAACTTAGTTACTCTTTCTCTGAAAAGGAAAAGGAGAAATAACCAAGGATAGGGGTTGAGACTTGTTGCCACTGTGTATTTTAAAGGTGGTGAATGTACTCAGAAACTTTCTCTTCAATTCAGTCTTTGTTGGTGGATATCATGTCTTTTCTGGCAAGCTACCAGGACATTCTTACTTTTGTGTTACCAAACATTTCTATTCCAAAGTATTAGCAAAACTAGGTGTCAGAACTTCATTGTTGGAAGGACACCCGTAAACCATCCATTAATGCAGATATTACACTGGTCACTAGGATCACCTTGTCGCACTGCTTCTGGTAGTGATCAAAATATATCCAATGGGACAGCAGCTGATGGGGCTGCTTGGAACTTGGTACTTTTAGACAAGTGGATCTCTTGAGAGCATGTGATATGAGTTATGTTCTTTTAACTTGCACTTGGAAGCACTTATGTTTCTTTCCAAAATGCTAATCTTTACAAATTTGAAAAAGTTTCCTGAAACTGGACTGCACTTGGCCCTCGAGTATTAGCTACTTGGGTTTCACTTGGAGGAGCACTACTGCTTTACCACTCAGCCTGTGGAAAGAAGGGGTAGACACTTTGGACAAGTAGGAGAAGCAGCAAAATTGGGCATGTTTACTCAATTTAGAAATATATCCTTTTAACTGCCATGTGGAATTTTTATTTATATATTAAAAGTCAGTTTAGCACACATATGTTTTTCCTTAAATGTTATAATTTTCACTGATTCTTTGTTTCTTTAGACTGATAATTATGAAGGCAGTGAATGTATCTGTCTTATTTGAGTTTCTTTCATCTTTAGCACAGTCGGTCTCAACAAATTAGGTCATTGATGATGAATGAATGCAAGGTTGAATTCCATTGTATTAATAAAAAGGAAAGGGCAACAAAGTAATTGTTGTCATTATTATTATTATTATTTTGTGGTGCTAGTGATTGAACTCAGAGCCTTATGTATGCGAGGCAGGCACTCTACCCAGTAATTATGTTCTTATGTCTAAAATTGACCAGTGGCATAATTTGTAAAGGGCACAAAAAATGAAAATGAGGGCCTCTGGTTCAAAAGTTATTGATAATTTCAAAAAAGTGACAGAGTGGCGCTAAAACAGAGTAGCCTGGTGTGGCTGCGCAGGTTAAACAGTGAAACCACCCTTCTCTAATGCGGAAAGGAGGCAAAGTTATATTGTATTTCTGTTTGTGAGGTAAACGTAGTTCATTCTTTCAATTCTAGTTCATAGTATAAAAACTTTTCTTTTTTGGTTCCCAATGAATTAGGGAGAACAAGTGCTTAGTCCTACAACCTATCATAGTACAAACAGGAACTAATGCTTTATTTACCATCTTTGAAGTCAGTCTTTGCCAGTTCTCTTCATGCAAAATTTACAGCAGTAAACTCCACCAACCTAAGCAATCTGTTCTCATTTGTGGCTCTACTATTTTTACAGCCTTTAACTGTGCTGAACAAGTAAATCATTTTGACCTAAGATCTACTCTGTATGAACTCTAGTAGATGATTATAAATTAAAGCAGTGAAAAATGGGCTTATTTCCCTCTAGTTTTGGAGAGAAAGGGAAAGTCTAAAATGGAATTGCTAGAGTTTCTGGTCCGAGGAAGAGGTAAGAGAAATCTTCACATTTAAGAAATCTCCTGGGGGCTGTTCAGTTTACACGTGAAATTGAATTGTAATAAAGCGGAAAGAAGACAGATCTTCTCCAGGACTCCTGGCACAGTACATAAACCTGAATGGAAAGTAAATGTTGGCCCCTTTGCAGTCTCCACAAATTTGAAAGTAAACTGGGAATTTGTAGTCTGATCTGTCAGCATAGATTATCCTTCAGCCACTGAAAGTCAATCTGAAGGTCAGGAGCACAGCAATCTGCAGTTTGTACCCGGCTGTCCCCTGCCATGAATGAGCCACAAGGAGAACTGTGCATACCTGAGCGGAAAGGAACTGCCTAGGAAAAAGGCAGTCCACTTCACAGCTGTCCCCTCGTCCTTCCTGCCTGGGGACTTTTGAACTGTCTGAGGAGCAGGTTGCTGCCAAAGTTTGTCACTGCTGTTTCTGCTTTGGAAATTCAGATAAAACAAGCAAAAAAATCTGGTTGTGTGGTCCTGAGCAGAGAGATTCAGTAGTGAATTAGGACTACGTTGTGACTAAAATGATCTGACTATGTGGATTTTCATGGTATTTGTTCATGCATAGAGATAACGAAATGCTGATAACTTGGGAGAACGTACTTAAAAATTATTTCTCATCTGAGTGCTAAAGTGTGAAAGGCAAGTAAGTGGTCATTTCAGAAGTGGCTGCTTGGTGGATATTAGCACATCACACACCAGAGCTTATCAACATTGGAGCTTGGCTGTGCTTCTCCCAGGCAGGGCAACACGGCTTGATTAACCACGTGCGATCCTCACTTGTTTTCATATGATGAGCTACCATATAGCAAAGGCAATGCGAGGAGGGGACAGAATGAACATTTGGTAGACATCTCCTTTCCTGATGAAGGATGGAACCATGCCCCCATGCCCTAATGGATCCATCCCACACTTCAAGCCTTATGAGTCTGGGTAGATCATCCTCCAACCAACTACAGATGCTTGATCTAGCCCTACAATGTAGCTGGGAGAACAAGATTGAATCACGTGAATGTTGATGAATGATCTAAATAATATGAAATGTGATCCATTATGTACCCACCATAGGTGGGACAGGTTTATTTGTGATCTTTACCATGTCTCTATAAAGCACTGTTGGCCCAATTTCACAGATGAGAAAACTGAGGTGCACGACAAGCTAACGACCAGTTGAAATTGTTACCAGGTAGAGGCTTCTTCGATTGTTGCCTTCCTGAAAGATTTCAGTCAGGAGACACAGTTGGAAAAAGCATGAAGGGTTTATTTGGTGCGATGGAGGAATACCTTCACATGGAGCCCATGAGTCCAAGAAAGGAAACGGCCTAAGGTTTCCTGTGAGGCGAGTTTTTATATTTGGTTTGGGAACCTCCCTCCTCACGTGTTATGTATTTGCGATGGTTACTGCAGCTTCCACCATGGCTTAGTGCTTCTGTGCCAATTTTGCCTTGTTGAAAAATTTTTCTAGCATAAGTTGTATCCATTTCCTCCAGATTGTCAGGGAGTTGTCTGACTGCAGACGGAGGCCCCTGGGTCGGGTAATGGCCTGTTGGATGCTGCCCAGGTTCAGAGCTTCCTTTCCCACTTTCCTTGCTCATATCTGTCGAAGCCATCTACTGTAACAGAATTCAGACACAATACAGGGAAGTCCAGAAGTGTTTCTTCCCATTCTAAAGTGCTCCTTCCTGCTGAGACACAGATGAATTGCAGTGAAAACGTATGTCTTCTTCTAAGAGACACTTTACATTTTTTCTTGGAATGATCAGAGAAGGTGCCATGAACCCACTTGTATATTTTGAACTAGGCCTATGGACATCTGTGGCTTGAAAAAAGTAGAAAAATAGAGGAAAATACTTCAAACTTCCTTTGAAAAATATTTTGGAAACATATCCTATAAAAATGGTAACTATTAGGGGCTGTGATTGTAGCTCAGCGGTAGAGCGCTTGCCTCGCATGCGTGAGGCCCTGGGTTCGATCCTCAGCACCACATACAAAGCAATAAAATAAAGACATTGTGTCCATCTACAACTAGAAAAAATTTTTAAAAAAATGGTAACTATTAGCGCCCTTATAAATGTTAATATTAGAAGAGATTTACTACATGCAAGATTAATTCCCAATAATTGTTCTGTGGAAAAAAGTAGAATAAAGTCACACTGTTATTTAAAAATTTACCAATTTAAGGGGGGTGGGGTATGACTCTATGGAAGAGTCCTTGCCTTGTATGCACAAGGCCTCAGGTTTAACACCTAGCACTTCAGACAAACAAACAAACAAATAAAAAACCCCATTATCACAACAAAAAAAAATCAAGTTTATACATTTAAACTGGAAGTATTCTGTGAAAAGTTATACTGTATGAAATGAACTTAAAAGGTTTTAACCTTCAAGTTCAGAAATTTTCATGACTGGGGATACAGATATTCATTCACAAATTTTAATCTATTGTGATGATTATTGATCCCTCAAAATTATCTCCTTTGTTCTATATTTTCATTCAGATCTTCCAAGTATTTTCTAACCCTAGAACAAACTCTGTGTGAACAGTTCTTTTTAAAAACATGCATTAAAAATAGCCCTTTGCACACTCATACGTTGCTGGAGGGACTGCAAATTGGTGCAACCAATCTGGAAAGCAGTATGGAGATTCCTTAGAAAACTTGGAATGGAACCACCATTTGACCCAGTTATCCCACTCCTCAGTCTGTACCCAATGGACTTAAAATCAGCATACTACAGTAACACAGCCATTTCAGTGTTTATAGCAGTATAGTTCACAATTGCTAAACTGTGGAAGCACCCTAGATGCCTCCTCAATAGATGAATGGATAAAGAAACTGGGGTATATATAAACAATGGAATATTGCACAGCATTAAAAGAGAATAAAATTATGGCATTTTCAGGTAAATGGATGGAGTTGGAGAATATCATGCTAAGCAAAGTAAGCCAATCCCAAAAAACCAAAGGCTAAATGTTTTCTCTGGTAAGTGGATGCTGATCCATAATGTGGGAGAGAGGGGAGTGCAGGAAGAATGGAGGAACTCTGATTGGGCAAAGGGGAGGGAGGAAAGGGGAGCGGGTATGGCAGCAGAAAAATGTGGAATGAGATGGACATCATTACCCTAGGTGCATATATGACTGCACATATGGTACAATGCTACATCACGTACAACCAGAGAAATGAAAAGTTGTGCGGCATTTGTGTACAATGAATCAAAATGCATTCTGCTGTCATATATACCTAATTAGAATAAATAAATTAATATAAAAAATAAATTAAAAAAGAAAAGAAAATATAGAGGAATGATAAAAAGAAACAAACATCAGCAGGAATGGTGTTTCTTCTGTATTTGTTGTGGTGCAAAATTCCAAACAATAACAAATACTTAAAACCTTCCTGATAAGTGGTTTCTTTCTAGGTTTCAAATGACATATGCATGATTTTACTACACTGATAGTAAAGAATACTTGAAATAGAATTTTATTGAAACATTTCAAAATTAAGTTCAGTGATAAATATTGACATTTCTGTTATGTAATATTTTACACCATTTTTAAGCGATAAACCAATGAGCTTGATATACATATCAAGAGAAAAAATACAGATAATAAACATTTCTTAAAGTAGATTTTTCATACTTTTGATTCATTTTTCAAAATTCAATTAAGTTGCTAAGCAACTCAGTGAGACCCTGTCTCTACATAAAACACAAAATAGGGCTGGGGATGTGGCTCAGTGGTGGAGTACCCCTGAGTTCAATCCCCAGTACCAAAAAAAAAAACAAATTAAAATTCAATTATAACTGCTGTGATGGTAATGATGTTCATTTTTTTTAAACTTCTGCAATCATTAAAATAAAACTTCAACAGTGAATTGAGTAAAAAACAAAAAAACCCAAAAAACAAAAATAAAAAATAAAAATAGCCCTTTGAACACTAAGACCTGATGATATTCATATTTAAATTGTAATCTCTTAAGACTTAATTCATTTTACCTAGTTCCCCACCCCCCACTTAATAGAAATGAGTGTTTAAGCAAGAATGAATCTCTATTTGCCATTTTCACCTATTGAAAATATTTCACCTATTTAAAATCTCTTATCAAATTTATCTTGTACCCCAAATATTGTTATATTGCCTTCATTTTTAAAATCTTCAGAAAACAATACGTTATAGCTTTCGTTAGGTTAAAAATCAGTGCGCAGCCGGGCATGGTGGTGCACACCTGTAATCCCAACAGCTTGGGAGGCTGAGGCAGGAGGCTCATGAGTTCAAAGCCAGCCTCAGCAAAAGGGGAGTGCTAAGCAACTCAGTGAGACTCTGTCTCTAAATAAAATACAAAATAGGGCTGGGGATATGGCTCAGTGGCCAAGTACCTGTGAGTTCAGTCCCTGGTACCAAAGAATAAAATAAACAGTATGCAATGCATTTAGTTTTAGACCTCATTTTTTCTTTATGTGAATATGAGCTAGGACAGTTGCAGTCATCAAACATCCTTTAACCTCACTAACATCATTCATTGTTTTGGAGTGACTTCTGATCCTCTTGCCCCTAGCCTCTTGACCTAGATGCTTAAAGACCATGTGACTCTGGCTGACTTGGAGAAAGAGAAGCTAATGGTCACTAACTAAAGTCTCCCAGAAATCCTTTTATTTAGGAGAAAGATGGGTTTTTTCCTACCAATTTCTGATGGTACACATGCTCAGGAGGTTAAGTATAGCTATTTGTGTAGCAGCTGAGGCTTAAAGTACAGGGGATGATCAAAGCCAACGGAGGATAGGATAGGCAGGCAGAAAGAGCCCAGGAGAAAAGGGACAGCCGCACATTTTAGACATGAGCAGAAGGAAGATAAGAGGCCAAGCTTGCTTAGTGTAGAAAATTGGACAGTGGTGTGTTTTGCTTCTTTAAAAAGCTACAATAATTAGGGATAGTACTTTTACTTTCTTACAGAGAGGCTTTGGAGTAATAGGAGAGGCGCATACTCTAATGTTCTTTACTGAGCATGGAATTTGAACCTCTAAATTAGGGCTTCTTATGCATTTGGAGAAGAGCTGTGTCTGGGCTCTGCATTTGTGCATTGTACATTTTTCTAGAATATGAGGTCTCAGACGCTCTCTAATCCTCAATGGTGACTGTGACCCTGACATAAACAACATTAAAAAAATACTTCTACTTCAACTGCGAGCCTTTGATGAGTACTTCTAGCTTGTTCTGTGTCTTAAATGTTTTATTGTGTATTTGAGTTCAATTTTAGGTATCTTTTAAGTATTTCTATGAAAGTTTACTATATAGCTTTCTGATTGCTTCTTACCTAGGACACAGATACAACTCTAGGAGTTCCCTGCCTTGTGATATAATGCCTTGAACAGGTCATGTCTTTCCCCCTGATTTAATGGTTATATTTATAACCTTGTACCTGTTGGTTACAGACATTGACTGAAACAGTTCTTTAGGCTGATGTGTGGTCTGAGGCACATCTTAAGATTTCCTAAAAATAAGTTTGCCTAAAACTTGAACAATGTGAAATACTTAGTTTTTCATTGTTGCTGACACTTTTAGTTGAGTGGTTATATGCTTATGCTGATGGAAATTATGAATTATTACTTACTGAATCTGATTGGATGATTAGATAAAGAAAGCAAACTGAGTTAATGAAACTATAGGGTTCTCCTTACTGTAGGCTTTCCTCTTCAAGGAATAACTTCATTTACATTAGGCCACTGCCTTAAATATTTAGGAAAACACACACATGTGCGCGTGTGCGCACACACACACACACACTCTCTCTCTCTCTCTCTCTCTGCCAATATTGCTAACACACTGACAGTTATAGTATGTAAAATGTAACTATATTATATCCGCCAGTAGGTTTTTTTTTTTTTTTTTTTGGTACTGGGGATTGAAATCAGGGGTACTCGACCACTGAGCCACATCCCCAGCCCTATTTTGTGTTTTATGTAGAGACAGGGTCTCACTGAGTTGCTTAGCACCTCGCCATTGCTGAGGCTGGCTTTGAACTCGCGATTCTCCTGTCTCAGCCTCCCTGAGTGCTGGGATTACAGGCTTGAGCCACCGCGCCCGGCGCCCGCCAGTAGTTTTAATCATTATTAAGTTGTTGTTGCCTACAGATGCTAATTATGTGGCCATTTTTCTTGAATAGCTCTTTGATTATTATTCAATTATTTAAAGTTCCACTCCTACATCCTCTTTTCTTGACACATTTTTAATTTATTCTGCTGGATATTTAAAAATTATATAAATCTTCTCAAGAATGAAGTAGGATTTTTAATTATCTAGATCATGTGAATTGGTGGTTTGGAGCATACATTGAAGGAAGTACTATCTTTCTTTGAGTCATCACCAAAGCCTTCCAAGGGTATGTGTGGAAATGGAAAAAGATTCACATCTCTTTATTGCTTAAAGATCCTGATAAAACTATGGTTACCAGTTTCAGTTTCCAAAGAGTTTGCAAACAACATGAGTAACGTGGCATTTTGGTTAAGGAGGGCTTTGGAGTCAGGTAGCCTTTAGGTTTTAAACCTTACTGTGTTGAATCTTGTGAGTTCAGCCTTGTTGTAGACCAGGTTTTCCTTAGGGCCGTTTTGAGGATCTTGGACATTAATTTGATGTGAGGGGGAGTATCAAAGGGCTTAAGCAAGAGAAAGTGATAATTGCATCTGCATTTTAGGTAGATCACCTTGTGTAGAGTAGATTTGTAAAGATGAGTGATTCAGGCCAGAGAGTGTCCCATCTAGATGAGAGAGTAGTCTAAACCAAAGCAGCAATTGAAGTGGAGAAGACAACTTGGAATTGACTATGTTAAAGGGTAAAATCATCAGGCATCAGTGTTAGGAACTGGGTCTATGGTCGTGTCAGCAACTGAAATAAAGAGTTCAGAAGGTAGACAGATCTGAGAGGGTGAGGAGAACTTTACTCATGGAAGAAAATTAAAATATGAATATAAAATATTAGTGATAATCTTCCACAAAAAGAAAAGAATCTGAGAAAGCGGGAAACTGTGGAGTGTCTTTGGGAAACTATGCATATTATAATTTTGCTAAAATGGTAAATGTGAGTAAAGAAACATAAAGCATGAAAAGCTCAACTGGGGCCAGAAGCTGCACATATGGTTTTTTCAGTACCTCACCATTTTCTTTCTGCATAGGTGTTTCATAGGCTCTTAGAATTTCGAAGTGCATGAGTTTATTTTTCTTGCACCATTCTCCATTGCTCCAAGTCATTCCCTCTCCATGGGTAGAGCCACTTGTGGTTAATCAAGTGCTTAAGACTTCCAGAAGTTGTTTCATCCACTTTACAACTGAATTGTCAGCATTTTCATTTTTTTTAATTATTCAAGTTCATGCCTCCTGCTCACTTTTGTTGTTTCCAGTTGGACATTTCTGTACATCCAAGATGACTAACATGTTCATTTATTAATGGCATCTTTAGCCACTGCTTTTTTTTAGTCACTTTATTGTCCTGCCAGCCAATCTGCATTTTGACCATAAAGAACATTAACATTGTCAAGTGTCTTGCAAAAATCAAGACACATCATGCCTGTAGCATTTTCTTACTGTATCAAAACTAAAACTGAGGTGAATTTTATACAGTTCATTTTCAGTGATACAGTGCTTCTTTCTGATAATCTCCTTTTTCTTGAGAAAGTCTCTAAGCATCTGGCTAATACTTAAATTTGCAATGTTTTTCAGGCTTTCACAATAAAAGTATTGATTTGTGTTTCCAAAAACTAACATTTTCTCCTAAAAATGAGAGAAAATGAGAGTTTGATGGGTTGCAAGTCCCGGATTTTTAGCTGACTGAAATCCTTGTCATCAACTCATTTTTAATATATCTCTTATAACAAATGCCTGTATCACTTCTTGCGCTCAACAGAAGTGAGCAAGAGGCACAAACTTATTCAAATAGTTATACGAAGACATTTGTGGATAAACTGTGTAATCTAGAAACTAAGCATAAATCCGATATCTGGTATTTCCATCCATCCATGCATCCATCCACCTATCCACCCATTCATCCACCCACCCATCTGCCCATCCATGCGTCCGTCCTCCACCCATCCATCCATCCGTCCATCCATTTATCCACCCATCCATCCATCCATCCATCCATCCATCCATCTGTCCATCCACCCACCCAGCCATCCACCCATCCATCCACTAAGTTTCTAGTATGTGCTAGGCACTGAGTTATCTATTTCACTGCATAATTGTCTCAGATTTTATGACAATTTTTTTTTCAAAAAAAGTGAGTTGTGACCATAGCTTTTATTTATTTATTTTTAATTGTGCCAGTATTACCTAAAAACCATTTATTTCTAAACTGTCTTTGGTGCAAGATAAGGATGCATGAATACTCATGAAATGTGTGAATGCATTTACAAGAGTATGCTATGAAATACAGTAAGGGCTAAATATATTTTGGTGAGCTCAAATAGACAGGATCTCTGCCTGCATGGATATTATTCTGCTGGGGTTTTCAATTTCCAAGCAGTAATGGAAACCAGTATGGAAAATGGTTTTAAGCACCAATGAAAACAGCTAACTGCTCAGGTTGGAGGATGATTGAAGAGAGTGAGGGTTCAACAGAAAAACCTCTGTTTGCTGAATCCTTCATCATCTCCGAACTTCTAGGATTGAGGTCACTGGATACAATCAACTCAAATTCTAGTCTGTCATTGGGCAGTAAAACAGGTCCTTCCCGGGAGGCTGCACTGGCCACCTAAACCGAGCAGAATAAAGTCAGAGCCTGGAGCTTCTGATGGGCAGGAAGGAGTTTTGACTTGTGCATGCTGCAGAGGGAAAGTGAAAAACAAACAGATATAAAAACAATTTCAAAGTACTTGCCAAATCTAGTTTCTAGGATAAAATATCCTATATATAGAACTGAGAGAAAGCTGACTAGTTGAGAAGTACAGCTTTTAGAAATGATTTTGTTTGGGCTAGATTTTTATATCAGTGCATGCAGATGTGTACAGTGTTTTGCTCTATTTACCTAGTTTTATACCTTTTGATGGACTGAATTAAAATGGATAGGTAGAAGCAGGTCATTTTCCTGAGTAAAATAAGCAGCTGTGTTCTCTAAAGCACCGTGCAGGCTCACCAATGTTCATATGCTTCAAAGTGGTGTTTTTCTGCCTATGTTTATGTTGTATATCCTATCCTGGGGTTTTAGACAGGCTATTTTAGCTGCTTATTGCTTTCTTGCAACATTTCATAAAAGGCAGTATTTCCCATTCTCTGCTGTTAAGAAAACTATGAAAATACATGCCACCTATTTTAAGAAACAAATGGGTGCCTGGAAGTTTTCTCTACCTAACGCTTGTTGCATATATAAAATCTGTCATGTTTTGACTTTTATGGTATTTCACATTGGCAAGAAAAACCAAGTATCAAGGAAGTAACCAAGACCATTTGCTCTGTTTCTTCCCCTAGTGGGAAGGGAATGACAAAAGTGATATTAATGAAGTATCCTCAGTACTCTAGAGCAGACAGTGGCAAGCATTTTTCCATAACAAGGGCCAGAAAGTAAATATTTTTGCCTTGTGTGTTATGGAGCCTCTGTGAAAATAATTCACCTCTGATTTTGGGGTGGAAAAGTAGCCAAAGGAGATTTGTCAATGAATGGGACAGGCTGTTTTTTAATAAAACTTTATTTATAAAACAGGCTGCAGGCAGGATTTGACCTCTGCTCTATGGTTTGTTGACTCCTGTTAGCAAATCCAGTCCTGAGGCCTGTTTTTATCTTTTAAAGCATTGCTAAAATAGGAAAAGGAGGAGAGAGGAAGAGAGAGACAGATAGACAGGCATACACACACCTTAGGTGGCCCACAAAGCCTAAATTATTTGCAGTTTGAAATTTTATGGAAGCCGGGCGCGGTGGCTCAAGCCTGTAATCCCAGCACTCAGGGAGGCTGAGACAGGAGAATCGCGAGTTCAAAGCCAGCCTCAGCAATGGCGAGGTGCTAAGGAACTCAGTGAGACCCTGTCTCTACATAAAACACAAAATAGGGCTGGGGATGTGGCTCAGTGGTCGAGTGCCCCTGAGTTCAATCCCCAGTACCAAAAAAAAAAAAAAAAAAAGAAAGAAATTTTATGGAAAAAATCTTTTAACCCTTCAGCCAAAAGATTATTGACTTTTCTTGATAATTTGGAGTTATGGATTGAATTTTGTACTTTTTTCCCTTATTTTCTAATGCTTCCACTTTCAGTAATATGGAGCAAGAAAATGTATTAGGGAAAAAGGCAGTATTAAAATTTTGAAAGTATATTGGGTATCAGAAAAAAATACTGATAGTTTTCTTTGGTTACTTCATTCTTTTAAAATTTAAGATTTTACAGGGAATTTTAAAAATGTACAGTGTTCTCTTACTTGGCAAGTTGTTTTTAAGTGGGATCATAAAAACTAATTATTCATTTGAAATACTGTGCCTGAAATTTGGAGTCTCTGGACCTTTATTTGGAACACATATCACTCACACCAAGACCTTTTCAATGATAGTGATGTTCTTTGATATTAGCCGAAAAATAACAGTCAATATTTATTCAATGGTTACTATGTGAAAGGTACCATACTAAGTGCTTACCTCACGTTTTCTCACTATTTTAAAATATAAGTGTGATTAGAAACCTGTCGCTAGTAGCATATTAATAATTACTAGGAGGCGGATTGTCTTTAAATACAAGCGTATCTTTGAGCACACCAATCATCCAACACAAACAATTAATGCAAAAAGTGTTTGTCGGTTGTGCTGGAGCACCCCAACTAGCATTCAGTGCACACTAATTAAACACGATAAGCAAATCACACAATTCTAGAGCAATTAAACACTACAAGCAAATCACACAATCCTAGGGCAACCGTGAGCCCCCAAATACCTCTGATGCCAGGCAACTTCTCTTAGCTAGAGAGCAGACATTGTTGTTGTCCTGTGGTTCTCTCCAGCCCACATCAGGGAATGTTGGAGTCCATCTGGGGACAGACAGCAAGGCAGCTAGTCTCACTGATGTCCTCAGAGCAAAGCTCTCTGATGTGGCAGGACAAGTGGTTTATACACAGTTCCAAATTGATGCTCATTGTTATGCTCCAGCGTTGTTCTGTCTCTAGATGATGATGATGTCTCCTTATTCTTTGTGTCCATGACTGTGGCTGCTGTTCCTTACAGCCAGCAACTTTGTAAATCCCAGCATGTCCCAGCACGTCTATGGCAGATGCTCCTTCCAAACCCCTTTTAAGGTCAAAGTTTTAAAGATACAGAATAAATAGGAAACTTGTCCAAGGTAGCAGCCAGGAAGTGGCAGTAATGGGCTTTAACCCGGTTTGGAACAAGTTCCCCCAGCAGGGTCACTTTCAGTTTTCTTTCAGTGCCCTTCAAAGTGAACTCCGTTTATGACTTCATCAATCTCAGGAATCATATGCAAGTGATACTGCAAATAGATAATGTATGTTGAGAGTCACTGAGACAAGCTTTCTGCTTTCTCAGGATTTATTAATATTTCAAATGATGCTTGAAGTTTAGCAAGTGGAAAAATCCAGTTGCCTTAAGAGAATTTAACAAAAAGGGAGGGGTGGGAAAAGTAGCAGCAGTCTTTAGCAGCTCCTTTGTTCTGTGCAGCTAAATAGTTTCTACCCTCAAACAGAAGGGTGAATTCCCTTTGAAGGCATCCTCCTCCTCTTTCTTTCCAGTCTTTCCAAGGAGATAAAATCATAAGTTTGGTATTTTGAACTTAAGAGGCACATACTTGCCATAAAAAGAATTCTCAAGTTCACAGAAGTCCTTTTGGCATTTGTCTGAGTTTGTTTCAGATATATTTTAGGATGTAATAGTTTAAGGGTTGAGTTAAGTAGCTGGGCGTGATGGCTCATGCCTGTAATCCCAGCACTTAGGGAGGCTGAGACAGGAGAATCGCGAGTTCAAAGCCATCCTCAGCAGCGGCAAGGCACTAAGCAATTCAGTGAGACCCCGTCTCTACATAAAACACAAAGTAGGGTTGGGGATGTGACTCAGTGGTTGAGTACCCCTGAGTTCAATTCCCCTGGTACCAGAAAAAAAAAGTTGAGTTAAAATAAAAATAAAATGGCCTTATTGAATTTCTGTTGATCTGGTGTCTTCGGATTGTCGTTTCCCACGTGACTCCTATGAGCTGTTTGGCTCTGCCAACCCAAAGGACAGAGAGTGGGACCTGTTCTGCCCAGGAGCTCCAGAGTAGGTGGCTGAGGGAGTGAGTCAACAGATTGGAATTTGCTTGCTTCAGAGGGATAATTCTTATGCAAATTAGTTCTCAGATTTTCAAAAGAAGGCTGGGATTGTCAGCTTCATACTTTTGAATTGACTCTGCCAGGAATTTACAGTTTTACTAGATTATACATCGAATGCTCTTATATAACAAGCAAAATGTTCATTCAGAAATAACCCAAGTAAAGCTGACTAAAAAATCCCCATCATCTCACTAAAATCCCTTGGAAACTATCAGTCACTTCTCCAGTGTGTCTTTGGCCATCTCTTCCTCATTTGTGGCTTGTTTTCTGCTGTAATAGTTGTGCCAGTATTCCATCTTATTTTAACAGCTACCCAAATATAAAAACCGCAGCACCGAAATTGGCGCTTCGTTTTGCACTATTTAAGAACTAGATTGTCATGTGTAATTTCCAGTAAACTTGAACAACAAAATTTTTAAAAAAACAAACAAAAAACCTTTTGGGCCTGATATTCTCTTTGATGTAAGCTGGATTTAATTTTTGAAGAATACAGAGCATTCTTCAAAGTGACCTCTGAAAAGAAAGTGACCTGTGTCACTTTCTTTTTTCTTCTTCTTCTTTCTGGTGCTAGAGATAAAACCCAGGGCCTTGTGCATGCCAGGCAAGCAAGCACCTTACCACTGAGCTCCACCTCTAGCTCTAAGTGGTTTCTTTTAAAAACAACAGGGGTCATTTTGACCCTTGGAGTATTATTAAGATGTTGGAATGGAGAAGAGGAGTTTAAACTTTAGGATGGTCACTCATCCAGAGGAGTTCTTCTGCAAGAGTACAATATTTAACTTCTTTTACTTATTATTGATAATAATATTAAATCAAGATATAATAAAGTATGTAGACAAGTTTTACAAAACCTTGTCCCATCAACATTTAAAAATTTCTCCCATTAGAGTTAGTATATTGCCCCAATTGCAGATGAGAATTACTCATTGGCAAAGGGTGGTATGTAGTATTATTAACCCTTTATACACAAAAGCCTCTCCTTTAAGGACACAAACTTAATTTTCCATCATAGCTTCTATTTCCTCAGTCTCAAATTCAATTCACTTATCTATGGCTAGATGTTTACCTATATATTTCCCAGAGGCAACCAAAGGAATGCAATATCACTATGCAGTTTTATGGAGTCTCGTTTGGCGCCACAGTACTTCTTTTTGATATATAGTTTACTTCTAGATAGGGTGGTTATGGGTGATGTATTACAAGAAAAAAACCAGACCATTATTTAGTGCTCTTGAGTTTTGTACTGCATGGACCACTCACTGAAGTTCAGAAATATAAAGGTGTACAAGCATTCCTTGCTCTGATTCAGTATGGATATCATTATCTGGATGGATTTGATATAAATAGATAGTTAATGTTCATTGTTTCCTTGATTGCTTCCTTTTAGAAGGAATCCAGAGGTCTCCTTGTTTAGTCCTGGCTGTCGAGTTTACCATGTTTTATGAAATACTTCTCATTAAGCATTCTATAATGGTGTACTAGGTGTTATTATCATATACTAAGTAGGGGTTGTCCCTGGCTTTGGCGATTTGTCTGCCAATTTGGCCAAATGTGTGCTGAATTTCTTTTAAAAATAAATAAAAACAAACAATTGGAGAACAATAGCTTACAGTCTCCTGGATATAATGATGCTGGATGGTAGGAGTGCTTCCATTGCGATAATAGTAGCAGCCCATGTTTACTCTCACCACGGGGCCAGCATAGTGCTGGGGGGCTACACATACATGATTTTCATTGCCTTTGGGAAACACAACAAGAGTCTGTTCTTGGGGATGGTGTGGGTTAACCTCATTGTACGGGGTAAAAGAAGAGGCTCTGAGAAGAAAAGGAACGTGTGGTATCTCACTCTTAATTTTGTTTCTAGTCCCCTGAGCTAGTTGTTATACTTTATGACCTGAAATCATGAATATAATCTGTTACCCTGGCAGGAATAATAAAATACAGAGACATGACAATGGATTAATAAAGATCTGATGAGGAGCAAAAACCTCCCAATCACCTGAAGAAATGCTGCTCCCAAGAAGGTAGAAATTATGTTCCAAGTCCCATATCTCCACTTGGCCTGTCTGTTTTATTCTTATTAGCCCAGAGGGCATTAAAATATACAATAGTGCTGCTCTTAGAAATCTCTTTGTCTGCTGACTTGCAAGCTTTACCCTCTAAGACGTTTTTGGTCCCTCATGTCATTATCTATATTCACTTATCAACCCCCTGGACTCATTTATTCTAGTCACTTAAGAATGGGCCTGCTTTTTTTCCTGTATAAGACATCTTTCTGTATTTTGTTTCTGGCATTGGCCGCTCTAGTGACTTGAGGGATTATGGACTTTCACAGAAAGGATTTTCTTCTTTGACCATCCTGCTATATCTCTGCTTCCTATGTGATCTTTTAATGTAAAGTTACTGAGAATTTTGCTCCTTTTAATTTTTATTGCATCCTGATTTTTATTTTTCATTTCTTTCTCTCTGAATTTTAAAAGGCTCTTTTTGTCATTGTTGCTTTGCTGGATAATTCAGAGGTGCTATGTGGTGTGTGTGTGTGGGTACATGTGTGTATGTCTTTCTGGTATGGTCCCGTGATCTTAATAACTAATGTCCTCAGAAATTAAAAGAAAATACTATTATTCCTGTTGCATTCATTATCAACTACCAGTCATCAGCTTTCTGCATAAAATATTTTTTCCTTGAATACCCTCTATTTCCCCTCTGTGAGGAATTTATTCTCCCCTTGGTGCGTGGGGACAAATTACATTCATAACAGCCATTAATGATAATGGGAAGAGTGTGTAAATCTTTGATGCATTGAAAACTGAATGGTACCCTGGTGGGTCTTTTTCTCTATCTTTCCTTACCAGATATTATTTGGCAGTCTGCGTTATAGGTTGTGTAAAAATGCTTTTCCTTATATTTTTACTCTTTATTGCATGCATACACACGGTGTACACACACACATACACACACACACACACACACACACCAAGAGCACAGTAG
This sequence comes from Geosciurus inauris, assembly GCA_004024805.1. Taxonomy (NCBI): domain Eukaryota; kingdom Metazoa; phylum Chordata; class Mammalia; order Rodentia; family Sciuridae; genus Geosciurus; species Geosciurus inauris. The sequence continues at coordinate 102,020 of PVHX01000671.1, forward strand.
TTCTCACCCTGGATGAGGATTAGTCTTTATGGGTTGGTATCCCCATGAAGGCAGGGACTGATTTGCTTTATTCTTCTCTTAATGTTTAATATTAAGTACAATGCATTGCCCATGATGGGAGCTCAATAAGCTGTTACCATCTACAGTAGTTAATAAGTCCATGAACATGGAATCAAAGTGACTGCTAACCCTGTCTGGGCAGTATTCTAGTTCTAGTGTAAATGTTGTGAGAGTTATGTCATAAATATTTGTGCTTATTTATAATGCATGGGAGAGATTATAAAGAAGTGACAAGAATACAGAATTTCAATTTAACAGGATTTGGACCTCATCCTGCTGGTCTTTAGCTGTGAGTTTTAGCAACATGTCCTCAAGTCTCTATCTAGCCTGGGTTCTCTATCTGTAACATAGAGCAGTACCTACCTCAGAGTGCTCTTGGGGGAATCACACGAGAGCACGTCTTCATTTTGATTCACCAAACATTTATTGTACTTAGTATTTATGTAGTGCTGGGTCCTGGGCTCAGTTCTTAGAATCCTCTCATCCTGAAATTCATAGCCTGTGAGAGACGGTCTTTTCAATGTGTAAAGGGCACATAAATCATGGGCATCTTAACAGTGTCAATCCTGATGCTATAGATTCGGGGAGATGTTGATGTTGCTGGTCCAAAGACCAACTTGAATAGGAAGGTTGTAGGGAGAGTTGACAAGAAAGTCATAATGTAGGTGGTTAGTGCTCCTGTACTTCTGGCATCCTGAAATTCAGTGAGACAGAAAGAGGGAGCAGTTCGTGCTGGGGAAAGGGGAAGAGGCAGATAGAGTTTCCTAGAACTGGTCATCTGGGCAAAAGATTCCTAGGACTGGGCAGTCTGGGTTCATTTTGAGCTGATATTGCCTAGGAGGTAACCTGGTAGATTTGGACAGTTAACAGGTTCATAAATTGCAGAGTGCCTTTGCTCCTGTATGGTATTCTTTTGCCTTGGTACACCAGAAGGTCAGTTAGAGGTTGTTCAGTAAAGACTATGATGGATTTTCTGAAATGTTTAAAAATAAGAAAGTCAAAGAGACATTTTCTTTCAAGGGAACAGAAGACAGGGGACTGCTACAGAACTGCCTATGGTTTAATTCAGCAACACATACTGAATACAGTCAAGAAGATTATCCCCACTCAGTGGGATCTAGGTTAGTGCCCTTCCCCGTGCTTTGCAACACACAGTGCCTTTCTGTAGCACAGCGCTCCTCGCACTGAAATAGCCTCTACTTTGTGCCTCTTCTACTAGACTTCAACTTCTTAATGTGCAGTGTCTTCCTCACTGCCCAGAGCAGGGACATATAGTTGGCTTTCAATAAGTGCTTCCATCTTCCATGCTTATTTTCTGTTATAATATCTTTGTTAGAGAGAAATGATACCAGGGCCAGGCATGGTGGTGCATGCTTGTAATTCCAGCGGCTCAGGAAGCTGAGGCAGGTGGATCACAAGTTCAATGCCAGCCTCAGCAACTTAGCGAGACCCTGTCTCAAAATAAAAAACAAAATAAAATAAATGGCTGGGAATGTGGCTCAGTGGTTACACGCTCCTGTGTTCAATCTCTGGTACTAAAAAAGAGAGAAAGGAATGAGGCTGGAGGAAATGGGGTTGAAGGAGCTCCATCTCCCTGCTCTGGGGATCAGCAGTGTCTTTGTGCATTAGTCCAGTTCTGACTCTGTGCCCTAATTTCAATATTGTTCTTTTGAACTCTGTCTGTATCTATATCTTGTAGCCTCTGCATTAAGCCATTCACATTAAAGACTTTGTCCCTTCCAATCAACTCTCATCTCAAAAAGCAGACCCCGTCTCTGAATCCCAGCCTCTAGAATGGAGCCCTCAGGTCTCCCCAATGTGTATCTTTTGTGGCTTCCCTGAGAGGATATCTCTCCCTGTCCCTGGAGGAGAAGCAGTGGGTGCTCCTTTGGCCTCCCATTTGGTGTTTCCTTTTGCTACTAATGGTCACTGGCCTTTCTACTAGCAGCTGTTATTGTCTCCTTGGATGTGGTTGGTTTGATCAATGGGGCTCATCCAGTACCTGACCAAATCCTGTCTCATAGCATTTGACCAGTGAAGAGCTCTGATGCCAGGCCCTGGCTTCTCCTACTTTGCTTTGTCTAGTTACACTTGACTGGATCAATAACGAAAGCATGGTTTTATCAACTTCAATAGAATTGCCTAGAATGGAATGTTTCTAAGCATGCTCCTCATTTCTAATAAATTTTTTTTTTGAAAAGTCAATTTTGCTTATGTATATGATGAGGATGGCATTTAGAGACTAGAAGACATTCTGTAAGAATGTGATAGATTCTTCCCTTCCTAAAATAGGCTACCCTGCCTAGTATTGGGGAGAGTAGACAGATCAAGGGCTTCTATTCTCTCTAGTATTTCTGCTAACCAAAGAAATGGTCAAAGATTCCCCGACTTCATCTCATATGCCAGGATACAACTGAAGCCAAAACTTGTGTGAGACCTGTTTTTATGAATAAATTTATTGTGGCCTTTTTAATATCATCACCCTGCCTTATAGTAAGCAGAGGAGGCAAGTGAAGCTAAAGGAAGTGTTATCTGTGAAAATGCAACATTTCATTGTAATGAAAGAATGTTGGATGATGAAAAAATAAATAAGTACATTAATCAGCTGAGAGGTAGCTGCCAACTATGTATAAAGTGTTCTATTGTACTTCCTTGGGGAGGGTGGAAAAAATAAAATTAACGTTTATATAGCATCTTCCCTGTTGTAGTTACTGCAGGGATATTATCTCATTCAATCTTTACAATCTTCAATGAGACAGAAATTATTATTGTTATTTTTCACATAATGGAATGAAGGGTAGTTATCTTGTCTTAGACCCCACAGCTCAATCACCCACAAAACCTTTTATTGTTCTCTATAAGACCAGTATTTTAATATATAAAATAGTACCTTGATTAACTGGACTGTGTGGGAGGGATAGAGTGTTCCTTTTAATTGAAGTTCATCATTGGAGGTCATGAAAATACTCCTTCTTCGAAGATCTTCTTCAGAATCTTTTAAAATTATATGGTGTGTGTTGCTGTCTTTGTATTATGCATAACATAATATTCAAATTTTTGTTGCAAAAACCCTTACATTCCCTTGTGTGCATTATTGTGAACATCAGTTTCAATAAACTAATGTTTAATAAGCTCACTGAAGGTTAGTGCTAAGTTCGTCTTCAACACTTATTTGCAGGGAAGGAATGTGACCTAGAGAAATTATGAGACACTGCTCAGGGTCACTGTGTTTCTTTTTGGAGGCACACTGACTATGTGATTACAAAACTCTCTTCTGAATATAATAATTTGTGCCTGTAAATAGTTACTGCTTGAGTATGGGAGTCCTGGCAGCAGACTGTTTCTTTCTTTTCATAGCAGAATGAAAAAAAAAAATCTGTTTTACTGTATTCAGAAACCTTTCAGTTTTCTGATACTGCCAATTATGCAAGACAGACAAAGGTGAGAATAGAAAGACATTATAACACTTCTGAGGCCTGGTTGTCATTGAATTTCACTTAGTTATACTTGTCAGTTTCCTGCCTAGGAGTGAAGTAGTTGACACTGTGTTGTGATATTTTAAGTTTCGAATTCTGAAGAAGCCAAAAGCTAACTTTCTGTTCCATATTGCTTTTCATTTTGATCATGGGTCAGAGATAACTATTTGCCCCACATCTGTATTTATCTCTTAGCCAGAAAGTTGAACTCCCTCTGAACAGATCCTCTACCCTCTGAGTCCATAGGATCCACAGCACATGGCATTTAGCTTATAAAACTTTGTAATGTGTGTGTGTGAGGGGTACAGAGATTCATATGCCATACTGTCAAATAATTTACAGTGTTCCAGCATTTGACTAAATAGAGATTAAGCTGTAGTGAAAAATTTCCCATGACGGAGTTCAAGATGTTAAGGGAAAGGACAAATCCATGCTCCAGGAAGAGGATGGGGTGGCGAGGATGGTTGGTGCCTATTGGAGAAGAGTTGTTAGTGGTTAAATTAACTAGTCAATCAGAACTTCAGTAGGTGGGTCAGAGGGGAAGTAAACAACATTTCCAATCACAAAGATGTAAAAGCATATGATGGTTTGGTTGGTGATTCTAGTTTGATGTGCCTGAACAAGTGGGAAGAGGTGCAGTAGAGAACAACTGGAAGGAAGCGTTGGGATGAGATAGCGGGGCATCTTGAACTCCATGCTAAGTTGTTCAGAGCATTCTTTAGGACCCAGGGAGCTATTAAAGATTTGACCTGCATTTATGTGATGATATGTCCTGACATATATTTTAATAAAATAACAATTTTGGTTTAGTGAGAAAAGTACTGTAATGGTTGAAGAGTGTATTAAAGGAGCCAAAGAATGAGAAGAAGAGACCTTTAAGAAGACAAATGATGAAGGCCTGTATTACTACAGTGACAAAAATAATGGAGAATAATAGCAGAGCTTTGAGATTTGATTCTCTATGGAAGTTACAAGCTTACATGACAGATAATGTTAATTAAACTAGAGGAGAGGTCAAAGTGCATTGATTAATCAGGAGTTATAAGATACAGTGCTCGTAGTAACTGAGAAAACACAAAGGGAGGAATAAAGAAAGGCACAGCATGAATTCCAAGAAGCAACTTTGGAAGGAAGGTGATTGTATCAGTTACTGTGTGCCATATAACAAATTGTTCCCAAATCTCATGTCTTAAGACAGCAACCATATGCTGTTGATGCTCATGAGTTTATGGGCTGGCAAGGTGGCTCATCAGGTCTGGGCTGGCCTAGGTTAGAGACATCTGCTTTCACTCATGTGTCTGCAGGGAAGGTGGCTGGTGGCTGGCTGGTCTAGGAGGACCTTTGCTGGAATGGTGCTGTCTGTCTGGTTGTCATCATCCAGCAGGCCTGACATGTTTGTTTTCATAACAGCAGGACCAGATTCCCAGGTGTACATGGCCTTTGGAGATCTAATCTCAGTACGAGCACAATATCTATTCCACCACATTCTGTTGGCCAAAAAGCAAGTTACAGGGCCAGTCCAATCTCACAAAGTGTAACAGCCAATTACATTTCAAGGACTACAGCTATGGGAAGGGGTGAAGAATGAGGCTATGCTAGAATCAGTTCACCACAGTGATTCTTAATTATTAGGTGATTATCAAAATAATTTGAAAGTGATATTTCATTAATTATATCCAGTGTTGTTTCCCAATGAAAATGATTGATTTTTCTAAGGTGAGCATGAAAGTGATAAAATATTTGTTTAAATTGCCCACATTTTTTTGGAATTATAGGAATATTCTTCAGATTTCCTTTCACTTGGTTTCTGAGGCTTTATATTTCCTCATTTAACTGCATTCAAAAGCATTAACAAAGTTTCCCTTGTTTACCTACAGAATAATTGTGTAAGTAGGCACTGATTCTACAAATGAAATATCCCAAAGCACCATTTCACTCTTGGTACCATCTCCTAAAAAGCTCCCAGTAAATAAAAGCATTTGGATAAATGTCACTGTACCTTCATTGTCCCTGGGTGGAGACCCTCATCTCACAGGCTTCGGAAGCTTGCAGAGCTGCTTTCCGCTCTGATGTTGGTGCATTGTAAAATGTCACCAGTGGCAAGGTGTGCTTTGTCTCTGTAATTCGCCTACATCATTCTTACTAATGATGTTTTGCTAGCCCCATGTAGAGCCTTTGAATAGCTTTCCCAGAAAAGACCACCCACAGTGAAAATATTAAGCCTATCCAGTGGACTTGAATGTGCTCCCTATGAAGTGGAATCTTTATGTAAAATAGACACTTGGGAAGCAATTATTATTAATTACAGACCCTTTCATCACAGCTTTTGATCTTTTAAGTGAGCCAGTAGTCTACAGCCTTCAGAACAGGGACAGTGTGTCATAGCCCAACAATGGCTTCTGTGCTATTGAGAACAAAGAGACTTTTTGAAAAATATTCAGTTTACCAATTACTGTCACAATTGTAGTCTTTGAATGTGGTCCTCCTGTGTGTTCCTCTCAGTTAATGGTTTCTCCTTATATTAATGCTGCCCCTTGCCTCTGTTATAGGTTTCAAGGGGATGTGATTAAGCTGAACCTGCTGATATTGGGGTTAGGTTACCTGTGTGTACAGTTTATTTTGATCAAGAAACCTTGTGAGTGAGATAAACACACTCAGTTTCTGATCCATGAAGAGACTGATACATTGCACAGAGTTTTTGAAATTTGTGTTCTCGTGAATTTTTTCTGACATTCAAATATTCATCCTTGTCTAAGAAAAAGCATAGGCCAACTGTATTTAGCTTATTCACACATAATTTAAAAAGTTAGCTAAGATATTCTGAGTCATATTAAGTGGAAACTTCTAGGTACAGAGAGGTAGCATTATGTTAGTAACCAGACATTTAAAAATATGTACTACTTTTGCCTGTATTTGTAGCATATTTTATAATGTGTCAAAACTTGACTTTGGGGAATGGAGTGAGGGGTAGACAGGAAAAGAAAAGAAAGATGCCAGAAATGAAAACTAAATTTCCCTTTAGAAAAGAAAAATCAAATAAATGAAGAGATACACTGTTTTTTAATGTGTGGAGAGTCCATGTGGCAAAGATGTCAGTTCTTCCTCAGTAGATCTATAGATTCAGAATGAAGTCAGAATTAAAGATAGGTAGTCAGAACAGGCCAATTTGGGTCTGGGAAGTTGGAGAGGGATTGAAATGCTAATGCCTTCAGAGCCCTTCCTCCATCCTTATTAAGATAACCTGCCCCTGCTCTAACCTGTTGCTAAGGTTACCTGTCCAAGGGATAGTTCCTATCTACAGAGGGTTGTTATTTACGCCCCCTTCCTGCCTACACCACTCCACCTTGGCCCCTCCTGTCCATCTACTTCTCATCTTTTGGCCATCCCACCAGAGCCTAGTCACTAAGCAGGAAGGAAAGAGATAAGAGGAAAAGAGCAGGAGAACAAAGAAAACCTAGAACATATTTAAAAAGCAGAATGTGCTCGCTTCTTGGGATACCAGGATACCAGCTATGGTCCCCTTCTCCCTTCCAAGAGAAGTCTGTGTTACCCCTTTTAAAACAAACCCTGCTTGGGGCTGGGATTGTAGCTCAGCGGTAGAGCACTTGCCTCGCATGCATGAGGCCCTGGGTTCGATCCTCAACACCACATATAAATCAATAGAATAAAGACATTGTGTCCATATATTAAAAAAAAATTCTTTAATAAAAAAATTAAAAAAATAAACCCTGCTTTATATGCTTGCCTCCACCTGCTCCTCTAATGTCATACTTCAACATGCGAGGAAGCAGAACTCGTCACTCGTCACCAGCGGCATCAGGAGCATGCCCAGTCCAAATCAGAATCCAGCTTGACTTGATGTAGATGGTGACAAGTTAATTCAAACATTTAAGTGGAAAAATTATGGAACAAGCACAGCCAAAGTAATTTTGAAAAAGAAGAATTAATTTGGGATATTCTGACACTACCCCATTTCAACATTCATCGAAAGGCCGTATTAATCCAGACTGGTGATATCGGCAAAGGGAAAGACACATACATTAGTGGAAAAGAAGAGACAGCCTAGAAGTATATATATGTATATATACGCAAAAGATAACATGGTTAAAAGTTCAGCAATAAGTGAATCTGGGTAAATGTTATTTAAATGTTCTTATTCTTGCAAATTTTTTGCATGTTTGACATTTTTTTTTTCTGATTTAAAAAAATTCTGCTTCCTTAATAGGAATATCTAACATACATTTAAAAGGTATCTAAAACCAAAATAATTCAATTTTGGAGCCTTTCTTTTAAGCAGGCAATTAAATTTCCCTCTGCACAAGTTTTTCAAGCATGCAAAGCCCATTGTTAACTTAATAAGCATATGTAAACTGAATTTATCTTATTCATAAAACCATAATAAATAGAGTCAGACCTACTTAATAGCTTTATAATTGTGACTGGAAATGTGTATTACTGCATTACCTCAGGCTTACTCAAAAAATTTAAAGAGTGGAATGAAACCACTTCAGTTATAAAAATACAATGACAAGCTAAACGTTTGGAAGCCCACAATTATAGTGACAGCCCACTGACCAGTAAGGTACCTGGCAGTAGGTGACTTAGTCCTATCACTTCAGTGTACAATTTAAAAATCATAAAACTAAAGACTATTTTTCTGATGGAAAATGTAGTTGTGTAAAAAAAATGTCAGATTTATTGACATATTGTTTACTTGGAGTAAAATTCATCTTGTTGAGTTTTGAGTTTTGACAAAAGTATAAATCAAGATACACAAAGCTCCACCACCCTCTGAAGGTTCCCTCTAGCCTCTGGTAGTCAACCTACCACCCACCCTGACAACCAGTGATCTGTTTGCTGTATCTATAGTTTTACCTCTTTCAGAAGGCTGTATAAATGAAATATGTAACTTAAAAAAAACACACAGCTTTATTGAGATAAAATTTATATACCATACTGTTTACCCTTTTAAAGTACACAAATCAGGCCAGGTGTGGTGATTCATGCCTATAATCCCAATAATTTGGGAGACTGAAGAAGGAGGATCATAAGTCCCAGGCCAGGCTCAGCAACTTAGCGAGGCCTTGTCTCAAAATTAAAAAAAGAGCTGCAACATACTCATTGGAAAATATCCCTGGGTTCAATTCCCAGTACCCTCCTCCCCACAAAGTTTGCAAATTAAAAGTTTCTGCTGTATTTGCAAAGATATCTAGTCATCATTATAATCAGTTTTAGAGCATTTCATCACCTCAAAAGAAACCCAATACGCATTTATTGGTATTCCCATTTTTCTGTTTCCCCCAACACTTTACAGTCCTAGGAAACCACTAATCCACTTTGTGTCTAATGCAGCCTTTTGAGTTTGGCAGCTTTCACTTGGCTTAAGGTGTTTGGGATTCATCCATGTTCTTGCATACAACATTATCTTGTTGCCTTTTATTTCAGGGTAGTATGCTGTGGTCTTGTTTATGTTGGTCTCAAGACACATTTTATTTTCATTTCAGTTTTTAGTGATAAAAATGCTAAACATTTGCCCAAAACTTTTTTATGAACACAACTTTTCACTTCTCTTGGAGAAATAACTACAAGGAAGACTGCTGGCTTATGTGGTAGATGTGTGCTGAACTTTACATGTCAAAGTGTTTTCCAGAGTGGCTATATCATTTCACATTCCCACGAAGAGTATATGAGAAGTCTAGTTTTTTTTTTATGTTTGCCAACACTTTCTATGATTTGTGTTTTTAATTTGAGCTGTTCTTACTGTGTAGTAGTAGTATTTCATTCTGGTTTGGGGGCTATGTCTAAGAAATTTGTGCCAGGGTCAAGGTTACAAATATTTCTTCCACATTTTCTTTTAGAAGTTCAATTATTTTAAATTTTACACTTAGATCTTTTTTTTCTTTTTTGCATATGGTGGAAGTCTATATTTTTTATATTTTCTTTTGCATATGCCATACAATTGTTTTAACATCATTGTTGTAAAAATTATTCTTTCTCTACTGAATTGTCTTTACACTTTAAAGACAAATTGACTGTATATCCTATTTCAATCTGCATTTTCCTAATGATCAGTAAGCATTATTTCATATGCCTGTTTACCATCTATGCATCTCTTTTCAAAATCTTTTGTTTTCATTTTGCAATTGGATTGTTTTAACAGGAATAATTCTTGAGATCTCCTCATATATCTCTAACACACATCCTTCATCAAATACGTAGTTTGAGCTGGGCGCGGTGGCACACGCCTGTAATCCCTGCACTTTGGGAGGCTGAGACAGGAGAATCCCGAGTTCAAAGCCAGCCTCAGCAATGGTGAGGCACTAAGCAATTCAGTGAGACCCTGTCTCTAAATAAAACATAAAATAGGACTGGGGATGTGGCTCAGTGGTCGAGTACCCTTGAATTCAATCCCCAGTACCAAAAAAAAAAAATGTAGTTTGCAATATTTTCTGTCTATGACTTATCTTTTCATTTTGTTTTGAGCAGTGTCCTTCAAAGAGGAGCAGTTTTTATTTTAATGAAGTCTAGTTTATCTGTTTCCACCTCTCTGGATTGTGCTTTTGATGTTTTAAAGCTGACTCCTGTATCCCATGACATACCCCTATCTTTTTTTCAAGCTTTTCCTCATTTCTGGTATGAAATGTCCCTTGTCTCACCCTGTACTTTGCTTGCCAATACTGGAATCAGCCATTTGTCTGGAAAAGGGATGTTTTCTTTTACTAAGGTATGATATTAATGAGGTGGAATTTTGAAAATCTGGGTTTTAAAAAATCTTTTCTTCTCTTAAATTTGTGAGTAATTCTGCATAATTATTTTGGACGTGACTTTTATTCTTAAAATAATTAATTTGGACGTGACTTTTATTCTTTAGTATGATTTTTCCAAACATGAAGTAATAATAAGGAAAAAAGTTCCTAAGTGACTATGAGTTTACTTCAGACAGATTCCCTCTGTCCTGTACTTAATCTACCTTAGTGACTAACCACTTGGAGAAGTGTTGTCATGCAACACTACTGTCATATCTACTGGGAAACAGTAGATATGATCACTAGTCCTTTCTATATTTTACAAACATTCAGATGGTCTTTTAATTTGAGATTCTACTAATAATTGCGGAATCTTGGTTTTCAGAAATATTCTCTTCGCCTTGGGCAAAGTAACAAGTAGACCAAAAAGGAACAGTCTCTGATTCCTAAATTTTTCCATTGGCTTGTCATTGGAGAGGAACGTCTGCTTCCAATTTTCAATGTATATCCCATTCCTGCATATATTAAAGTAGGTGATTTTCTAGGTACTTTTTTTATAATATTCTAATTTCATTTTATTACCTAGATGTGCTCTTTTGGAAGCAATACTTTACAATACTTGGCGAACATCTCTAAGCCCTTCTTCTCCTGACTTGGCACTTTATCTGTGAGTTAGGACAATGTGGTCCCACTGAATTTTATGGCCTTCACATTTTGTTGGTTATCCTATGAGTGAGTCAGGGGTCAGTATATGTTAAGTCTCTTGTCTTCCAAGTAGAAAATGGCTTATAAGATTGCATTTAAGATATAGTATAGCATAGTATTGCCGTATTTAGATCTCTATTGATTCTGATAATGGAAATCAGTAATTAATATCAGAAGGATACTTTATTCATAACACCAGAGGAAAACAAAAGAAAGAATAAATACTTAAAACAGAGTTTGGAAGTGTTACATATGCTCTTGGATTTGTAAAATTTTATGATTTCAAAATTGGTGGAACTTTTTGGTCTGTGGGTTTACGTTTAACAGCATCCAACAGAGACGCCTCATAGCTAAAACAGGACAGGTTTGTGTAGTATATTACTGTTTTGCCAAGTATTCAGAATATAGTGTTTTTGTTCATTAAGTTAGTTAATTTGAGAATAGTGGGAAGGCATTTGAGACCAGTTACTTGGGAATACTCTATATAGAAAAGTACTGGCCACAGACCACATACCTAGTTTCAGCCAAAAGCATAGTAAATGCTTGTTGTTGGTGAATTTAATGGTTTATCAAGTTGGTTTTGGTTTCTTTCTGTGCCAAAGCACTGTTCTAGTTATTGGGGATGCAAAGATGAATGCAGCAATGATCATATATTTAGAGAGGGTTTTAAAACCATGAAAGTCCCTATAGTGGCCAAAGCTGACTGCAAAATAAATTCTTATTTGGTGAGATAGCCTAAACAATTTCCCAAAATTTTACCTCCTAACAAATTTTTCCTTTCTTTTAATAAGTTCATTTCATTCTTCAAGTTTTTAGGCAAAATAAGCATTATTTACTCCCATTTCCTTCTGCTCTCCAGGGATGACAGTTGAGTAATCCAGGTCCAGTAGGAAATGACACTTCTTCATATGAAAGTCATGGATAGTTTTCCAGGCGGTTGAGATAGGAGAAGTGACACAATGGAATTGCCAAAGAAGCTGTAAATAAAAGTATTTTGTAGATCATAAGAACTTTTCGGAATTTTTTTTTTTTCTTTGGTACTAGGAATTGAACTCAGGGGCACTCGACCACTGAGCCACATCCCCAGCCCTATTTTGTGTTTTATGTAGAGACCGGGTCTCACTGAATTGCTTAGTGCCTTGCCGTTGCTGAGGCTGGCTTTGAACTCATGATTCTCCTGTCTCAGCCTCCCAAGGTGTGCGCCACTGCACCCAGCTTCGGAATCTTTTAAGACATTATCCAGATGTGTTTGAAACAGTTTATCAAGGTATTGCTGTGTCTGTTTTATGCTAATTTGCATCAGACAATTTCTGGATAGAACTACTTCAGCATCCTTAGTTTGGACTATAGCCACAAACTCGTGAGGCCTGAGAAACCCGTGAATTGGTGAGGTTATATCATGGCAAAGCTGGAACTCAAGTTCATATCCCTTGACTCCAGATTCAGCACCATTTGCCCTTAGAGTTGGCCCTCCAGTTCCAGAGGTTCAGCATCTGCAAAGTCAACCAACTACAGATTGAAAATGCTCTATTTAAAAAACAAACTGTCTGAGCAAGGCGTGGTGGTGCAAGCCTGTAATCCCAGCACTTAGGGAGGCTGAGACAGGAGAATCGCGAATTCAAAGCCAGCCTCAGCAACAGTGAGGTGTTAAGCAACTCAGTGAGACCCTGTCTCTACGTAGAACACAAAATAGGGCTGGGGGTGTGGCTCAGTGGTCCAGTGCCCCTGAGTTCAATCCCCGGTACCAAAAAAAAAAAAAAACAACAAAACTGTCTGTACTGACCAAGTACACACTCGTTTTTCTTTTTACTCCATAAGCAATATAGTATAACAACTACTTGTGTGGCATTTAGATTGTATTAAATATCTTAGTAATCCAGAGATAATGAAAGGTCCACAGGAGGAGGTTTGAATTACATGTAAATACCACATCATTTTGCATAAGGGCTTTGAACATCTGAAGATTTGGGAATACACAAGGGGTCCTGAAAGCAATTCCTAGGAATACTAAGGGATAACTATGTTGTTGTTGTTTTTTTAATATTCTTTTCTCTGGACTGAGGAAAGGAGTTCAGTAAATATTTGTGTGTGTAGGGGCTGGATACCACTTTCACAAGTAAACGAAAGAAGTTTCAGAAGTTTCCACAGAAGACCCCAGAGAAAGCCTTTTGTTTATTGTAAACAACTATCAGCTGGGTGCTTATTATGATTATTTGCCAGCTCCATGATGGGCACTGGCATAAAGAAGTATGTCTTCCAGGCAGAACACAGAGTGCATTGGGATGGATGGTTCTAGGGTATGAAGACAGATACTTTAACAAAGATCTGCAAATTGGTAGACAAAAAGTGGTACACTTTTCCTGCTAGTCAATAAACTCAAAAGCAGGAGACATTGAATAGATAAACAATTTGTATGTCTATACAATGGAATATTTTTCATTCTTAAATGAAATTCTGATAACTTCTATCATGTGGATGAACCTTGAAAACATTATGCTAAATGAAATAATTCAGGCACAGAAGGACAAATACTGAATGGTTCCACTAACACGGGGAACCTACCATAGGCAAATCTATAGAAACAGGAGATAGAATGGTGGGTACCAAGCCCTGGGGAGGAGGAGAGTGGGGAGTTATTGTTTAATGGGTATAGAGTTTCTGATTGGAAAGATGAAAAATTTCTGGGAAGAGATAGCGTTGATGGTTGCACATCGTGGATATACTTGATGCCACTGAACTGTATATCTAAAAATGGTTGAAGTAGCCGGGCGCGGTGGCTCACGCTTGTAATCCCAGCACTTAGGGAGGCTGAGACAGGAGAATCGCGAGTTCAAAGCCAGCCTCAGCAATGGCGAGGCGCTAAGCAACTCAGTGAGACCCTGTCTCTACATAAAACACAAAATAGGGCTGGGGATGTGGCTCAGTGGTCGAGTGCCCCTGAGTTCAATCCCCAGCACCAAAAAAAAATAAAAAAAATAAAAATAAAAATGGTTGAAGTGGTAAATTTTGTGTTATGTCTATTTTGCCTCATGCACAACCACCTAGGGAGATGTTTTATTCATTTTAATACCTTCCCTAGCAATTACCGCATAGCTTAATAAACATTTTTTGAACTGAATTGAACCTGGTGCCAGAGGAGAAGGGAAGGAAAAGAAATTTGTCAGGGATTACAGAGAAGAGGGGATTCCAGGTCACTCAGGCAGGATAGATTCCCACAGTGGCAAAAATAGCTATTGCCAGAGGTTTGGCATCCTGACAGCAGAGTGACTTGTAATAGTCTTACACAGTCATGGGTGGAGCCTTTTTAGAAGGTCTGAACTGGTGGTGGTCACATCCAACACAGTGTAACGAAGACGAAAGCAGGACAGATAACCTATTGTTTGTATGCATGCTTATTGTCATTGTCAGTCGAGTACTTCATTCTTTCTAATTGGTGAAACTTGGACATTATGCTACTGGAAACAACAAGAAGCACTAGAGCCATGTTTTCATAGAAGGACATCCTCTATTAATTTGGATATTTTCCACTACTAATTTATTCTTTTATTTCTTCCAGTTTTTTACAGATCAATAATTTACAACATAAATACATACATAACTATTATCCAGGTGAAGTGATGGAATATTTTCGGCATCCCAGTAGTCTCCCTAACTCCTCCTTTCAGTTGACCTTCCCCTGATTTTCCGTGGCAACCTGTTTCACACATTTAAAATGAGCATCTACTACGTGTCAAGCAGTGTCAATGGGTCAAGTACAAAGATGAGTAAAGTGATCCCTGCTCTGGAGCAAATCACACCTCAGAGATGAAAATAAACACATGCATAACTAATGTGATAAATACTCCTTCAGACAGATGTGTGTAGAAAGCTCAGGAAGAATGAAGGGAGATACTTCATATAGTTGGGGCAGTTAGAAAAGGCTGTGCTTAGAGATGAGTGTTTATTTGGGTCTTGAGAACTAGTAGATGGGATTTAGAGAAGTGGATTCGGAGGATGAGGCCCCCAGGTAAGGCACTAGGGCCAGAGGTAGGAACAGTCATGGCAGCAGGTGTGTAAGGTGTCAGAGAGTGAGGGGAGGGCCTGTGAAGAGCTTTAAACATCAGAATACTAAAACATGTTTACAGAATTTAATTTTGTCCTATATTTTTCTGTTTGAAAATTTTCATAAATAACAAATAGGGAAGAGTAGCAGGATTTAATTTGTTTTCAAGCTGTGGCCTTAGAGTGACCCAAACCAAACCCTGCCCTAGTTGGCTGTCCGTGTGATCCATTTACCCAGCAAGGGCCCAGTTGGACCATGGAGAAGGAGGAGTGATATTGGACAGCCCAGAGGTAGCTCATGTTCCCATGCTGTCATTTACATGACCTGCTAAGTTACTGGAGAAACAAGCCTTACCAATCTTGCCAGGTCCTGAATACTCGGGATACAACTACTATATACACATATAATTGTTTCTCCATGACAGAGTCCTTGTCATCAGCCATTCTGTTTTCGCATAAACTTCTACTCAAGACAGAAACGTGTATTTTAGTTTCTTTTCTGCTTATTGGTGTGTAAATGTTTTGAGAGAAAAAAAATATTTGTAAATGCATTTGTTTCTACTCTTTGGCAAACTGTCCTTTGATCCAAGTCATTAAGGAAAGAAGAAATCGCAAATTAGCTAAATAGAGGTTTAACAGTTCACTTTGAAAGGAACGTAATTTTATTATTTTTCTTTATTAACATAATTGTTCTCTTAGGTAAATATTGTCCAGTGGAAACTTGTTTTACAGAAGGATGAAACCATTTTATAATTATGATTTATGAACCCCAAGCCCTTCCACAATGGATTAAAATCCACAATGGATTATTATATTAAGTAAACTCTCTATAACCTGATGATCTTATTTCCATCAAAAAACCTTTCTACTACTGGGTTAGGGTGGAGATAAATTTCCACTCCTCTCAATAACATTAACATATGTTTTAAGGCACAGATTGTTATAGAAATGCAGTATTTCTAATAATGTGTATATCATGTCCTGAGAAGGTAGGACACTTAAAAGCAGATATTTTCAAAATAAATCACATTTAAATAAAGCTTATAATATCCATAAACAACTTTCTAATAAGAATTAAAAGAACAATTTCTTATATAATTTCTGTCAATTTAAGATTCCCCAAATAATACTTAGAATTAATTAGAAGTCTCTAATGTGCTATTCTGTTTTTTATGAGTCTACTACTTTTCTGCCCAGTTTGAAAACTAAATATATTATCATCATGAAAAACGTGGTCCTATGTATAGCTTTATTTTTTATTTCAGCTACTTTTATGATTTGGCAGGAATTCCACAACTCCATCCACATCTTTTTATATTTCCAGAGAGTTTATAGGCTATCTTTACTGTGGATTTTTTAAACTTTTAAATCATGATTTAGCCTTGTTTTCATTAATAGAGACTCTGTATAACTTGTATTTTATCTCAGTTTGTACTTGTCATCTTTATGAAATTCTTTCAGAAACTGAGTCTATTTAAATTTCATGGACATGTTGTATTCTATAAAAGTTTATTACATGCAGTTTTAATGGAGGAACACAAAACAGAATAGACTGGTGTTCCATGACAGGTAAACTTCTAATAGGCTCTATGAACCAATGGTGCAACTTAATTAGTCCACTAAATATTTAATGCTGACTTGTATATTTCTAATGTCATCTTGACATCCAATGTCAGTTTGACTTTGGGGACTCATTCGTGGAAGATGATTCATTTATAAGCATCCAGAAAGACGCATATATATTTTAATTGCATCTGTCCTGGCTTGGTAAGAGGCACTGACTTCACATATGCTCTACGCAGGTTAATTGAGTCCAGTTTCCCCAGTGGCTTATCATTAATGATAGTTTACCCAGAACTACTGGGAACCTGTATTTAGTCTCCCAGTCAGTGGGTCTGAGCAGCATATTACGCAGGAGGTGAAAGAAAGAGTTGGGTGCCAGTAAAGGAATGAAGTGAAAAACCCAATTACTTCTCCATTTGTTTTCATAGGCTGGTTGCTATAGTTTGAATCTGAAATGTCGTGTGTGGAGACTAAGCCTTTAACACAAAGGACTGATTTTTGTATTAAAGGCTTGGTCTTTAGCTTGGCACTATTAGGAGGTGGTGGACACCATAGGAGGTGGAGACTAGTGGGAGGAAGTTAGATCATTGGGGATATTTACTTGAAGGGGATTGTAGGACCCCAGTCTCTTTCTGTTATCTTTTTTCACCCCCACCATAAGGTTCTATTCCTTTGGACCTGATGAGGCAGAACATCATGGTGAAGGAAAACTGCTCAGCTCATGGTGGAAGTCAGAGAAAGTGTGTATGGAGGAGGAGGGACAAAATCGAGTCTTCAAGGCCATGTCCCCAGTGACCTACTTCCTCCAACCATGTCCTACTACCTATAGTTACCACCACGTTCTAATAATGCTATCAAATTATTAATCCATAAGTGGATTAATCCACTGATGAGGCCAGAATCCTCATGACCCAGAGAGTTCCCCAAATCCCTACCTCTGGAGACCAAGCTTTCAACACATGAGTCTTTGGGGGACGCTCATATCCACACCATAGCGTTTTATTTCAGGTCTTTATTATAGTAACAAAGGTGACCAATATACTTGTCAAGTACTAATCAAGTCCAGGACCAAAGATCCCTGGTGCATTTGGTCCATTGGCTATAAGAGCCTTCTCAGAGTTCAATTGTCATCTGATATGATTATTGTATTTTGTACACATATTACTCTTATTTTTTTAATGAAATATCTAAATCACATAATAGAGAAAAGACTAACTATGTAGGAAAACACTTGGCAGATAATATGGATCTCAATGTAAATAGGAACCATATGTTGCTGTTATTTCAAATGTAAAAGAAAAAAAAACTAAAACGCTAAGGAAATGCTATGTTGTATACCAGAGCCAAGGACTATATTTGTTATGAGCCCAGTGTCTATTTTAAAATGAAAGCATAGAACAGGGGTTGATAAACTGTGGCCTGTAAGTCCCTATTTTTTTGTTGTAAATAAAGTATTATTGAAACACAGCTGTGCACATGTGTCATCTGTGGTGTTTTTCTTATCACAATAGTAATGTTGATAATTGCAACAGAATCTATATGGTCTGTGAAGCCTAAAATATTTATTATTTGCCATTACAGTAAAGATATGCCATTATCTAGGGTAGATGAATAAATCACATTTTATATAGAGATATTTTAATGTAAATTACAGATACCTTTACATCCCACCCCTAATCCCTTTAGCGAATATCTTTTTCTTTTTTTAGTACCAGAGATTGAACACGGGGCACTCGACCACTGAGTCACATCCCCAGCCCTATTTTGTGTTTTTATGTAGAGACAGGGTTTCACTGAGTTGCTTAGCACCTCGCCATTGCTGAGGCTGGCTTTGAATTCATGATTCTCCTGTCTCAGCCTCCTTAAGTGCTGGGATTACAGGTGTGTGCCACTGTGCCCAGCTTTTAGAGAGTATCTTGTAAAAAACAATATTCCTGTATAATCAAAGTTAAATTATCACACCTAACAAAATTAATAATAATTCCTTAATGTAATTTGATACCTTCATATGAAATGTTCTCAGCTGGAACTGTTTTTTCCAAGACAGAGTCCCTCTAGGACTCTCCATGAATCTGATGACTGTGCCTCTCAAGTCCCCTTGAATCCAGAAGTGTCCCTTTTGTCATGACACTGACTTTCTGAGCAGGCTATGCCATTTGTCCTGTAGAATATATCTGTAATATATCTGATTGTTTTCAAGTGGAATCATCTACTATTTTCCTCTCTGCCCTGGATTTATTTAAACTGGAAGCTAGATCTCAATTGCATTGTGGTTAAACAGGGGCCAGAAATTATGCAAAATGATTCTCAAATCCTCATCAATTCTGAGGATTTGTGCCATGATTAGTGACACTAAATTTGACTACTAGCTTATTCAACAAGTTATTTTAAAGATAAGAAAAATAGCAACCAGAGTGCAAGAAATGAGTTAGAAATGGAATTTTCAAGTTGACATTGATTTCCGACTGTCTTTGCTGTTCCAGGCTGTCCACTGTACATAGTAATCTGACCTTGACTCTGTGTGGCTTTTTAAATGATTTTGTGTCTGGGTTCTATTCTGCATCAATGAAACCCTATTTTCATGGTTGATTTGAATGGGCCTAGATCTATTTTCCTGAAAATTGTGCCTTGTTAGTGTTCTGAATTGTTCAGGTTTGCATTTTAGTTATATTTCTTTTTAAGTGAAACAATAGCAGAGAAAAATAACAAAAATGATGCAAGATTATAACTCTTGATAATGAGATGTGAAAGAAATCCAAAATGTGATCATTGAGACTTAGAGAAAACCGAGCAGTAAGTTAACAATAGGTATAATTTAGGTAATTATAGTAACTAAAAATTTGAATGAAGTTTTTAAAGCTCTGAAATAGCCCAGCATGGAAGTTTGTAGAGTCTGTGAAGTTACTTGACATGAAATATCCTAGATGTGGAAGAATAAATCTGCCCAAGGCATACACGTACTGGGACTTGAGACCTTTTAAAATGGACTTTCATGGTGTTAGTCTAAGTTTCCTATTTTGCTTGATACTTATTATTCCCTTGGTTCATAAATTTGTGTTTTACAGCCCAAGTCTAGTTTTTGATGCACCTTACTCCAAATCATAAGGGATTGTTTGCAGTGTGTTCAGGGCTGTAGACTTAGAGCTGCCAGTGACCTAATGCTGTCCCATTCTTGTCAAGCAGGAATGCATTTAAGACAAGAGGAGGGCTTGAGTGTGAGGAGTGAAGACACTGAAGACAGAAGAGTGAATGAACTTTAAAAAATTCCCAACAGCCTCTGAGGGCTTCCATCAGTAGGAAGACAGTTAATCAAAATGACAGATGCAGAGTTACAAGTCCCTCAGAGGGAACATGCTCAATAGCTTCATAATGACCTCAGGGAGGTGTCTCAGCTACTCTTGGAATGGATGTGTTAGAATAGGTACAGAGAGGACCTATTCTAATTCAGGAATTGAACATTAGAGAATCATACTTCATTGTTTTAGGAAGAGTAATTGCCTAAGAAGAAACTGCCTGTTAACTTACTCATGACATTGTAGGTAGACAGGTGGTAAATTGGAACTAGATTCATTACACACTGGTTCATTATTATACTAGTTTAAGTAGAATTTAAATTGCATTCTGCTGGTCAGATGTGCAAGACATTTGGGTGTGGGGAGGGAAATGCAGACGGCAGATAAAAAGGAGGGGTCAGAAAGAGGGAGGAGGAGCCACCAAGCTGGCTGAGAATGTGAAATGAGGAAAGGAACGAAGAAAGTTTGGGTAGGAAGAGTGCAAACTTTGGTGCAGTTCTACAAAGATCTTAACGAGGCTAATGGGGAGTCTCAGAGCCAGAGTTACTTATTAGAAGAACGTTGTGGTGGGCAGGAATGGTAGATATAATGGCAAGATCTAATGTTCAATCATTGGCTGGGAGCACCTTGGAGGAGGCCTGGCTTTGGCATGCATGCAGAGGGCCTGAAGCCCTGATAACTGATGTCCATCTGTTGACTCTCTCTCCTCCTGAAGGGAGTGGTGAGAGGTGCAGCTCCATGGCTGCCACACAAAGATCACGAGGGAAACCAGTATCATTCCTCCTTTTCATTCTGGGGCTCTGTGTCCTCATGTCAGTCACTTGGTTGTATAATTAGTTTGAACAGGAGGAGTGCTCCATAGTGCCAAAGAGTGACTCTTTGCAATATTTATTTCTTTAACATTTTAGAATTTGCTCCAGAGGAAAAATGTTTAGATAAAGAACATTTGCTACTTGCTGCTTGTTAGGTACAGGGTTGTGATGTGACAAACCGATAGATGTCTTGCCAACAAGATGATGAAAAGTGCTTGAGGCATGAAGAGAATGAAATGAGATCTCCAGGTCTCATTTTTCCTTCCCTACACAGTGTCAGGTAGAAGCTGAAGTAGGTGATCAGGTTGGTGCCATGGACAGTTGAATAAGTTTATTCTGCTCTCGGCTTGCTCAAGTTAGTTTTCTAGAATGCTCATGGTCTTGGTCATATCTCATGTCCTTTCTTTTTTATGTCCTGAGCTTGATCACTTATTCACTTAAATATTGACTCTCTAAAGAAGAGATAAAATCATAGCAGAAGGGCTGGGGATGTGGCTCAGTGGTAGAGCACTTGCTTAGCATGTGTGAGACACTGAGTGCAATTTTCAGTACCGCATATAAATAAATAAAATAAAGGTCCATTGACAACTAAAAATATTTTAAAAATCACAGCAGAAGAATGATGTTTTTGTGTTTATCAAAACTTCAATTAATTTCTTATTTGCTTTAATTTAGCTGTAAAAATGCAATAACACTCATATCTATGTATTTCAACTTCCCAGATAAAAATTGGTAAGTGGTAAAACAGAATGTGTACACTGTCCCTGAATTCATGGAGTAACCTGATCAAGTGCCTGATTCCATTTGGTGATATATGATGACCTTATTTTCCTGCAAAAATATCCATCCTCTCTCTGTTCTTTTGGATTTTTAATCTAAATTTCTTCCAGTAAGAAATGCATTTTCATTCTTTACAATGCCAGCTAAATAAGAGGACAAGCAATTACTGGAGTTACTCAGTCACTCTGCTGTATGGAGCTCAGAACAAAAGGAAAGGACAGAGAACAGAGGTCCATAGAACATAGTGTGTGAGGGTCTGGATTATGGTAGCATTTTGGGTTGAATGGCGTTCACCTAAAGGATTTGTTGAAGTCCTGTCCCCAGGTACCTGTGAATGTGATCTTATTTGAAAATATGTTCTTTACAGATAGAATCAGGCTAACATGAAGTCACTAGGGTGGGCCCTAATCTAGTATGACGGGGGTCCTTATAAGAAGAGGGACATTTGGACAGAGACACAGAGAATACTGTATGATGACAGAGGCAGCTATTGCATACTATGCTGCCACAAATCAAGAAATGTTTGGGGCCATGAGAAGCTGGACGAGGCAAGGAAGGATCCTTCCCTAGAGGCTTGGCGGAGAGCACAGCCCTGCCTGACCTTGATTTCAGACTTCTAGCCTCCAGAACTGGGAGAGAACACATTCTTATTATCTTATGAAAACCAGTTATGGCAGCCTTTGGAAAATCATGTGGGAAATAATGTGTGTAATATTTCAAATGGTAAAAGAGTGAAAGTTGTATAATATCAATAAGAAAAAAGGATATAATTACTACTTTCAATTTATTTGAACTTTAAAGTATGGATATGTTACAGTTTCATACAGGTATACCCATAGAAGCATGTCTCATGACATTCTCCTCTACCTATACAGGTCTCCCCAGAGGATATCCATTGTTACCACTTTCTTGGGTATCATTTAAAAGTATGCAAAATATTCACAAGCACATAAGAATATCTACTTTTCCTCATCCCTCTCAACAGAAGGCAACATGCTATTTACACATTTTGAATGTTGATTTTTTTCATTTACAATATCTCTTGAGATCTTTGAATATTAATGATTATAGAGCTACTATGTAATAAAGAAAATTTAAATTTGACCTGTGAAACTCAGTAATTGTCTTTGTCTACTTTCTTTTGCTGTCACTAGTGTGTGTTAGTGCACCACACAGCCACATATGGAATGCATCGTACTACCATGTTTTGAACATTACCACGTGTCAGGCACTATGCAAAGTAGTTTACATATTTTATTGAACATGTTCTTGGGTTCAGGCAGAAGGATTAACAAGAAAGCTTCAATTTCCTTAGCCTAAAGAACATAAAAGAAGTGTTTACTTTTGGAACAGTATCAAATTCCATTTGTGCTGTAGGATTCTGAAAAGCATAAAAACTGGGAATATTTGTAGGTCGGCCTGATTACTATCAAATTGCCTCAAGGTAAGTTTCATGTTCAAATACTTATCTCTTGTCTTTCACTTGTCATTACTGAAAAACATATTTCTTTGGTGTTATAAATCTAATTTTTCTTTGTATAGAACTTATGCTCAACAAAGTAGACAGCCTGATTCTGATAGTTCTGAATGCTCCTAAGTAGGATCAGAACAACAAAGATACATGTGTATTTATACTGAGGTTGTGAGCCAGTGACATTCACAGTCCCACGTGCTGCTCCCAAATTACTGTCACTACCACTTACTATGTGGATACAGGTTATTCCCTGGAAACTTGCTAACTGGCATTTGGGAGGATGTGAAATGGTGTTTGTGGTGGCTAAGGAGTGGGGAAGTACCTGTGGCATTATCATTTTGCTGCAGACAAGGAGATATAAAAACCATGTGTCTTCCAATCTGCTGTAGAAACAGGCTGAGTAGCCAGTACTTCCATAAGCACACCTAGAGACCTTCATTCTTGGCATAGACACCCATGGTGAGGAGGAGTCCCTTTTCTTCCAATTGATATCCTTGCAAGAAACATGATAGCAGAAACTCCTAGTTTTTTTTTTTTTGGTTGTTGTTGGCAACTTAGCTAGGCTGTTTGTACCAGCCTCCTTTGCAGCTAAATGTAGCAGGTAGCCAGGTTCTGGCCAGTGAGATATGGATGAAAGTGAAAAGGAAAGTGTGTCTTCACTAGTTCTTGTCCTACTGTTCAGATATACATGTGATGGTGGGAATAGGAGCTCTTGGACTCAAGAGGGAAGCCACATGGTGAAGACAGGGGAGCTACTCTTCCTCCCTGGGATAATCCTTAAGGGAGATATAAACACTATCTCATTGAAGTGCTTGTATTTTGTGGGGTACTATTTGTTTCAGCAGCTTAGATTGCATTCTAATGCACTCAACCCAGAGATCTAGGCTGTTTATATCTTCATCTTCTGGATTCAAATATTGAACATACAAATGACTAGTATTAGAGCAGCCTACAGCCCAACATTGCAGTGTATTTTCTTGTTTTATTTATTCTATTTTGTGTTTCAGAAATATCTATGGCTTAAAATGAGACTGGTTAGCATCAAGTTGGTTATAGCAGTATTTTCCAAAGTGCATTTCAGAAGATTTCTTTTTTTATTAATGAGTATTCTTAGAAAAAAGGTGTGAGGAATGATTTGAATGAAAAAAGTAGTGGGTCAAGTGCTTTTTCTTCAAAGCATATAATGAGAAATGAATACCCTTAATCTTGCAAAGGGAAGATGTAGTGTGAAATATGTTACAATATTATTTGACCGTGGGCCTCTTTCTTTGGAACTCTTATTAATATATTCTTCCGAAACATATCTCAGATTAACAGCATTACAGGGCTATAACCATATTGTATTTTAATGGTATATAAACCACTCTGTCTCTATTAAAAATAACTGTCACATCCATTTTGATTAATTAAAACTTTACTCATAGAAAACAACTTTATTTACCTTTTTTTCAAGGTCTAGAGGAATACCTCACATTTGGTCTCATAGGTTCTATACATAATATAGGTAAATTATATAGTATTTATTTTTATAGAAAAAAACAAATTTGAATTATGAAATAAATAACAAACTGTAATAGACATTTTTATTTGCTTTATATTATTTGGATTATGTAGAGGATTGGGGGGAAAACTGTGTTACTAGAACAAAAATAAGTTGATAGACTATTGCTGTTGTTTGTGGAGCAGTGACTGTTAGTTGTTAGATTGAAAAACATCATTTAGAGGTATGTTGTGCAGGGCTATGAATCTGCTTTAATAGGCATTTGTTTTAGTTAGCTTGTCATTGCTGTAACAACTTAAAGGAGGAAAGGTTTAATTTTGCTCACAGTTTCAATCCATTGCCAGCTAGTTCCATTGTTTTGGGCCTGTGGTGAGGCAGAGTATCCTTGTGGAAGAATATGGCAGAGCCAATCTGCTCACCTCATGGTGAAGGACAGAAAGAGAGAGAGAGAGAGAGACAGACAGACAAAAGGAACCCTTTGAAGGCACACCCTTCCCAGTACCTACTTCCTCCATGTAGGTCCCACCTCCTAATAGCCTATTCATCTATGAATCATCAATTAATCCATTGATGAGGTTAGAGCCCTCAAGATCTAGTCGCTTCCCAAAGACTCCACCTGTGAACATTGTTGCATTGGAGACCAAGTCTTCTACTCATGAATCTTTGGGGGACATTCCAGATTTAAACCATAACAGAGGGCTTTGGGCAGGGCAGGAGTTGGATTAACGATAGTCTTTAAGAATACTCTGATGATTGAACCCAAAGTGATTTGAAACATGGTTTGGGGTCGGCAGCTGCTGGAGGGAAGGAGGCTCCTAAGCACTCAGGGGAGGACAAAAAGAAAATAGCTCAAGGATAATTTCCAGAATTTCCCTTTCACATTCCTACTGTTAGTATTGTGTTTGGTGTAGATCCAAAATGTGGCTTTTACAACCATAAACTAATAATAGAAGGTCAAGGATTAAAAGCATATAAACTAACCTTGGAAACAGGGAAGCCAAACTTGTCTTCATGGCTACCTTGACAGCTGCCAATCAAGTGCAGCGTTCTTGACAGTTTAGCATCCGCTGTGTGACCCTTTGTCCCAGAAATCTTTTCTTAAGTGTGCTTGTGGCAGAAGGGTTGAATGATGAAATCTTGTTCTGTAATATGTCATTCATCCGGCACAAGTGATTTGCTCTTTAGTTGAGTTTCCTGTGCCCTTGAGGTGGTGGTTGCCGTTCTGTCAGGAGACTTACAAAGCTGTGGGGCCACATATTCCATGTTGAGGGGCTGACGGGGAGCTGTAGCCCTTATAAGGAGTCTACTGGGCATCTCAGTGGCTTTCACCTAAAGCTTGGCTTTTGCACATTCCTAATTTACATGTAGTACTTCCATACATGATTGCTTCTAAATACATATGCTTCAGCCCCACAGAAAGTTTTGGCTTGAATTGTGTGGAAAGCTTAACAGAACCTCAAGATATATGTTGTTAATACAAAGTAATCTCTTCCATTTCACTGAGTGTGCCCTAAGCAGTTGTTTTTAAAATTTTATGTGTTCAAAGGGAAACAAAATGAAAGCAAAATTACCCCACGCAGAGGCAACAGGGTTCATTAATTATCATTTACAAAAAGGCTGTTTCCTCCAGTTCAGCTGCTTTTCTATTACAAACAGCAGCAATATATGCAGATAAAAAGATATTCTTAATATCACTTTGGTACAGTTAATAGATTATAATGCTGCTTGTATTACTGTAGATACAGTATGAATGTCACCCTTGTCACAATGTTCAATTAACTGACTGCTATCTTACCTATCTATCTACAGCAAGCAGGACATGGTGACTTCTGTGGAGTTTCTTCTTGATTCTCTAACCAGTACAGTAGCCTTGAAAATGAACATCTCCTATGGAACTTTCTTTGCACGAAATGTTAGACAGTTGGGAGTTTGAAATCTCACCACGAATTCTAGGCTTGTTTCCCTATGCAATTTCCCCAGCTTCTGTAACAGGTATGCAATATCATTGCTTTACCTTTTCATTAATTCCAAGTTGCCCAATTCTATTGGGCACTATTCATTTAAAACATAAATTGAGGGCTGGGACTGTAGCTCAGCAGTAGAGCGCTTGCCTCACATGCGTAAAGCCCTGGGATCAAGCCTCAGTACCACACACAAAGCAGTAAAATAAAGACATTGTGTCCATCTACAACTAAAAAAAAAAATTAAAAAAATAAATAAAACATAAATTGGAAGAGGTCCTTTGGTTTTGTTGTGTATAATGACACTGATCTTGAATACATGCATTGAGAACTTTCCAGGGACAGAATGTCTCCTCATCCCCAATGGAAATAGGTTCTAACCCCTATGTACAGGAAGATATAATGCTTCAGTTTTTTTCTGCCCTTACCTCCAAGCACCTCTCTTTTCTATTCTACTCCCGTCCTCTTTAGTTCCTGAAAGGGATCTCAGCTTCTTTGATGTCTCCATGTTGCCGTTGATGCTACTGTCTTCTTCTGTTTTTCCAGTTTGTTCACCTGAAGAAATTCTGCTCATCCATTCCATATTCTTACTGTGCACGGTGCATTGTATTAAGCGCATGGAAAAGGTACAAGAACGCCCACCCCACCCTGCAGCAAACAGCTCAAAATTCGGAAGTGCAAAAATGGGAGTAGATTTTGAATTCCAACTCCACCTCTAACTAAGTGGGCCGGTTAATTAGCTTCTAAATCCTGGATTTTCCATTTGTGTATTGAAGATAAGAACATCCAGCCAACTCAATTCAGCAAGGTTTATTCTTTGTTTTTACTGTGTCCTTGGATTTAGACAAGAGCATATTTGTACATTGCATTATAGTGACTTACACATTAGCATCCCTCATGCACCAGGTATGAGCATATTGAAGTGTTCAGCCATTAGGGGTTCTGTCCCCCCCCCCACTTCCTAGGACTCTGAACACAGTAGGGACATGTGAATGCCTATTGAATCAATGCACATGACACACAGGCTCTGCCATTAAATATGATTTTAGCTAGAAATGAAGGAGTTGGCATGAATTTTGTATATTCTTTCATAACAATGGCATCTCTGCTAATTGGGCACTAGGTGATAATAAGCTTGCCCTCCAGCTGCCTTAAACAGAAGCTAGCCTGCATGGCCTTAGCCATCTTCCTTTCTTTTGACAACACAGAGTAAATTCTTTGAAAATCAAGTCATACACATTTTTTTTCCCCATTCCAAGGAGTCTAAGCAACACAATAAAATAAGCTCATTATTCATTCAGTGTTGTGTTAATTCTTGCTAAAGGATAAAAATGAATTTACAGGGAATTCCCGGAAGAATGTCTGGAGACCTAAAAATAAAAATCTATGGCTTTATTTTAAGCTTGTCAATAGGGGTGACAAGTGCAAGAATTGTAGCCCAGATGTGCGGGAAGCAGCTCATAAATTCTATTTTCTACTGTGTTTTATCTTGTCTGCCACTTTCCCTAAAATGGAAATAATTATTAATATTGAGAGAGAGAGAGAGAGAAATTCCACTTTGTAAAAGAGGCAGTATGGTCAGTGGATGTTCATAGGGACACAGGTCTATTTTCGTAGCTGGTCTCTGGGAGAGAGGGATGCCCTATAGCCCAACCCTTGAGCTCTTCAGGATGCTGCCTGTCTTGTCATTACACTTCCCCTTTGGGATCTTAAAGCTGCTTTTAAAGACTAGAAGGTGACTGTAGGACTTATGAGATGAGTTGTAATTTTCCTTTCTTGATCAGCATGTGCAATATTCAGAGATCAGGCAGAGGAGAGACAAGATGGTGGTCAGCATCCCTGTTAAGAAACAGATTCAGCCTGGTTTCCTGGGGACAGGACAGGACTAGAGTGTATTTGGGAGTTTAGAGTTGACTTTAGCTCTTTGGTCCAGAGTGGGGAGATATGTGTGAGTTCCACTTTTTTCCTAATTGGGTCAGAAGCTCCTTTTCTTACCCACCACAAAAGTCAAAATGGTGTCTGCCCTTCTTTTAGGGCCATCTCATCTGGAAGTACTTGACAAAAAACTATCAAGTCTGTACAAAATAGGAGACAGGTCACATAAAATAACATTTTCTAGCTTAAAATTTTATGACCATCTATTTTACAGAAATAAGATTAATTCAGAAATTGAAGATTAATGATTGATTTAAAAATAAAGATTATTGGAAGTTCTGAACTCTGACAATATGGTCCATCCCCTGGAGGGTGTGGGGAAGTTTCTGTGATAGAAATAAACAGAAATGTAAGAGTTTATCCCTATCCTACTGGTTTTGTAGCCTATTTGAGAAAGTTAGAGCATCTGTAAAAGCTAACAAACAAGAAATCAGGAAAATGAGGAATATATAACCAGAAGGAGCCCTCAGTTTGATACTAACATTGGGAATTCTTATATCAGGGTAAGATTTGAAGCCTCACAGAATCTGTTCTGACCATTAAATGATTTCTGCTTCTGGGAGCACAGCACATCCTGTGGAATTGGCCTCAACTACTCAGGTCCAAGTGTAACAGCACAAGTCTATCACAGGATAGACTTGCTGTCATCTACTCAAGGAAGTAAATTTGGATTTCATCAGATTATAGAATATAATTTTCTTCCTAACAGCAGATGGAATCATGCTGTCAATAGTTCAAAGAGGGACAGGAGACAGAAATCTATCAACATGGACTTAGCCCCCACTGAAGCTATTGGTCTCTTCCTGCGAGTACTGTCCTACTAACATGTGAGGCTCCTTCTGCTGCTTGCATGATACTGTCTTGGAGTGGTTGAGCACACCACCTCAAGCAGCAGCATGAAGGTCAAAGGTCTCTTTGCTAAGGATGTGTCACAGCTTAGTGGGTCAGGGGTCAGTTGAGGAAAGGAAAGCACTAGGGAGCATGCAATCACAATATAGTCATTATTTAATAAGAAATATTTATGATTGAACAAAGGGAAATATAAGACTTTACCCTAGAATGCTAATTCTAGATAGATACATTTTTACTGCATGGAAAGTTTTTGAGATTTTTTTTTGGTACTAGAATCGAACCTAGGGGTGCTTAACCACCAAGCCACACTCCCAGCCCTTTTATTTATTTATTTTTTTGAGACAGAGCCTTCCTAAGTTGCTTAGGGCCTCACTAAGTTGGCAGAGCTTTACTAAGTTACTGAGGCTGGCTTTGAACTTGGGATCTTCCTGCCTTGGCCTCCCTAGCCACGGGGATTACGGGTGTGCGCTACCAGGCCTGGCAGTTGCTGAGATTTTTGAAGTGCCAGCGTTGCTGTGGGGGAGCCAGAAAGTCTGTAGATGTAACGCAAAGCCTGTAGTGTACAACTTAACAGAGTTTTGAACAAACTGATTAAATATGTCATTCTGAAATTTGAATAAATCTGTCACTTGAAGATTGATTTCATAAGGGCAAGGTTCTCTCAGTATCTACTGTCTGATTCTTGAAGGAATTCACAACCTAAGATTTATGTTTATTTCAACGTTGCTGCTTCTGCCAGCAGAGATTCACTCAAAGCCTTCAAAATTACAGATTTAAAATGAGATTACACATAATTTCAATGGTAACAGTTACTACTTTGAGGCTTGATTGAAGGGTCTGAAGGCAAAGCAAGTCGGGACAGAATGAATGGGTGTCTGACTTCATGAGATGCTGTTCTAGTCTCTGATTGTGTTGTGTAGAATCAGCACATCAGATGCTGAACACTAATGCAAAGCTGCTGGCTGAACGTAGAGTGATGCATCAGGAGTGCTGGACAGGCAGAAAGAATCTAGAAGGTAAATGCAGGGAAATTTTCTCCACATTTGGTTAGTTGTAGATTTGCTTTCATTATTGGTTATCATTGCAGTATTTTAAAGTAATGATTACAATGGGAATAGTCCCAGATATTTCTAAAACACCAGTATTTGTGTCTTTAATATAGCTTAGTTTTTTGTTCTTTTGGGTACCCAAATCATTTTCTCCCTCCAACCTCTCCCATGTATATCTATGCCATTTAGATCTACATCAATATCTATAAATCTGTCTGCTATAAATATCAATCACTACATATCTATCTACCATAGATAGTCTGGCTATTTAAAATGTAGTTCAGTTAATTTCAGATCAACTAGAATTCATTGCAATGTGCTAATCTCTGTACCAGGGCCTTGCGATATAATGGTAAATAAGCTCCTAGAGCTTTTATCTGTCGATATAATGGTATTGTCTATTTAACAAGATTATTTTTAGATTTCTGCTTACTTGGGGGCATTATGCATATATTTATTCCTATCTAATACAAAGATAATGTTATGAAACCATGTTAATAGAAGGAAATGAAAGTCTTTATTTTTAACTGGCAAGACATGTTTCTATCTTGGGTGCTGTATTTCTTAAGGATTAGTGCCTATTGTGTAATATTTTCTTTTTTATCTATGACTGGCCAGAAGCATTCTTTTTTAACATTCTTATATTCACTGAGTTTTATGTAAAAGAGAGAAAAAATGTTGTTATAAATCTGCAACCACGAGACTTGGTGAGAACGATGCTTTTATTGCATAAATGATGACGAATGCCTTTAGCACGGGCTGGTCTCCATCACTCAGTTATGCACCATCCTGATGGATCAGCTGAAGAAGAGACAGCTCCTCCAGTACATGCTGTGACTTGTGGCCACGTGTTCTTGACCTGATCATTCTTAATAGTTTTTAATTGTCACTGTTCTTCAATGTCAAGGTGCATGAGGAAGATGCAAGGTTATGCAGTCACTAAAATGAACATTTAGCAGTTACTTTCCTTTTCTGGTGGCTTCTCACTGTTTAAATTAACCCTTGAGTGGTTCATCTTTAATTAGTGACTAACAGTAAATTCATTATGGCTGACATGAAGAGCTAAGATAATATAAATAGAAATCTGTTGCCAAATGGGATGATATCCTTCCAGAAATGCAATACTATGACAAAATATATTCTTATGGAAATTAGTTATTTCATTATCTCCTTAATGTGAATTTTAAGTGAAAAAAGAAAACTGTGTTACAATGCTCACAAATTTGAATTTTAAAAAAAGATGATATCATTTCTCAGGTAGTGACCTCAGAAATGAGCCCATGATTAGAGTCTGTAATGAAAATGGCTCTTTCACAGGGTCTGAGAGGTAGAGATATTGATTCACGTCTTAAAAAAAAATTAAAAACCTAAAATAAAAGCCCATGCCATTCAAAGAGTTGCATAAAGATTGGGAAAAAAACAATAGGCAGCTGGTCTTGCATCCTTCTG
The DNA here is from genome assembly GCA_004024805.1 of Geosciurus inauris. Lineage (NCBI taxonomy): Eukaryota > Metazoa > Chordata > Mammalia > Rodentia > Sciuridae > Geosciurus > Geosciurus inauris. The sequence goes on from PVHX01000671.1 coordinate 133,717, forward strand.
GCTGTTCTCTGATTCCTTCATACAGAGCTCAGACGCCCTGAGCCTTTGTCATAGGTGTTCCTCAGATACATTCTCCCTTTTCTGTAGTCATCTTCCCTTTCATTTATTTTTGTTAAGGTTATTTTGTGGCCATTATTTCATTAGCAGTATGGCAAAGTTGCCTCTCCTGGCAGATAATAGAATTATTCAAAAGTTTTATTTCCTGTGCTGATCTTACGTTCTCAACATATCTATAACCGAGACATGAACAGTAACCTCAGTTATATGCTATTTTAGGGCCCATTTCCACTTCCTTATGACATTTACCATGAAAGTAGTTAATTATCTCTGTAGTTAGTAGAGAAGGTCCATCTCCCTGATGGCCTCTCTACTCCATGATAGCTGGAAATCTATTTGTCTCGTTTCTCACTGGGTCCACTGTTGCACAGTAGGTGTAGAGAAGTCCACCAAGTGTGGCTGATATTTATGCACATTTATGCCATTCTTTCAAAGTGCTTTTAGCTAAAAGACAGGGGTTTTATAAAAGTCTGGGCATGCTCCTCTTTTTTTGCACAGTATACCTTCTACAGGTCAAAATAGATTAAGTGCAAATGTCCCAGAAGGTTAAATCAAGACCTTGTTCCCTTCTCTTTCAGTGAGGCTTTGAGCAAGGAAATGTTACCAGCTCCACATATGTCCTGATCCTGCAAATTATATGATATTTATGAACCCACTTGAAGACATCGCTGTCTGTCTAGCTCCTATTCTCACTGTTTTTACACAGGCCTTATCTATGAATTACAACTTTGCTAAAAAGTCCTGCTGATTAAATTATACTTATTTTGAGGAAAATTTAGGGTATATAAAGTCAGTATAAACTGGATTTTCCTCAATGTTTATACTAAATTGATATTTGTTGAACGCAGTCAGCTCCCTGTATTCCCAGGTTCTGCATCCTTGGGATTGACCAGCTGTGGATTGAAAATGTTCAGAAAAAATTATTTCTGTACTGAACATGTATAGACTTCTTTTTTCTTATTTGTGTTCCCTAAACAATACCATGTAACAATAGTCACATAGCATTTACATGGTATTAGGTATTGTAAGTTATATAGAGATGTTTTAAAGTGTCAAGGAAAATCTATTTTGGTTATATGCAAATACTACAGCATTTTATGTAAGGGACCTGGTATCTGTGGATGTTGATATGTGTGTGTTTTGGGGGTGGGACTGAAACCAATCCCCCACCAATCTCCAGGGACAGTTACATTCAATTCTCAAGAGTACACAGGCATTCTTGTATTTCTTAGCTTTTCTCTTTTGTCTAAGCTTGCATTTCATAATTTAGATCATCATTAATTTCTCTACATTGTTAAAGTATGGCCTGCTTGAACTTCAGCCATCCTGCCATTGGCCCTTGCTTTATGACACCTTTCATGTATTCTTGTGCCATCTTCCCCTGTCCCTCCATAATACGACTGTTCAAATAATCTTTTCTTTTCAGGGGTAAGATCCTGTTAACTCTCCTTTGAAGTCCCCCAGCTTACTTATGGAGTCTTTTTTTACCTCTTAAGGCTCTCTTCCTTTAAGCTCTTTCCTGTCTCTCGCCTTTCATTGATTCAAATACCAGCCTTGATTCTGCAACTTTTACCTATGTGTTCATCTTTGAGAAATAAATGGGTGTTGTGTCAATATGTCTATGTAGCAGACTAGCTGTGGTAGAAAATGATACGAAAGTAAGTTCTATACCTAGGAATTCTCTCAGTCTTTTTATGTTTTCTTTTTGAAATCATTTAATTATGCCATTAAGGCTGATTTTATTATAATTCAATTTGCCATTCCTTTCCTGCTTCTTGCATTCTTTAATACCTGATAAATTTTCTTTCTGTGCCTGCTTGCAAGTTATTACCAAAAAGTGTTGAGATAGGTCCTAGAACACAGGAGAGTTGCCCAGCACCAGAAGCTTCCTGTCAGCGTAACTGTCCATGATGCAGCACATTTTAGACAGAGTTGATGAACCAGCTCTTTTCAGGTATAGTTAATTTACAAGCTACAAATCTATCTAACGATACTACCATTCAACTAATATTTCTACATCATGCATACGAATTTAATACAACTGTAATCAACAGGAGTGAGGCACAATATTAGATCCTGTCCAAATAGCAAAAAGAACAAAATATTATTTTTGTGGCTTCAGAGGAGGAAAGAAAAAACCAGTGCACAGATAATTCTGTGTACACTGTGATGGATTTTCTCTTGGATATATACAGACCTAGTTGAATGGGAGGGACCACATCTTGTCTGGTGGCAGAGGGAATCATCTCTCAATAGTACAATGCAAGCTGGACCTCAAAGGGGATGTGGAAGGCCTGTGCAGGCCATGATGAGTTCACCTGTACATGGGGATCAGACTGGGGCAGGTACATATGTGGAAGGTGAGTTGTTGGTTGTCACTTCAGCATGGGACTCTTAGCACGGTATCGAATAGCACTGGAGATCTGGGTTACAACTTTGCTATGCCAAAGGTGTTGGACATGACAATGTTCATGAACTGTAAGAAGCAGGTCACCTAGACTTGAGTCCTTCACTGCCCTTCAACCTACTGCCTATCCCTAGGAAATCTACTGAAACCTTCTGCCCCTTGGTTTACCTATCTGTAAAACGACTTAAAATACCAACTTCCTTTTAATGATTTTGTGAGGGTATGTGGAGTTAATATTTGTGAGGCACTTACACGGTGCCTGGCACCCAGTAAGTATTTTTTTAAAATAATTTTTTACTTATAGATGGATGCAATACCTTTATCTTATTTGTTTATTTTTTATATGGTGCTGAGGATTGAACCCAGTACCTCACACTTGCTAGGCAAGAGCTCTACCACTGAGCCACAACCCCAGCCCCACCTGGTAAGTATTAAATGCTTGTTCAATAGAAGGTAGATTTTTGGAGTAGGAAAGGGGCATGACAGAAGTTGGAAGCACAGTGCTCCCTCCAGTGATGAGGAGAATAATTGACGGATTGAGGAGAGCCTGTTTGTGGGCTGGGCTGTGGGGTGAGGTGAGGATTGTGGAAGCAATCCGAAAGCCGATGGTTGCGTACGGAATATGAGGGAGGATATAAAGAGAATGTGAGAGAGCCGTTTTCTTTCAGGATTCCACTCATTTTCCTTTTTGCTAATTGGGCTATCCTTATTGGTTTATAAGTCTCGAGTCACAAAGTCTTTTTTTTTTTTTTCTTTTCTGCCTTTTGGAGAGGAAAAAAGTTATCAGCAAAAAGTCAATAATCAAGAATCTTTCAACTGCTTTGATACGGGCACAGTAAGACATGTTGTTGATACCTGGATGGATAGTAAGTCTTTATCACAACCACATTTTATTTCTGTAATCTGAAGAAGCCATCCAACTCATTGGTGTCTGTGTAGATGTGGTTAATAAGCAACAAACACTCCAGGATAGAGCCAGCACACAGCATGACTTACCAGAGCCCTGTTGGTATGTATTGATCAAGTGATAGGAACTTGATAATTAGAAGTTCTTCAGATATTAAGGAAGAAATAGAATACTCTTTTTAAGCCTCTAATCTCCTTTTCAACACATGAAATAAACACAGAATACATGTATCGCAGCTCATAGGCTACCAGTACAACTTGACTGTAATGTTTGATATTTCAGGACACTGACGTTCTGCTTGCCAAGATTTAATTCAAGATGAAAGGATCACACAGGAATTGTATCGTTGGGCCCTCACAGTGATGCAGTTTTAAAAATAGTCTTGACTTCAAACAAGGAAGAAGCATTGATTGATTGACACTATGAGCAAGGGCTTTTGTCTGTTTCTGATTTGTGTAAATGGTCTATCAAAAGGCTGAAGGTACTTTATGCTACCTCAGAGCTGGGAAGACTGTTGTTAAAAGAAAGGCAGAGTTGGTGTTAGTTTCCTGTCAATATGATAAAATATCTGAGATAATTAACTTATAAAGAGAAAGCGTTTGGGCTAGGGTTGTGGCTCAGCGATAGAGCGTTTGCCTCGCATGTGTGAGTCACTGGGTTTGATCCTCAGCACCACATAAAAATAAATAAATAAAATAAAAGTATTGTGTCCATCTACAACTAAAAACATTAAAAAAAAGAGAGAAAGTTTTATTTTGGCTCATGGTTTCAGAGATTGTAATCTTAGCTCAGAACCTCTCGTCTCAGCCTCAATAGTGCATGTATCATCTCATACCAAGTTTCAGCAACGTTAACTGGTTTAGGAAAAAAAAGAAGAAAAAATGTATGTCTATTAATGTTCAATAAGTAAGGATTTTGTTTGTTGTTAAAGTCATGAAATGAGAAGAAAATTTTAGTATAATTGATACTTGATTTCAATTACAGACTAAGGGGGAGCTGAGGAGGGAAACAATCCATCAAATCTCTTTTAATACTCAGAATGTGCTGGGACTTTGATGTTGACCTGATCAGTAATTGGAGGAAAAGGTATTATTAGCTCCATGGAAAAATTGGTATGTTCAAATGTCAAACATAAGTCAAATAAATTAGCAAGTCTTTAAAAGTGGATTTATGGTAGAATTTCTATCCTTATCAAACTCCCGAAGTATAGTTATATTTGAGTTAAATTTGCAAATTTTTGCATTTGCAAACATTATGTGTTGTAATGTTTTGATAGACATGTTTGCAATCTGTGGTTTGGAGACACCATAGTAAAGAGACTTATATTATTTTCATTTCAGTAGACTGTTGCTGGTTTTTGGAGATTTGATTATTTTAAAGTAAGTAATTTTTATGAGCATGTTGCTCTTTGTTGTTGTGAGTTGGAAAGCAATTAGAACCTGGTTGTATTCTAATATTCAAAAAACTCACTAAATAGCTTTCAGTACCATTTGCCTGTCACTTGACCCATTCTGACCAAAATGCTTTAATTTACACGATAGGTATTAGTTGGGCAACTCTTTTGACAGATAGGATGAGAACTGTGATTCTAAGATGAGAAACCCAGTTGAATCAGGAAGTTCGAATCTGAGATCATTTTGGGATCACTGAAAACTGACATTAGGAAGACTTGTCTTATGTTTTTGCTTTATTTTAAGAAGTGAAATGGTCTCCAGTAGTGTTGTGGTTTGGGAGAGCTGTTTTTACTTTTTGGTGAGAAGGAAGTGCTTTTGTGAAACCTTGCTTTATAGGTGTTTATGGATAATCCTAGTTTACATTTTTGAGCTCTTAAAGGGTTAATTATCTTGATCTTAATTCTTACGCTAAAGACAATAGGAATGTTGCTGGGACAATAATGCACTGGGAATACACTTTTTCCTGCCCTCTTGCTTCCTTAGCTGTGTATCTTGGCTCATAAGTGAATATTACTAGTATATGATTCATGGATTTATTGATAAACTTTGCCTTGGAGAGTTGTATCATTAGCAATGTGATACATCAGCTGTGTGTGCCATGTGAAACATGATCATGATGGAAAGTTGGTTTGAACTCCAGATCCAGTTTTCTCTTAACTGTTTTTTATGAGCACAAATTTATAATATACTTAGCTTTGCTATGCTCTTAATATATATAGTCACAGTTTGAGGATTATATATAATTCTTGGACAGTGTGAAGAAAGATTATAATGAATGAATTCCAGTACACTTATTTATATGTTTTAAAGTTTATCCCATACATGGATTCTGACTTTCCAGGTAGTTACTTTGCTTAACATCTGGTTTATTCATTCTCACTTTAACAACAGATAAGCTTGGATTTTGCTGGTTTGCTTATGCTTTGGGTGTTCTGTCACAGACTGGATGCTTCTTATCATTGTCCTGCTTCAAGTAACATCAGCAAACACCTCTATTATTGATTCCTGAAACCACTACTGGGCTGCCTGAGCATCTGCAGTTTTTAAAAGCTCTCCAGGTGATTCTAATGTTTTCCAAAGCTGAGAAATGCTATGATACAGGTATTCAAATATCATACAGGTGTGGCTGAAGAGACATTTCCAACCTTGGTTTAATGTGAGCTATTAGAAAGGCTTGGAAAAGATTTGGGAAACTTATGAAAATGTGAAGTTAACAAAGAAAAAAAATGTGCATTATAGGAGAATTTTTTTACTACTCAGATTTTTTGTGACACTATTTCAAATAGAAATCTTCAGTGTATTCAAGATAATAAGTTGATTTTAAAAATCTAAGTTGTTGAGAAGTGTGACACATTGACATGTAGTTTTTCAAAACACAACCAACTAGGGACAGCAGCCAAACGTCTTGGATCTCTTGTCTTATACGAGAATGGAAGTTTTTGACACCTAAAGTGTTTGCATTTCAATACTTTGGGATCTGGGAAGATGAACTCCAAGTTTGGTAAAATTATTAATGAGTTGAATTCGACAAGCATACCATGAGAGAAGTAAAATCAGGGAGGATGTGAATGTCACTACTCTGGAAGTTGAGTGTTTATCCTGAATACAGGGGAAGCCATCAAAGGCGGAAGGTGGGCCTGATACGATTTTTCACTTTAGAAGGCTCTCTTGGAGGGCATGGGTGCTTTGGAGGAAGAGAACGCTGTTGTGTAGAGTGAAAGCCTATCAATAGATTATTTCCACAGTTAGAGCTAGAATTGATGAAACAACCTGTCTGATTCAGGGGTGGGTGGAACAGAGCGGGTGGAGATGTGCATATGGTGACCACATCGTTTATCCTCCTCATCTGGACCATTGTGAGCGTGAAAGGAAGATCTTAATAATTACCCCGGAACGACAGGCATGAACTGAAACTGGTCTAGACAAACAGACATATAATGGGGCTGAGTGTGGGGAGAACAGGGATGACTTCTAGGGATTTTTAAGATTTTGAGGGTTGGGCTGGGATTGTAGCTAGTGGTAGAGCGCTTGCCTCGCATGCGTGAGGCCCTGGGTTCGATCCTCAGCACCACATACAAAGCAATAAAATAAAGACATTGTGTCCATCTACAACTAAAAAACAAAATATTAAAAAAAAAAAGATTTTGAGGGAAGTTGGACAAATATTGGGATCTAGAGGTCAGGAAGAGTGTCTAGGCTAGAGACACATATTGGGGGTCTTCAGGATAGATGAGAGTGATGAAAGATGATCCCCTGATTACTTAAAGTTATTTCAGATTTTGGATTAAAAGAAGAGAGCTAAGGTTCCTATATCTGTTTGAAAATCCAGAGGGGAAAAAAAGTCTTTTTTCATTTCATCCCCTTGAAAGTCAAATGCATTGAAAATCAAATGAGTGGATAGGGATTGTTGTTTTTCTTCTATACCAGGAACTGTTCCCTGGCTTTACAAGTGGTATCTTCATTTATCCTCTTTGTACCTCATTACTTGTTTCCTTTCCAATCGGCAAATTGCATTCTAAATCGTCTGGGGCACTCAGGAGCTAATTATATAATTTAAAAGTGTGAAAGTTCTCATTATCCCCCAAGTCTGCAGTATTTTTCTTCGGAGCATTTGGCAAGCATTTCCCTTGATCACAATTTCTAGACAAGGTATTGTCTTTGGATCACATAGGGAGATCAGAATGGTTCTCCTAGAACTACAAAGCAAACTCTACTTCAGCATGAAAGATTTAAATGACTATCAAGCAGTGTGCTCGAAATTAATAGAATGCCTCACAGGCTGATGTAAGATGATTTCTATAATATGTTGGGCCGCTGCATTGATAAGACTCCCTCCTGTGCGGGAACGGTGGATGTTTGCTTTGTGTTTTGACTATTGTCTTTGGGATTGTAAATTACTCAGGCAAGCTCATCAGAGTAAATTAAATTCAACATCTAATTTTCATCAAGGTTTTTGTTTTATTCAATTTTACTGTTTGGCTAATTGAGGCTTACAGAGGTCAAGTGCCTTGGCCAAGGTCATCTAGCGTGTTAAATGTCTTTGCTCGAAAGAGTTTTTTTTAGTCCCTGTTGATTCCTGTGTTATAGATTCATCGGTTAATTATCATCTCGTCATCCTTGTTGCACTTCTTATGAACTGGCTGTGTTTAAGGACCCTCAACACCTGTGGGATTTATGGGACATCTACATGTTTGTGAATTATCTTTTATTGAAAATGAGAAACATATAGAGATCAGTTATGATAATCTCCTGCATGGCAGATGCGGCTGTCTAGGGGTTTGTTATCCAGTGCCAGCAAAGTCAAGCCAGGGGCTTCCAAGCCTACCACTGGGATGCTTGAGTGACGTTTCATGGTAAGTCATATACTGTCTGGTATTTGAAGCTGGCATGGCAGAAGGCAGGATGGCCTGCAAATAAATTACTTCATTTCAGGGACACAAAGTATTGGCCAGGATACAAATATTTTGCATTCATTTCCTAGAGGCTGCTGAAAGTGTGGCATAGCTGTTCATTTTTTTTTTTTTCCTGCTGCTCAAGAGCTTTATTTGCCCAGGTACAAAATTTAAAACTTGTTGGAATCCATCAGGAGACTATTCCAGAAGAATTAGACAACTGGAACCCATAATTAGCCTCCATAGTCTTGAGTTTTCTAGGATACTCTAGAATGCAAAAACACTTTGAAAATTTATTGGTTGAAATTAATGAAATTGTGTTGCATACCATGAATATAGAAAAGGATATACTGTAATTATGTAACTTTTGAGGAATGAATTCATTTTGAAACTCTACCCAAGTTACTTTATGTTTTGTTTTTGCCTTCTCTGGCCGAATTGTTTTCCCATAGTTGCTTTTTTTTTTTTAATTAATGAAAACAAATCTTTTTATTATTGGTGAGTAATCCTTGTTAGTTTAAGTAATTTTTTCAACCTGTATTCCTCCGTTTCCTTCCCTCTTCACCACTCCTGCATCAAGATGGCTGGGAAGACTCTGTTAATGTTAATACAGGGGCAATCAGTGAGCCAGTTAATCACCTGCCTCTGCCAGATAGCTGGCGCTGCTTTGCTGTCTGACAGAGATAAATTAGAAAGGGAGAATGATGATTTAAAACAATGCCTTAAAATGATTATCAAACAAAGGCAAGCATTTACTAAGCTGTTAAGCCAGAGAGAAGTCCCCAGGAAGGGGAAAAGGGACAGCCTTTATCTTGCAAAAAGGGCAAATGGTAAAATAAAGTGTCAACCCCGGGCACATTGTATGTCAATTCAAGTGACTAAAGGCCAATTTGGCACAGCATGTGTTTGGATCATATGCTGTAAAATGCATGACCTTGTTTCCTGTGGCTGATTTATAGCTTGGTGTGCCTCGAGCTTTTATTTTCCTTCTTGAAGAGAAAAACCCTGGACCCTTGTTGGAAAAGCGGCAGACTGCAGAAGAGGCAGGAGTTGGGGGGTGACCCTCTCCTCGAAGGCGACACCACTCATCTCCAGCCTGGGTTGCTTTGTGAGTGCAGCCAACAGGCAGGGACGGGGTTGTGTCAGAAATACCATGAAGTGTAAAACAGAATAAGATTCTTTGCCAGGTGAAGTGGGCAGAGCTATCAGAGGTGCAGCCACTCCATTTAAAGGGGATTCAGATCTGATCAGGATCAAATGAATACTGTTCAGCACAGGGGCTCAGAGGGTCCTACAAGGAGCATGTGGACTGAGTTGGTAGTTATTGATTTGATCTACTCCTGCAAAAGCCTAGAAAACTCACATGTTCATCTGACACGTCCTCTGAGCTGATTTTCTAATATGTGACCTCACATGGGGGATGGGAGCCTCTCGTCCTTTAAGTCTTCACTGTCATTCTTTTGGCTTCTGGCTGGAGTTTAAGTCTACGTCAATCAACATGTTCTCAGTTGGCTTCTTCAGCTTTGGGAATATATTCTTTTTCTTTTAAGTGCAGAAATGCACTTAATGTTGAATTTGGCACTTTTGCTGCCCCTTCCCTGCCCATTGTTTTTGCAACTCTACTGAGAGTGACAGGGTGCCTTTCTTGCCCTCCCATCCCTTGGCACCTGGTTAACCTTGGTTGGATAATAATAAACTACACAGGCAGGTGTGCGGCTCACGATTCTTTGGTGAAATCTTGTTTTCACATGCAGCATGGTGTTCTTGCTTAGATTATCATGGTTCTTTGTAACTGGATGAGAATCATAGCCTGATTTTCAGAGCAGGTACAAACATGATGCCCAGGAACCCATATAGATGCCAAAGCACCTTTCTTCATCTGTTCAGTGTTTAGATGAACCGGACTTCAAGAGAACAGACTGAACCTCAGATGCAGAGAGGTGACAGGACTTTGGTTCTGTGCTTTTAAGAAGAGACCTTGACACTTAGAGCTTCATCACTTGTGGTTTCTCTCCACCTCTCCACCCATTTAATCTATTCATAACCAGAGAAATAAGAAGGACTTGTAAAATGCTGGAGCTTGAAGGGGCTTTGGAAGTTATCTCTATTTGTTTCATATATGAAGGGGAGAATTCAGTTACTTTAATTTGGATAGATTAAATAATTGGTGCCTAAAATGAGAGCAGAATGTGGGTCTCCTGAAACCCCAGTCTCAAATCCTCTTAGACTCCATCATTCAGGCTTTTTTATGAGATGAGACCATGAACAGAGAAATGATTATGAAGATTATGGATTTCAAGAATCCAGTTGGAAAGAGTGAGTTCAGGACTTTTGTTTTTTGGTACCGGGGATTGAACTCAGGGGTACTCAACTACTGAGCCACATCCCCAGCGCTATTTTGTGCTTTTTATTTAGAGACAGGGTCTGACTGAGTTGCTTAGTGCCTTGTTACTGAGGCTGGCTTTGAACTTGCGATTCTCCTGTCTCAGCCTCCCAAAGTGCTGGGATTACAGGCATGCGCCACCACGCCCAGCTCATCATTTTTTTTTTTTAAACTGGTTCTCAGAGTTGCAAAGAGAGTGTCGTTCCTTGATTATTGCATAAAGATCTAAGTATTAGTCTCTGTGACTAATACTTGCTTGGGAAAATATGACCTCTAGCATTCATTTTGATGAGCCAGGAGACACACAATTCTTCCTGGGCAAGCCACTTGATTTTTCCTTTGCCTCCACTTCCCCGTATGTAAAGTCAGAATGAAAATACTTCTCACCATGGAAGAGATGATATGAACATGCTCATTCTGTCCTAAGTTTTTTGTGTAGGAGATTGCTCATTTTGAGGTTAATCTAACCTGGTCAAGGTGTGGTCTCCAGACTACCACCAGCACCAGCAGCATCACCTGGGAGCTTAGTTGAACTGCAAATTGTCTGGCACCTTTTCTCACCTAATATGTCACAAACTTGGTAGAGTCCAGCAATTTGTGTTTTAAGCAGTCTCCCTAGTGATTCTAATGTGTGCTGAAGTTTGAGAACCACTGATCTAAAGGATTCTTTCTCTCCTCCCTTTGGCATAGACTATAGTTATGAAACTGAATAGGTCATAAGGAAACATTTATATGAGAAGAAACTAAGATTCATAGATAACTAATTATCTTTTAAACTTCATGAGGGAAAAATAACTGTTCTGTAGCTCTAGTCTCTGGCTTTGTTGGTTTTATTAGGGCTGGGGAATCCACATCCAAATTATAAGTTCTGTAAAGCAAGTACCACACCTGGCGTATTCCCTGTTATTTCCTCAGCATCTGTCAGTTTCTGGAATACACTTGGGACTGAGTATATGTTCAAGAATAAATGGATGAGGGGCTGAGGTTATGGCACAGTGGTAGCGTGCTCACCTAGCACGCACGAGGCACTGGGTTCGATCCTCAGCACCACATAAAATAAAATAGAGATATTCTGTCCACCTACAACAAAAAAAATAAATATTTTTTAAAAAGAATAAATGGATGAATGAATATTGAGCATGCTTTGGCACTGTAGTATAGTGGAAGACCCACACAATTCAACAAGGGGCAAGTCCAGAATCCAAGTTTGATCCTCTTTAGCTGAGTAAACCAAATTGTATTGCTTTATCTTTAGGCTTGAAATTCTCATCTTTGTTACAATAGGATTGAGCTAGGATTGGTATTCCAGGACACACCAGCATAGCATTGAATATTCTGTGAAAGAAGATACAAGACAAGGTGAGTGCAGATAAAAGTGTTAAGCTCCATTAAGACTTCATTTAGTTAATCCTTCTCCATGAGATTTTCCATTTCTATATCCCCAGCAAGGTCTAACTCTCCTAAAATAATGTTATGTTTTTTTTTTTAATTTTTGTGACCCTCAACCTCAATTATTTTAATCATCATTTGACTCTGTCTTGGAAGTAATTGAACATATTCACACTTAAGCTGCCGAGAGGAGAGGCTAAATTGTATGTACCATTTATCCAACAAAATTCCAGTACAGCAAGCACGACACAATACATACTCAATAAGGAGAAAGGCATTATGCAAACTAATGTGAGTCATACATATGTTGTGGGGTCATAAAGGCCTGGCTTTGGATCTTGGCTTAAAAGGTGTAACAATGAAACTTACCCTTTTTGAAGTTTAGTTTCTCACCTGTGAAACAGAAGTAATGAACAATGAAACTTATCCTTTTTGAAGTTTAGTTTTGCACCTGTAAAATAGAAGTGATACCTAATTTATAGAACTATGATGAAGAATAAATACAATAACATGTAAAGCTCCTATTACAGTGCCTGGATCGTAGTAGGTGCCCAATAAAGTACAGTTTGCTTTCCTTATTTTGGTATTTCTCCATGTCCTACCTTTTAAGCACCCTAGAGAACTTATATACTTATTTCTTCACTCTCAGAGCATTTTATCTTTGTATAAGTTTTGCCCTTAAAATTTTCAGAATATATTTTGAGAAAGAGATTCAATCAAGAAAGACACTGGAAGATGAAGGGTAGAAACGTATGTCAGAAACAAGACTAAATTTTGAAGATGCACAAACTTGGGAGTATCAGAGAGGACAGCGAGAAAACTTTACTGTTAGGATTAGAAAAAAATAATAGTTTAAGGTCAGAATCCCATGGAATTCTAAAAGAAGGGTCATGCTCTTCTTAGGCAGTTGAAATGGCTCTTTTAATTGGGGGTTATTTGATTTGATCTAAAATGATCCCACCTAACCTGGATGAACACTCTGAAAACATTGTTTCTAGTTGGTAAAATTTTAAGATTATTCACTATTATTCAGAAAATACACTTTGACACTTGATCAGGATGGGGAATAGAGGATAAGGGAAAATCAAGGTATACAGCCTGAGAACGGTGGGATTTTTTTTTCTCCAGGAACACATAGAGCATGTTGGTCACAAGTCTTGATGAAGATGGTCTTTCTAGTGGCCAATAGAAGATAAATGAAAGGCAGAACAATGTAGCTTGTGGTTGGGTGGATCTTTCTAACCTAGCCTGCCATCCTGTCCCTCCCAGGGCTGGGAATGATTCTTGGGAGTGTCTGGATCTCCATCTGTATTCTGCCAGATTCCACACATGCCAGGCCCCATCAGTTTACTCTGTTTTTGGAATTGAAGAGTGATCTGAAGATGTGAATATTTTCCAAAACAACTGCATGCAGTAAAATATAAAAGGAGGGTAGGACTGCCTCGATTGCTTTGTAACTGATGACAGAGACACTTGATATTATTTCTTACATGTTTTCCCTAATCTGAAAGGAAGGAGTGAAAGGCATTGCTTTGGTTTTTGGTCAAGGAACCAGATTCCACATAAATTTGTAGAGTTAGGGTAAGAGAAGAAAGAACATGAAGACAGGTTTTAGCATGATGGAGAAGGTAAGGATCAGGAAGTTGCAGAAACCATAGACTAATATTAAGACTCGATATGCTCTTTCTGTTTATAAAGTCTTCAAATAAAAAGGTATTTGAACCTGCCATTGCACTTCTGGACCAGAAAACAATAGGTAAGAGTATGCAGTCCCAGGGAGACTGGGGAACCACTTGTCAGGAAAAGGAAATATTCAGAGAGCCATAGGCATGACTGGGATAGATGAGAAATCTAATTTCCAGAAAGTTATGGAAAACATTAAAGGATAATAGGAAGTTACAGTAGAAGGTGTAGGAAGTGACCCTATGTCATTATTACTGTCAAGTATTTCTCAAGGAGAGCTCTGCCTGTATTCATATACCACAAGGGTAGATCCCTAAAAGCAGGCAAAATTGTGCTCTGGTGCACCAGGTACAGAAACGTGCACAGCAAATAACCTTTCAAGGTAACTCTTGATCCACAGAAAACTTGATCTTTAAATTGTTAATTGATTCTAAAATTTTACTAAAATTCAGAGAAAAAATAGTTTTTATTATCTTCCTAACCTTGGCCCTTTTTAAGAAAGAAAAACTAGGTTTTATAAAGAAAGAAAGAAAATAGATTGACCTGAAGTTATTCATTTTTCATGAAGCAAAATTGCTGTCATTGTTGAACAGTATACTCCAAAGCTTTCTTCATTCAAAGTCAAGCTAATTGGACTGAAAAGCTCAAGTATTTCCCCCTAACTTTAGTTGATTCCTTTGTTTATTGCTCTTATGTATTCATTAGAGATGGCAAAAGTATTTCTTTTCTGTTTTTCTTTTGAAAGCAATTCTAATCGCTTGATAGGGTTTAGGAACAGAGTGCCTTGTTGGTTATTGATGTCCACCAGAGATGAAGTATGCTATTTTTCCTGCCTTGTAGCTCATCCTCATTTGTAAAATTTTAATCAAAAGTGACTATATGTATAATAATATATTACTTTAAGAAATTAACACATTTGGGGGATAGCTTGGTGGTAGAGCCTAGGATGTACAGGCCCTGGGTTCAATCCCCAGTACCACCACCACCAAAAAAATGAAATAAATAAATAAATAAACAACAGGTTTGGCAAAATGTTAAGATTTGACAATTTGGGGAGTGAATTCAAAGTATTGACTATATTAACCTGTGACCTTTTTATATTTGAAATACTTTATTAGAAAATATTTTTTAAAAATGATAGTTAAAAATACCAGAGCCAGTAATTTAATTTGAAGTTTAAATTGCAGTTTTTCCTCTGAATGTTTTTGTTTTGTTTTGTTTTATTTACCAACCAGAAAGCCAAATTGCCCATTTCTGTAAAGAATACCTCTTTTCAATTAAGTTTTGTGACCTCTAACTTTCTACCTTCTCCATTAACATGTGTTTTCTTTTTCTGGACAGATGTGTTCTGATCTGTTGATTAACATAGGATTTGGTGGAGAATTTAGGTTACAGAGCCAGTGATTTTTAAACCTATGTAAAATACAGTTTCTGAGGCACATGCAGCCCCACCTCCCAGTGCTGAAAGCAGAAGGACAACTCATGTTCTGGACTTGCCCTTTCTAGTGACCTGTCCCTGGGGAGGGACAGAGCAGCCCTCTTGGCAGTGAGGACAGACATCTCCACAGTTTGTCCCAGGGCCAAAGTGACTTCTATAAAACAGTGTCATGTGAAAATAGGTTTTATAATGGAGAAGAGGGTAAAACAATTTGAAGAATGTTACTTGGAAGCCAATACCACTGGGCATGTGTCATTTTATAGCATTCTACAGACTTAACTCTGCCCTCAATGGATGATGCTGTCTTCAATTTCAATTTACTTTTACTGTCGGTCAAGATGCCTTGGTTGTAGAGGACTTCAGAACACTGCATATTTATTATTAGCCTTCATTGTTACCATCTGCAGATGGGCAGTTGAGTAGAACGTAACCTTCTTCAGGGTTCTCATTGAGCACCTTGAGTTCCTGTCTTAGAGCCTATTCTATTTCTTATAACCTGTAAGTTGTGATTTTAATATTATCTAGTTATACCATCTTACCATCTTTACTTTAGAATCCTTTCCTTATTGATTGTCTTGGTATTCTTAAAGAAAAAGCATTGCTAATACTGGAATATAACAATGCTTTAAAATAAAAAAAAGATAGTCAAATATGAAATCGTGAAATGAAAAATAACCAAATCACAATATATACACATGCAAATTTATCCCACACTTTGTACCATGTACCAAACTAATCCCAAATACCTTATGTTCCTAAATGTAAAATCCCAGATTATAAAATTTCTAGGTTAAAACAGAGGAAGAAGGTATTTATGACCTTGTGCTAGGCTAAGGTTTCTTAGATCAACATTAAAAGCATGACTCATAAAAGAAAGAAATCATCAATCTTTCTCCTAAATAACTTGTTTATCCAAATTATTTTAAAACACTTGTAACTTGATAATAAGAGGACAATTAAAAGTGGGCAAAATGTTTGGACAAATATATGGATATCAGATTATCACATGAAAAGACATTCAACCTGATTTTTCTTTAGGGATATATAAAAATTAAAACATCTGTTAGATGTTAAAGCATCTGTTAGAATGACTAGTTAAAAAGTCTGATATGGTTTGCATATGAAGTGTCCCCACAAAACTCTTGTGTTCTTCTTCCCTGGGTCTCCCCCACCCTCTACTTTTTGGTTGCCATGATTGAAGTAGCACTCCTCTGCCATGCCTTCCCACCATGATGTTCTGCCTTACCTTGGGCTCAGAGCAATGGAATTGGCTGACTATGCACTGAACCTCTGAAACCATGAGCTGAAATAAACTTTTTCTCCTTGAAGTTTGTTTGTTTTGGTTAGATATTGTGGTCACAATGATGAAAAACTAACACAAAGTCTAACTATATTCAGGGTAAATGAAGATGTGGATGAATTGGAACTTTTAAGTTCTGCTGGTGGCAATGTAAAATGTTACAACTGCTTTGGAAAGCAGTTTGACAGCTTCTAAAAAAGGTTATACATATACATACCAGTTGTGATAGTCAGTTTTCTGTCCTTGTAATAAAATAACTGAGATTTAAAAAATTTTTTAAAAAGAGGCATATTTTGGCTAATAGTTTCACAGGTTGCAGTCCATGACTGGTTGACCCTCTTGCTTTGGGACTATGGTGAGGCAGTACATCATGGTGGGGAGTGTGTGGTGGAACAAAATTGCTAAACTCGTAGTATGGCCAGCAAAGAGAGACAGAAAGAGGCCAGGGTCTCAGTGTCTCCTCTAAGGTGATGCCCTAATGATCTAACTTCCTCCCAACTGAGTCTCATCTCTGAAAGATTCTATTACCTCCCAAGAGTGTCACAAGCTGGAGGCCAAGCCTTTAACCTATGGACCTTTCAGGGACACTCCAGATCTAAACTATAGCACCATACTACCCAGCCATTCCACCTGTGGGTATTTACCAAAAAGAAATGAAAGTATATATTCTAATGAAGTCTTGTACATGAATGTTCATAGCTATTGTATTTGTAATAGCCCAAGATAGAAACCATGCAAATATCATCAATAGATGAATGGATAAAAATTTGTAGTTTAACTATATACACTAGAATATTGTTCAGCAACAAAAAGGAATGAATTTATGATACATACAAAGATGAATCTTAAAATAATTCTGCTGAATGAAAAAAGCTAGATAAAACACATATGCTAGATGATCCCATTTATATAAAATTATTGAAAATTCAAGTTAATTCATAGTGAAGGAAAGTCAACAGTTACCTGGGATGGAGAAATGTGGAAAGGAGATAGGGATGAACTGTGAAGGATCACAAGGAAACTTGATGAGGCCATGGGTATGTTTATTATTTTAGTTTTGAGGATGTTCTTACTATTATATATACATTAAAATTTATAAAATATTATACTTTAGTTTTTATATGCAAATTATATCTTAATAAAGCTGTTTAAAAGAAAGACAAGGAAAAAGGAGAGAAAAGGAAGAGAGGGAAGGAGGTTGGAGGAAAGGTTTTGAAGTCAGAGACCTGGGCTGGGGTCCTGGATCTTCCATTTACTTGCAAATTGCTCTGAGCTCAGTTTTCTTTTCTGTAACATGAGTTTACTAATATCCATCTCATACGCAGATAATGTGAGTAAAAATACTTTCTAATATGCAAATCCCAAGAAATATCTGCAATTATTATGAAAATTATTGATGATATTTCACTTGCAGGTACAAACTGCAGCAATTTGGCTCATTCCCTTCCATTTTAGGGGGAAATGCCTGGAGCCTTTTGGGGTGGGAAGGATGTTGAAGTAGGTGTGGGGTGGAAAGAAGAAGCAGGTATGTCACCTTTTGCTGTGAGATGAAAAATCAAACCTGCAACTTGTTAGACCTCTGACTGCACAGGAAATGTGCTGCGGCTGCCCTCCTATTTGGGGTCTACGGGTCCCAGCATGCACTGGTCCAATTTAACGTGGGCCACAGAGCACTGCTTGTAAGGACGTGCAGTTTCTGTGGTCTACCCCCAACAGGGAGGAACTGAAGCAAAAACGGCAATAAATTCTTAATGCATTGCGCACATTATGTCTCATGTTATTTTTAAACAAAAGGCATACCATGCATTTTTTCCCAGTATGCTAGAATATATTTATGTTTACCAAAAGATGGCCAACTACTACTTGGATAACATGAAAAGCTTTTATAAGCATAAAAATGTTTATAAAGAAATTGTTTAGACACATGGCATGTACAGTTCAAAAAATATATATTGTGGTTTCTGTTTCCATTAAACATCTACTTCTTGCCTAGCCCAGAGCGTGGAAGTAGACGCAGAGCACTAAGGCATTTAAAATCTAAATCAGACTTTAATAAGGGAATGTCATGTTTCATTTAAAAGCTTCTCTTCAACTCCTTTTCTTGTGCTGTCAAGTGAAAGAAAAGCTAGCTTTATAATTACATGGCTGCCTCAGCTTCAGATTATATGTGAGATCTCACATTATTTTTCCATACCTTTCCCTCTCTCTCTTTCTCCCTATTCCACCTCCGCCCCTTCCTGCTATCCAGCCCTCCCCAACACTGGCCGCCTTCCTCACCCTTCCTTCTTAAGGACCTGACAGAATGATGGAGCTCTGTTGATTAAGCCGCTGAACAGCAGTGCCCTTATTAATTTAAGGGTGACAAGCAAAAAATAAAATAAAATAAAAAATAAATGACTTGAGTATAAAATGTTTCTCACTGTGGATCATCATCCTAACCTGGCTGGCTAGAAAATAAGGTAATTTGGTTTTCCACTGCTCAGCAGAGTGTGAAATCAGATGGAACTTAACTTTGACAAATGTTTACTCTCTTGTATTCAATGTCCCTGCTGCTTTTCTGAGATTCTTCAGGTCCTCTCTCACTTTTGATCATAATATTTGCAGCTGAACATTATTAGGACCCTCACCCCTCCTTAAGAACTTGGCAAACATATCAGGAGCAGCAACGGCAGGTCCTCCTTCAGCTATATTTTATGGCAGCCTCTTTTTCGCCCCCTAGTCACAGCTATTAACTGCACTGTTGATCACAGAATAAGAGGTCCACAAAAGTGAATACTGAATATTGGAAATCATCACATTATTCCCTAAGAGTTGTTATTGTAAGAAAGATAATGCACAGAAATTGCTGCTATAGTTCGGATTAAATGTCCCCAAAGGCCCACATATTGACAATAGTCTTAATCACCCAGGCTGTGGCACTGCTGGAAAGTGGTGGAACCTTTAGGGTGAGAAGGCTAGTGGAAAGAAGTTGTCGTTGTGGTCATACCCTTGAAGAGAGGGCATACTGGGACCCCTGGCCCCTTTCTCTCTCTCTTTTTGCTTCCTGGACACCATGAGGTAAACAGTCTTCTCTGTCACTTGTTCCTGCCAGGATGGAATGTACCACCACAGACTTAATGCAACAAGACTAACCCACCACGAGCTGAAACCTCTGAAACCATCAGCCAAAATAAATCTAGCCTCCTTATAAATTTTTTATCTCAGGTATTTTGTTATCGTGACAGAAAGTTGACTAGCACAATAATAGTTATGTGGTTTTATTTTCTTTTTTCTTGGGGCAGTATACTTGGGGTTATTTTGTCTGTTACAAAAACAAAAAAAGAAATTTGGTTGATGCTTGATCACTGGCATGACAAAGGGGTCAGTTTTGAATGTAAATGTCTGAGATAAATGGTAAGGGATGCAGAGAGAGATGTTTCATAGATTCTGTATAATGACTAATAAGGACTGGGAAACCACTGATAATTCCTCTATGATAGTAAGGTAATCTATCTGTTGTTTTGGATTTGAGGTGTTTACACAGGAATATTTGGAGGTGAATTGATTGGATTGTGAGAGCTATAGCCTAATTAGTTCATCGTGGTTTCATTGGACTGGGTGCTAACTATAGGCAGTTAGGGCATGGCTAGAGGAGGTGGGTCACTGGGGGCATGCCGTGGAAAGGCACAACTTCCCTGTGTCCCTTTCCCCTTTCTCTCTCTGCTTCCTGGCTACCATGAGTGGAGGCACTTCTCCACCATGTCCTTCTACCCTGTTGTCCTGTCTCATCTTGGGCCTAGAGCAATGGATTCGTCTGACCATGGACTAAACTTCTGGAACCATGAGCCAAAATAAACTTTCCCTTCTTTAAGTTGTTCTTGTCAGGTATTTTGGTCACAATGATGTGAAGCTGACTAACACCCTATCCTTGCATAGATGATGATTGTTTTTTTGATACTGAAGATACAATATTATTTAGATAATGCATAAAAGTAGGTATTATCTTCTGCTCCATCACTGGGAATCTGTAGAGGGTATGAACCTACTGGAAGATTCTCAGCTTTGGAAGAAGCCAAGGAAGTCATCTCCACCTGACACATGAATCCCTCCGCAACACCTCCAAACAATATTAAACACATTCAGTGAGGGAACTCACTACCTTGCTGTTATTGGATAGTTCTGTTGGAAAGGTCATCCTTTTTTATCTAAAATCAGCCTCCTGGCATTTGATCCAATTGATGAAACTTGACATTCTGGAGCTTCTGAGAATAAATTGAATCCTCTTCTGCCTGGAAGCCTCCCAGGTTTTTCAGATAGTACTCTTATTTCCACTAAAGTTCTTATTTTACTCACCAAGTAAAACAGTCCTCACTTATTTCAGTAGTTTCTAAGTCTCCTCTAGGATCTTGCACAGTTCTTTGCATACAGTAGGCCTCAATAAAGATCTTGACAGAACCCTGACACCAATTATATCCACTGAAATTCTACTGGTAACTGCATTCTACTAAGATCTACCATTTAGAATGTGGAAACAGCAGTGATTCCTAGGATGTTTTGAGGTTGACGTCATCTATACATGTGGATTTAAAACTATTCATTTGACTCTGTTTCTTTCTTCATTGGTTGGCAAATCCTCCCTTCTTTTCTCTTTTTAATTTGCAGGATGCACAGAAAAGAATGTTTAGGAGAAAAGGAGATGTCAGTGTAAACTAATCTAAGATGAAAGATCCAGGAAAGAAGGCTGACCTTTGCGGAAAATATAAGTTCTTTTATCCTCCCTATTTGATGAGAACTAAGTAGAAGTTTTCGTTGTAGTTAATTATATAATAACCTTATCAGCCAGTTCATTTCTATTTATTTCAGAAAGGTCATGTACATTGAATATGAAATAGTCTATTTTTCTTTAGCTTTTGGTGTTATGTGGGTGTAGTGGGTATTATGGGCTTAATTATGCCCTTCCCCCAAAATATTCATATATTGAAGCCCTAGATTCCAGTACCTCAGAATGAGATTATTTGAATATAGTCTTTGAAGAGGTGATTAAGTTAAAATGAAGTCATTAGGCTGATCCCTAATCTAATATGACTGGTGTTCTTAAAAGAGAGATTGAGACACAGTTACGGAAGGAACACTACGTGAAGACGCAAGGAGAAGGTGGCCTTGTGAACACTTTGACCTTGAATATGTAACTTCTAGAATTACGAGAAAATAAATTTTTGTTCTTCAAACTGTCTAGTGTATGGTACTTCGTTATGGCAGCTCTAGTAAACTAGTAAAATGAGAAAATGCTTACTGTGTAAATTCTCAATGTGAACCCAAGCTAAGATTAAAAAAGATAGAGAATTTAAGATCTCATAATATATAAGTACAAATATTTGGTTATTAGGGATAATATTGGATCTACTGATCTTGTTCATCTGAATTTTTTCATCTGAAATAAAACCAGTTCTTCCTGTTCTTCAGGGTTTTAAAAGGAAAATTCACAAAACATGGTGACTAAATTATATGCTTTAAAACCTTGTTCTCTGCTATCACTAAGTTAATGTAATTTGAGGCATGCAAGCCGTTCTTGTGATGACTAATTGATGCGCTGCCCCACTACATTCATATTTTTATTACTTTGTCATGCATCACCAAAGCTATGACTTTGCCCAAGGAATTATATGCCAAAACTTCCAATTTTATCACTTTATTTTTTTCTTATTTTCACATGGTCTATAATCACATATAATTATTAGCCTGTCCAAGGACTTTTGGAAGAAGCTTTTCATGTTTGGCCTAAGACTACATTGTGGAAAATTGATCTGATGACCCAAATAGGCACCCAGCAAGTTATTGACAAAATGGGAACAGAACATTAATTATGTCAGTGCTTTTCAAACTGCGGGTTACCAATTAGTGGGTTGCAGCCAAAACTTTCCTAAGTTAGAACAGAATCAGATGGACTATATGAGATGCATTGATAACCTTCCTTCACTTAGTAATGCTAATCATGGTGTAAAATTCTGTTGTGGCTATATTCATTAACTCTACATACATATGGCACCTGCTGTATACTAAGCACTGTCCTAGATGCTTGGGATATACCAATAGACAAGCAGACAAGGATCCCCAACTCCATAGAGCTTACCTGGACGTGGAAGAAAGTACATGATAAATAATAAGCATACTAAGTAAATTGTGTGATATATTAAGAAGGTGACTGTGCTATGGGAAATACAGAAAAATTGACATGAGGAAAAGAGCATTAAAAGTGGTAGTGTGGGATGGTTGCAGTTGTAAATAGGATGGTTATGATAGTTTTTATTGAGCAGCTGTTTGAGCAGACAGAAGGTAAGGAAGTTGGGTGACTCAGGGGAAAAGATTCCAGGCAGAGGGAATGACCAATGCTAAGGTATAAAGCTGAGAATTTCTAGAGTGTTTGTGGAATGGCAGGGAGGCAATATGTCTAGAGATGAATGAGTGAGGGAATGATGCATCAGAGAGGTCAGAGTAGGCCAGATGACATAGCACTTGCTAGGCCATAGGGAGGATTCTGGATCTTGTATTAAGTGTGATGAGGAACCACTCAGGGTTCTGGGCAGAGGACTCATATGTGGATTGTGATAGGTAATGCATTTATTACTCTGAGTCTCTCATTAAAAAAGAAAGGACTGGAAGAGGTGGTCATGTAAAACTCCTGTGAAATGGAATTCCTGTTGGTAATATGTTGGGAGTCAAAGTTCCACAGATAGTCTCTTAGTTTTGGGAACTGGTTTATCAAACCTCAATAAAAATAAGAAACACTTAGAACTTTTTTAAAGAGCCTGTCTCTTAACTTTACCCCAGACCTGCTGGATCAAAATGTGTATCTTTAAAAAGCAACTCGAATATTTCTGTTATATTCAGGAGCATTTTCAAATCACTGACAGTTTGAAAAGTCTGAGTTCAGTTGCTGGCACTTTTTAGCAGCTATGTATTGGTCAAGTGACAGCCTTGAGCCTCAAGCCTACTTTGCAAGTTTGTGTTGAGGAGCTGATGAACAGTCCTGCCACACACATAGGGAAAACTCAGTAAATGGGAGCCATGTCCGTCCCTGGGCTTGTCCCAGAGGTGGCACTTGAGAGTGGGAATAACTGGTAAAGGATTCACAGGAGAGTGGTTTACAAGAAATGAGTTCTGCCTGTCAACAATCAGTTGTCCTGCAGGCCCACTGGACTGTTTGCTAGCTGTTCTCAGAGTGTCATGTGGGCCTGATGAAATCTGTAAGCCAGGGTCCCCTTTGATCTGGCTAATTATAGTGAAGCATGAAAAAAATGTTAATTGCTTGACTCTTGGCTCCAATCTTCCTTAGCATCATGCTTTCCTGCCTGGACTTACTCTGAGGCAGCCCCTTGTCAAGCTTTGGAACACATGGTCGATGCCTCTTGAGGAACTTCATAACCATAGCAAGAGCCAGAGTTCAGGTCTGTGCTGGCAGATTAAATGGGAAGAGAGTAGAAAACAATGAACCTTGTTCTCCCCCTAATGAAATGCCACAAATAACCATCCTTCATGGGGGCAATAAGGTTGAAAATCCAAAGAAGGATCCTCTGGGAAGCCTTAATATATTTTGTAGGAAAATTGTTAATAATTGTTGGGGGAGAAAAACCGGGCAATTTTAAGCACAGTGTCTAATTTCTTTTAATGCACGGACCTTCTAAAAATTGAATTTTAATTAAATTAGGGAGACTAAAAAATATATTCTATGATCTAAGGACACAATTCTGGGCTGTTGATAATTTCAAACATTGTAATAGAGGAATAGAATAACATGAGAAAGAATTACTTAGAGTCTGGTACTATAATGAAAGGTATATACATATTCACATACAAATATTGTGGCTGAGTTAAAAGAACCTGGACTGAGAATTAGAAGACCTGGGGACTAGTCCTGTTTCAAACATCAACTTCTTTTTCCTGAGAGCAAAAATAGCAACAGTAAGAATAGTCAGAATTGACTGGCCACTTACTAAGTGCTGGGCTTTATGAGAAGCGCTTCACTTTTAACCCATATATATAAAGTAAGCTCTATTACTGCTTCATGCTAAGCATTAGGAAATGCAAGCTTTTTTTTTGTTGTTGTTGTTATTTTTACCTGTTTTTTTTGTTTGTTTGTTTTTTGTTTTGTAGTGCAGAAGATCAAACTCAGCGCCTTATACATGTTAGGCAAGTGCTTTGCTGTTGAGCTACACCCGCAGCCCAGTCAAGGACACCCCACCCCAGTATGCCTGGGAAGGGAATTTCTTCGGTTTCCCTGCAGAGTTAGTTCACACACAGAACCTTGAGCTGTTGCCTCAGATCATAATTTCTTATGGTCACAGACAGTGGAAAATGAAGCTTTGGATCTAGACTTCAAAAATAGATCATTTTGAGAAGACACCTTTCTCAGAAATAGGGTGGAGGGAAAAAAGGATATGCCTCCAGGTCAGGGATCCTCATCATCACTTGGGAGTGTGTTTGAAATTCACATTCTCGGTCCCCACTCCAGATCTCCTGAAAAACAAGCTCAGGGTAGAGCCTAGCAATCTGCATTTTCCTAAGCTTTCTAGTTGATTCTGATGCTTGCTCAAGTTTGAGAACCATTGGTCTAAGGGTACACAATCCAAATTTCTTATCCAAGTTTAAAAATGCATATTTAATGTTATGTTGAATATTGGACTTGGTTTGGGTCAGATTATTTATTTTGAAATTTCCAATAATATTAAAAAGGGTGTAGCCTTTTTACAGTTATTAGAAAAAGAGTATACATTTTAAAAGGTTTGTGGACACTCATTATATGATTCATGATTTCTTTTCTAAAGAAATTTATATTTTAATGGAGGGAACAATGCTTCTGTTAATCTGTCTTCAGGTGTGTAGTAATGAGTGCAGGAAATGAAGATGTGCTGATAGGAGGTAAAGTCAAGATTGAGTCGTGTTTGGAGAGAAGCATTGAGAGATTTTTCCTTAAGGAAAAAGGATTTTTCCTTGAAAAGGGAGACAGAAAGGGAGTTTGAGGAAATGCACTGAGGGCCTGGGCAGGGCGTGGTCAAGGCAGAGAGAAACTGGCTTTTTGGAAGGTAAAAGGACCAAACTGGAAATGGGGATTTGGAAAGGAAGAATGAACTGGTTTGGATTTCTGGGGAAACTCTGGTAGCATCCTGAGTAAGGCAGCATCTTTGAAGAGTCATAGAGTAAGACTGTTATGTCAGAGATGTGTGCAGTTGTATCAGCCATGATCATTCAGCAGTAAGTGACAGAAACCCAATTGAAAGTGCCTGGATCAAAACGGAATCTATCAACTCATGTCAATAGAGACTAGGGAAGACCTGACTTGGGGCCTGCCAGGCCCAGGGGCTCCAGCAAGTCACTGTTTATGTGTCTCCTTGTTATCTCTGTGCCAACTCCTTTCTCAGGGAGGTACCCTTCTTGCATCACTAAGCTAGTGGCCTAAAGCTCCAGGCCTGTATTAAGTCATCAGAACTCCAGGTAGTATCCTAAAATTGAGGCTTTCGTTCATACAGGCTAGACCAAGTCCACATCCTTCCCGAAAGACTGTAGGTAGGGCCATTGAAACCTCGGGGACTGAGAGTGGGTTCCTCTGTAAGCGGGACTGTGGTTACAGAAAAGGGATGTCCAGGGTGTTTGAGGTGTGAGTCCACTAGAGGGATCACCAAAGGAAAAGAGGACCAGCAGGAGGCTGCTGTTTGATCCAGGTACAGACTCGTGAAGGCCAGGCTTGGATTCATTTCTGCAAAACCCAAGAGCACAGACTTTGATCGTTGTTGTAAGGAAATAATCACGATGACTTTTAACAGGTCAATAAAAGAAAAATAGTTCATTGTCATGCCTGGAGTTTAGGGAAGAGATTAATTGGTGCTTTTAATAGTTATTGTGAAGTTGAGAGGTTTGGGGGAAAGAGAGCCTCCTGATATCACCTGGGGAGGTTTTTGGAGTTGCTGGGGTGGGCTTAGGGGGATCCAAAAGGAACTGTGCAGCTGGTGGTACCCAGTGGTGTAGAACTATGGACATTTGCTCCCTACATCCTTTACCATTGAATTCTTATCACAAAGAGCTGGCAGTGCCTTTCTCTTACTTTCATTAAATTAGATATTTGGAGGTTTGTGTATCTTTCCTCAGTGTAAACGTAAGCTTTAAGAGCAGACTTCCCAACCACAGTTTCAGCCTCTAGTTATTCAGACTTGTATTCTACTGATTTTTTTCCTCCCTGATTTTAACCTTTGAAATAAATAAATTTCTGAGTAAAATGACAAATATGGCTCTTTAGAATTAAAAACTATCTTGACACTCCCGGTTCCATAAGTACATGGGAAATGTGCAAATGATTGAAAGGTAGCCAAGTTTAGGTCAGCTTTCGTAGAAAAAGTGCTTTACCTTAATGGAGCAGCTGACCATGAAACAAGTTTCCAATTGATTCTAAGTTGGGCATTGGATAACTCTAATCTTAGGAAAGCTGCTTGTCCTCTGGAGGTTCCTCTAGAACCAGACCACTTTTGTGGAACGGCTTGGAAAGAGTCACCAAAAAGTAAAGTGAAGCTAAGATGTTAAATATGTCATAAAGTGATAAAGGTTTAGAGTGACATGGAGACAATCAAGGGTTTTTCATCTCATAACTGATAGGGACTCTGGGTGGGATGGATTAAGCATAATTGCCTGTGGAGGCTGCAGTTATAGCTAAGAAGAGCGGAGCTTTCCAAGTGTGTACTAGCACTCAGATCAGTGCCTTCATTAGAGTATTAATCGTGGTAGAAGTGGGAATTAAACTTGGCAACATGACAGAGAAACTGACATCAGAGATATTAAATTGAAAAGATTGCCACTCAAATCAAATCAGATAATGCTATTAGTGTCATCTCTGGCACTCTCAACACTAAAGGGATGGGAGAAAATAAGCCCTAAGTTAAACAGCTGTGTGTGCCTCCCCGCTCTTTGGGATTCCTGTCATAATCTCTGGAGATTAAATATAAAATCAAAGCAGGAGAGCTTCTTGCTGATTGATGCCTATACAAATATTACAAATTCATTAGTCACAAATTAATTTTTCCCGTGGCTGTGCAAAGTCAAAAGAGAAAATTCTGCTCCTGAGAAGCAAATTGCACTAGTGAATCTTAGCCAAGCGTTTATTAAAATAAATGTGCATTTTGTTCTAATGAGTCTTTTCCTCCTGCCTCTAGCATGAGAACAGCACTAGGGATGACATAAAGTTCCTACTGGAAATTTGGTAGAGTTTCTGTAAATAGGAGCATTCTGCATTCATTCTCTCTTCATTTCCCCACCCCGTTCCCCCATCGTGATGAAGATAGTAAAATTAGAGACCCTGTATGGAGAATAAAATCAGCTCTGTTATAGCTCTTTCACCTTGACCTTTCTCTCGTGGTGTTCAAAGTCAATGCCAGTAATGAAAGCCCTTGTAGTTTTGTGATTACCTGATTTTCTCTTCTCTTTTTCTAAGCATTACCATAAAACCTGACATTATGCCCCCATCTGCCTCTCGTTGGAGACTGCAGTAAGTGGGGGTTTGGCTTGAAGCCCATTAGTGGATTTTGAAAGTAGTTTACTTGCTCCAGATGAAGAGCAAAGCACTCCATCCCTGAATCCATACTCCCTGCTGAAGGTAATAGTTCCATTTTATTTTTCTGGCTCCACAATTTACAGCCAGCAGTTAGATTTGGGATAGTCCTCTGCCTTTGGGATTGCAGAGTGTTATGATTTTAGTGCAGGGGTTTCATGGAGCCACCTGCAGCCTGCACATCAGAGAGGCTGCCAACGCTGTGGTCATCTCCTCTGGCAACTGAGATACACCCGGAGTTTTGTGGAAAGTAATGATAGCTCTTGGCCCCAAGCCCTTCATTGGAAATGTCTCCGGCAGGAGCGCCCCCTGGATTTCAATGGTGGGCAGTAGAGCAAACATTTTCTAAAATGGGATGTAATTAGCCTTTCCACTAAATGATCACCTGCCTTCCCAGGGAGACTATTTTTGGTCTGGCCACTTATGAAGCTGTGTAGCTCTGTACTATTGAGTTACCCAGTCTGTTTTGTCCAGGAAGGGTAACACTCCTTTTGACATTCAGACACCTGATACTTTTCTGCATTTGGGAGGTATAATTGTAATTGCATGCATTTATTACATATGTGTGTGTGTATATATGAATGTTAGTTTTAGTTATACATGAAAGTAGGATTCATTTTGACATAATTTTAAAAGCACAGGATACAGTTTGTTCTAATTCAGTTCCTAACACTTCTCCCTCCCTCCCTCCCCTGTTCCCTTCCTTGTACTCTATTGATCTTTCTACTATTTATTTGTAGTTTTTTAAAAAATTAGAGTTTTGTGGATGTACATGATAGTGAGATTCACTGTGTTATATTTATATATGTACATAGTGAAGTATGTCAGATTTATTTTACTGTCTTTCCTTATCTCACCCCTCCTCCCTTTCCCTTCATTCCCCTTTGTCTTTTCCACTGATCTTTCTTCTATTTTTTTAATCTACCCTCCCCCCTTATTTGTGATTAGCTTCTTCATATCAGAGATAACATTCTACCTTTGACTTTTTGGGACTGGTTTATTTCACTTAGCATGATAGTCTCCAGTTCCATCCATTTACCAGCAAATGCCCTCATTTCATTCTTCTTTATGGCTGAGTAACATTCCATTGTGTTTATATTCCACATTTTCTTTATCCATCTGTTGAAGGGCACCTAGGTTGGCTCCATAGCTTAGCTATGATGAATTATGCTGCTATAAACATTAATGTGGCCATGTTACTATAGTATGCTCATTTAAAATCCTTTGGATATATACCAAGGAGTTGGAATAGCTGGGTCATATGGTGGTTCCATTTCCTAGTTTTTTAAGGAATCTCCATACTGCTTCCCATAGTGGTTGCACTAATTTGCAGTGCCACCAGCAATGTATGAGTGTACCTTTCCCCCCATAGTCTCACCAATATTCATTGTTACTTTTATTCTTGGTAGTTGTCATTCTGGCTGGAGTGAGATGAAATCTCAATGTAGTTTTGATTTGCATTTCTCTAATTGCTCAAGATGCAGAACTTTTTTTCATATATTTGTTGATCGTTTCTATTTCTTCTTTAAGAAGTGCCTGTTCTGTTCCTTTGCCCATTTATTGATTGAGTTATTTGTTTTTCTGGTGTTAAGTTTTTTGAGTTGTTTTTATGGCCTGGATATTAATGCTCTATCTGAGATGTAGATGGTATAGATTTTCTCCCATTCTGTAGGCTCTGTCTTCAAGCTCTTGATTGTTTACTGCGAAGAAGCTTTTTAGTTGATTCCATCCCATTTATTGATTTTTAATTTTACTTCTTGCACTTCAAGAGTCTTATTGAGGAAGTTGGTTTCTAAGCCAACATGTTAGACAGAGTGTTAGGCCTACATTTTCTTTTAGTAGGTGTAGGGTTTCTGGTCCAATTCCCAGGTCTTTGATCCACGTTGAGTTGAATTTTGTGCAAGGTGAGAGATGGGATTCTAATTTCATTTTACTACATATGGATTTCTGGTTTTCCCAGCATCATTTGTTTAAAAGTCTATCTTTTCTCTAAAGTATGTTTTTGATACCTCTGTCTGATATCAGATAACTATTTATGTGGATTTGTCTGTGTCTTCTATTTTGTTCTCATGCCTGTTTTGGTGCCAGTATCAGCATGCATTCATTCAGTTTTAAAAAGTACTGGGTCTTAAGAGAACCTTCTTCCACCAACCCCCTTCCTGTACTGGAGACTGAACCCAGGGGCACTCTCCCACTGAGCTACATCCCCAGCCCTTTTACAAATTTTATTTTTTACTTTGAGTCAAGGTCCCTTTAAGTTGCCCAGGCTGTCTTTGAGTAGCTAGCATTATAGGCGTGCCTCACTATGCTCTATTCAAAGAGCCTTCTTTTAGGGTTTGATCTACCACATTCCATTAAACTTGTTTCATCAAGGTTTCAGGGTGCTATGACTGAATGTGTGTTTCCCTAACGTTTTCACTTGTTAGAATCCTGCCCCTCAGGTGATGTGCTAGGAAGTGAGGCCTTTGGGTGATAAAGTCATGAGGGTGGAGCCCCTGTGACTTCATCACCAAATCTTATAGAGATTTGGGCCTCTATAAGAGAGCTCCAGAGAGATACTTTCCCCCTTCCACCATGTGAGGACACGGCAAGGAGATAGCAACCCTCCACCCCTGGACTCCAAATCCACTGTTCATCTTGGACAGCTCAGGCTCCAGAATGTGAGCAATAAATTTCTGTCATTTATAAACTCGTTGGTTCATGGTATTTTATTAGAACAGCCTAAGCAGACTAAGCCACAAGGATGGAACTGGCTGAGCTCTCCTTTTCTCTTTAATCTCTTTTAAGAGTTAACTCTTTTAAGAGTTACCATTAATTACATACCTACTGTGTACTGGGCCCTTTATAATCTATTGTCTTATTATACCTATGTGTTTGCTTTGAGAGATTGTTTCTCCTGACTTGAAATAAAAAAATAAAAAATGAACGCTGAAGCTCAGAGAGCTAAAATGACTCCCAAGGTCACCTAGTTGGTTAGGCATTAGCTGGATTTAGTCCCAGGTTCCTAAATCCTGAATGCTTTCATAACTCTACAAGTTCCAACTCTGGCTACTCAGCAGCACAACCTGGGAAATTAAAAAAAAAAAAAAGTTAATCCTTGAGTTACATCCCATGTTTCTCATATTCTCAGCTTCCAAAGCGCCTGGCACTTAGTAGGCATGTTATAAATATTAATGCCCAACCATTTTGAGCAGGTAACAAGCAGTGCTTTAGTCATTAAACAAACATATATGATGGATGTCTTCCATATTCATGGATTCTGTGCCCAAGGAGTCAACCAACCACGAAAACATTTGGGAAAAAATAATTGTATCTGTACTAAACAGTAATGGACTTTTTTTTCTTGTCATTTCTTCCTAAACAACAGAGTATAACAATTATTTACATGGCCTGTACATTGTAGTGGTTGTTATAAGCAACCTAGAGATGAGTTAAAGTATATGGGAGGATGCATGTGGGTTTCATGCAAGAGCCACACCATTATAGAAGGCACTGGGCACCGAAGGACTTTGGTGTCTGGGGGTCCTGAAAAGAATCCTTTTGGGTACTTAGGGTTGAGTGCACTTACAAAAAAAGCCCAGTGTGATCCACATGGATTAACTGAAGAGCTCACTCCATGTGTAACCACAACTCTTAGCTTTTTATTTCTAGTCTCTAAAATGGGTATAATTTCTTTTTATGCATATGACAGAAATATTGTGATCACTCAATGAAGGATGTGAGAACTATAAGGTATAATACAAATTAAAGGTACTGTTATTATAAAATGTATTATAAGAGGAATTCCATATATGATTGACTGGAATCACTGAATCCTATTAAAGGAAATCATTGGGTCAGGGTGAAAGTTGGGAATTGTACCTAGCAAAGTTTCTGGGAGACCAGTGCCCTGAAATCTGAACAGATCCAGTAATTTGAGAGATCTTTTTATGTTGAGAAAATGTATTAGAAGATCTGAAGGCAATACACAGTAAATGTACTCAGAAACTAGATGTCCCTGTTTGATCCACAGCATGTGTTTCTGAAGGCATGGTTTTCTAAGTCTGAGAGTTGGTTAAGTTCACCTGTTTCCCATTACTCCTTTCTGCCAGCAGATGTGAATGTGGAGAGTAAAGAAAGCTTGAGATGGGAAAGGGGCGCCATGATTTCATGTTCTAACCCAATACCTACGATTGAGACATATGGAGTGGAATCTCTACACAGTCGAATGACTTGCGTGCATCCAGCTCATTACAAGCAACCTGTCAATAAAAACGGAAATTTATGAACCCTGTAATTAATTAGAAAAGGAATGCCTATAATCTTAGTCAGGGACACATTTATTTGGGCACTGCCTAGTTCTGTTCTCCTGTATCCTATGTCAATACAGTTAAGTGTAGCATATTTTAGTCAAATTAAATCTTCAATGACTGTCAAACTTAATTCAGTTAAATACACTAGCAAATCTATAGTTTACTGAGCTGTAGTTTATAGTTTATTGAGGTTATTATGAATCATTTTTGTACTTTGATATTCTTGGGATAATTTTTCATGTTAACTAAAAATTGTTTACCTAAGGTGAGCACTCCAATCTGATTATGTGAATAATATTGAGCAGAGGTTAAAAGCATAGTAGAGTCGTATGGAAATGAATGAGTCAGGCTCTGGAGATGAGCTGCTGAGTTGGAACCCATCTTGGATGCTTTTTAATAAGAGACCTCAGATAGGTTACCTTTGACATCCTTTAATCTTCCCATGTTTACAGTGGGGATTGTAACATGTCTTTACTGACTGTTTCTCTGCTACCAAAGGGAGAAATGAATAGTGAAAAATGATTTAAACTACTTAGCAGAGCATCTTCCTAAGGACTGTAGAGGCCACTGTGCATAGTGGTACTTTCTGCCTTTTCACATGGTAGTTCCTTTAGCACTGTGGCCATTATTAGGAATAAAAAGCATCTGTCCAGAGTATAAGGATGATGTATGGGGGACCCTTGGCAGAATCCCCTATATGGGGTCTGAGACCCTTCAACATGTAATGATTTTTTCTTTATTGTGGGAAGTAGAATAGGTTTAACATGGTATCTGTTGTCTAAGATTTAAAACTAGGTTACCAAGTCTTTGCTCCTTCTCCGAAGAATGACCAAAATGTGTCCTGGGTTCCAGCTCCCTGTGAAGTCTCTTTTTTGGCTTAGAAATCATGCTTGCTTGCTATTCTATGCAGCAACAGGGAGAAACTGGGCTCATGGGATCCTAAACAATAAGAGAGAAGTTACTGGCTATCACCGTGGGCTGTGATGTTTTCCTTGAGGACATTAGTAGCAATCCCAGCATGCTGTGTTCTTAACCAGGAGGCTGTATTAACTCATTAACAGAAAATGTGTCTTTTGTGGAGCTTTTAATATGTGGGAAAGTTTGCGGTGTAAGCAAATAAAATTACAATGTCTTTGCCAAGGACAACTAGTGCTAATATTTTGTCATAAGCCAGGCATCTCCCATACTTATGTTTAGGTTTTGGCTTAAAAAGTGGTGATTAAGCCCGGAGTGGTAATGCACACCTGTAATCCCAGCACTTTGGGAGGCTGAGACAGGAGAATTGCGAGTTCAAAACCAGCCTCAGCAACGGCGAGGTGCTAAGCAACTCAGTGAGACCCTGTCTCTATATAAAACACAAAATAGGCCTGGGAATGTGGCTCAGTGGTCGAGTACTCCTGGGTTCAATTCCCATTGCCAAATAAAAGAAAAAAAAAGTGGAGATTAGACTTCCTATGTAATTTGATTCTATATATCTTTAGTTTTACAAATATTTCCTATCTCACTTCAGATTTTCCATTAGTAACTTTTATAAGTGGTATCATATTCATGTGACATATTTACTATTCTTTATTATTTATTGCTAATGCGCTTTAGTAGTCTTTCTCTATTATAAATCATATGTTGATGCCCATTAGGCATTATTTCCTTACAATATATTGCTAAGAGTGGAATTACTTGGTCAATACTGTAAGTATTTTAAGTCACCTGATGTGTATTAGCAAATGGAATTTTAGAAGACTGGAACAAAGATGGTGAGGATGTGGGGGAAAATGTACACTCATACATTGCTGTGGCGCTATAAATTGGTGAAACCAATCTGGAAAGCAGTATGGAGATTCCCTAGAGAACTTGTAATGGAACAACCATTTGACCCAGCTATCCCACTCCTTAGTCTTTACCCATAGGACTTAAAAACAGCATACTACAGTGGCGCAGCCACATTAATGTTTATAGCAGCTCAATTCATAATAGCTAAACTGTGGAACCAACCTAGATGCCCTTCAATAGATGAATGGATAAGTAAACTGTAGTATATATACACAATGGAATATTACTCAGCATTAAAAGAGATAAAATTATGGCATTTGCAGGCAAACGGGTGGAGTTGTAGAATATCATGCTAAGCGAAGAAAGCCAGTCCCCCAAAAACCAAAGGCCAAATGTTCTGTCTGATAAGTGGATGCTGATCCACAATAGGGGAGGGGGCATGGCAAGAATGGAGGAACTTTGGTCAAAGATGGGAGTGGGGGACAGGAAAAATGGTGGAATGAGATGGACATCTTGGCTCTTGGTACATATATGATAGCACATAGGGTGAGATGCTACATCGTGTACAACCAGAGAAATGGAAAGTTGTGCTCCATTTGAGTACAATCAATCAAAATGCATTCTGCTGTCATATATGCCTAATTAGAACAAATAAATAAAGCAAGAAGAAAACTGGAACAAAGAAGTGATCAACAGTAGGGAGATGGTTATATAATTTATGGCACATTCACAGGATGGAATATATGACTACTATTAAAATTGTTTTAGAAGAATATCAACATTGCTCATAAGATTACTATTTGCCTTTTTGGAAAACGTTTAAAGATTTGTATTTTATACACACTGAACAAAGACATAAAGGAAACATAATAACCACCAATTCCTTTGGTTAAAAAACTTCAGGTAACTTTTATTATTTTTTATTATTTTAATGCATTCCAAAGTGTCTACAGGAAATATGCATTACTTTTATAATCAGAAAATTGCTTTCTAAATACATTTAACTAAATGAATGATGGTCTTAAGGGTCTAGCATTCATATGAATCCTTCTGGCTATTTTAATATTCTTGAACAAAAATGGTATGCCATTGTTACTAAGAGAAGCACATGTCCGTCTGTCAGGCTCTTTAGTTCATATGCTCTGGAGTCTTGATTTTCACAGCAGTTAGGGAATGACTACATGCTCACAATGTGTTCATTTCTTAACTCATCCATTTATTCATTCAGAGGTGTTCATTGAGCACTTACAGTGTTTGGCACTGTATTAGCAATAAGGAGATGGAAAGATGAATATAAACTATTCCTGGCCAGGAATGGTGGCACATGCCTGTAATCCCAGTAGCTCGGGAGGCTGAGGCAGGATGATTGCGAGTTCAAAGCCAGCCTCAGCAAAAGTGAGATGCTAAGCAACTCAGTGAGACCCTATCTCACCTCTAAAAAAAATACAAAATAGGACTGGAGATGTGGCTCAGTGGTCAAATGCCCCTTAGTTCAATCCCTGGTACCTTCCTCCTCCAAATATTTCTGTCCCCTCAGTGGAAGTCACAACATAATTTATTTTAATAGATATTTGGCTCACACCAAAAATTTAAGAAATAGCCTAAAGTAATATAAATTTCTACCTTTACGTAAATATCTTTACTTCATTATTAAGCTTGATTTTCTTGACATCTTACCTGTGGCAATGTTTATTACTTGAGAATTCACTGTATAATACAGAAACCACATGTAGTCATTTAAATTTAAATTAATTAAAATTAGGTTAAATTAAAAAAATTTATTTTCTCTATTGCCTTAGCCATATTTCAAGTGCAGCTGCTGGCTGCCACATCAGATAGACAGTATAGGAAGTTGTATTGCACAGCCTTGCTGTAGGAGGCAAGATCTGTCCTTTCCCATCATCTCCATCAACATCCTTACCAAATCTCTCCTGAACTTATTGTAGCCTCCCAAGAGGATTCCAAGTACTCCCTTGAAATTGGTCTTGCACATCCTCATCAGACATATAATCCTGACAGAACTGTGTTAGTCAGCTTTTTGTTGCTGTGACCAAAATACCTGACAAAAACAGCTTAAAACAGGAAAGACTGGCTCACGGTTTCAGTTCATGGTTGGCTGACTCCATTGCTTTGGGCTTGAGATGAGGAAGAACATCATGGTAGAAAAACATGGTGGAGGAAAGCTGCTCAGTTCATATCAGTCAGGAAGCAGAGAGAGACACTCAGGACATACCCACAAGTGACCAGTGTCCTCCAAGTAGGCTCCATCTCCTACAATTTCTATCAACTTCCATAATGCCATCAGATTATAAACTCTTCAGTGGATTAATCCATTGATGAGATCAGAGCCTTTATGATCTATTCACTTTGGAAAAGTCCCACCCCTGAACATTGTTGCACTGGGTTCCAAATCTTCAACACATGAGTCTTTGAGGAATGCTTTATATTGAAACCAGAACAAGAACCATGATGAATGTGTAGCTCCCTATTTAAAAACGTGTAGTGGATTTACCTCTTGGTTTCCAAATAAAATTCAGACTCTGTAGGTAGGCCTTCAGAGTCTTCTATAACCTGCCTTCCACCTGTTCTTCAGGCTTTATGCATCTATGACCTCAGATAGTTGTGACCATTCCTCTCTCACAAGCTTTCTCTGTTCTTCATTGCCTCTGCATTACCCTTCAGGCTAACCCAGGTGTCACTAATATCTTTCCACTCATTGCCCAGACTAGGAATCTCTTCAGATGTCACTTATACCATGAGTCATCCTCTGATCTCCAATCAGGATTTACTCTTTCCTCCTCCTTGCTTATTGTTCCAAATTTGTAACAACCACAGGGCATTATTGCCCAACATTTTACCTTCTAATTCTTGCACATCTTTTTTCCCTCTCCTATACTGTGAAGTCTTGGAGTAGTTTATATGTACCACGATAGGACTAACAAATCTTTGTTGACTAAATTTCAAGGCACATTGCAGTCACTATATTTTCGTGGCACCATTTCAGTGCCTTAAATAGAAGAGTGGTCCTCATTCCATTGAAGTTTGAGTTGATTGTCTATTTTGGGGGGTTAATATTTTGCCCACCTGCCACACATAATTAGAAACAGAGATTTTATACTGATGTTTTTGTAGGGCTTCCAGGAAAATACAGAAAAGAATTGCATGAACAATAGAAAAATTCCCAAGCCAAATAAGCTGCAGTGAGTGAAGATAAGCTGTATCTTCGGCAGCTGTCCTCTCCAGCTTCACTTTTTAGATTAAATGAATAATTAAAGCCTCCTTGAGACTTCGTGTGTGGTGTTATTGTTTTAATCCTTGGTGTTGCCAGCGCACAGAGCATAGTTGTAATTTTGTGGCAGATGCTTAGCTGCATAGCTAATTACATGGCTGCAAATGTAGCTGTAATTCCAGCTTCAGCAACCACTGACTAGCTGCTGCCATGTCCTTTTACTATACTCTCCAGAAAGAAAATTCATGGCATCCAGTGACTTTTTTTTTTCCCCTAGAGTGAAGATGGAGTTAACACACACTGATATACCTGAGAAATGCCCAACCATTGGCAAAATTAGGACTGCCATCTTTGGGGAGTATCCTGTGAATCTTACTCATCTATGCCCCTATTACAAATTATGATTCATTCACCCTGCTTTGGTCCCCTATCAAGCTTTTCTGGACTTCTCTCCTTTTTCTTTCATCTCTGTCCTGTCTATGTGGAGCATAGGAAATAACTAAATAATTCCTGTGTCTGCTCTGGATCAGGGAAGAGGAATAAGTGAGGCATAAAAAGAGACCAGGTCCCCATAGCATCCTCTTTAACTCATTATTTCTCCTATTTTTTTGTTACCTGTTACTGCTTCTGGTCTCCAGCTTTCTAGCTGACATTAAAGGAATAGCAGTTTGGATTTGATTTAGATTGATGCTTGCTTTAAATTTTATATCTACTATCTTTATAGTTTATGTAGATGATTACCTTTGTGGTCCTCTAAAATAGAAGTCTAAACTTTTTTCCAGCTCTCGAGAAGTTTGTGTAGCAGTTCAGAATCAGTCATTCAAAAAGCCGTAGCATGTTTATTCATTGCTTTGATTATACAGTTTAAATAAACATGAGCATGGGAAGTCATGGAATC
>PVHX01000671.1:171984-268685 GCA_004024805.1 Geosciurus inauris
TTTGATGTGGGCATAAAGAAACCATTTGATGAGACTCCACCAAACCCTATGCAGCAAAGAACCCATCAGAGCTGAATGATCTTCATGAAGGTCATGTTTATGAAAGAGGGGAGATGAGAGTCTTTGATACTGTGCATATCAAGCATCAGAGGTGGGGTAAAAGAAAAGTAAAGCCAACAAGCAAAGAAAAGAAGAGGAACCACCTAAACTCAACAATTTTTGGTTAAGGACATTTTTGTTCATGCCTTTGAATTTAGGATGAGGGATATAGAATGTAAAGCAATATCTGCAAAGTCACAGGTGGGTATGGGTGACCATTTAATTTGGGAACCCTGTTGCTATGGTAAATAGGTAAGGATGTTATAAAACCAATCAGTACCATGCATTGCTCGGCCACAGAACCGAGGAGCACCTGTACTTGGCTTCATGTTTTTCTTCAGGAAATGGGATTCCTGGCCTGGCCCCTAGGTGCTGAGTCTACTGGGATCATGTGTCAACATAAAGTGCACTGCAGTTAACCATTGCAACAAGACACGACCACATCTTAATTTTGTAGTTCAGTTTTTCTTCATGTGAATAGGAGGGTTTGTCTAATTTGAGTTGAACTTAAAAGCTGCATCTTTAATGGGGGAGTAAGATGGGATGTGGTGGAGAGTAAGAGAGAGGTCATTGTGAAGGGAAGGATTGGGAAAGGAATAGATAGCTGGGATAAAAGAGAAAGTGGCTTCACCAATTATTCTGGTGAAGCCACTGATCTCAGAGCTGGCATTAAAACTTTCAAAGGCTGATCTTTAACTTGGACACTTTTATAATTTGCACTGAACCAAACATCTTTGTTTGAGCTGCCATAATAAAATTACTATAAACGGGTGGCTTGTAAACAACAAATATTGATCCTTTTTTATTGTTCTGGAGGCTAGAAAGTCCAAAATAAAGGCCCTGGAAACAAATGCATTGTCTGGTGAGGCACCCTTCCTTGTAAATGGCACCCTCTCACGATGTCCTTACGTGGTGGAAGGGCTGCACAAGCTCCCTGGGCCTTCCTGCCCAGGGATCTCATCTCATCCATGTAGGTAAAGCAGCTGTAACCTTTTGTCTTCCAAAGAACTCATTTCTTAATACCACCCCATTGTAGGGAAGGTTTCAACGTGAATTTGGGGCAAACACAAATATTCAACCATCATATTGGAGAAGACTTTTGAAAAATTGATTTCTTCCTCTTTTTCAGTGGGGTAAATAGCAAAAGCAATTAAGGAAAGTATTTCTTTCAATGTCACCTAAAGGCTTGCCTGCAAAATAACCCAAACACACTTTACCATGCAAAGTCCCTGACAGAATTCTGTGGGCCATGTATATTACATTAATGTGGGAGCTTTGCTAACTGTTGCCAAATGCTTTTAAAGCATCAAAGCACTTTCAAAGCCCAATATGATTAATTCATAAAACACTTCATGGAGAATTGTAGGTGCAGAGCCTTATTATTGTTGTTGTCATTATCTTTCTTATTTCACACTTGGACACACAAAAATGCAGGAAGGTTAAATGCTTTGCCCAAGGTCACTGAGGAAACCAGTGGTGCAGCCAGAGCAGGACAGGAGAGCCCCAGGCTGCAGCAGCATCTTTTGCCTACTAAAAATGGAGATACTGCTTTTTTTTTTTAATCAGCTAGAAATCAAGCCAAAAAGACATTGTAAAGTTTTGAATATTGAAGAATCTCTGTTCTGTCTCCATTTGTTTCTTGGATAATGTCAGAGGGACATAAATTATTACCTAATGGACTATTGGACCATTTATCAATTTTAACCAGTTTTGGAAGAAATGTTTTAAGGAGTGGAACTTTTTGTTTGTGATGGTTTCCAAAATGCCTAAGATTACATTTAATTTTTGAGAAATGGCTCTGTTTCATATATCAGTGACTCATCTTCCTTTTTTATTAAAAAAAGGTACATTTCAATTTCATTGAGTTTTGACGCTTATGTAAAATGTTGCTTCCTCAGAAGATAGCATTTGTACCAAAGTCTCAGTCATGTGCTGATTGAGTACTATTGAATGAGTTCACAAGAATATTCAAGCAATTTTAGCAGATTTTAATAAGTGAAGGCACAATTTCAAGCTTTTCTTTAGGGCTACCCACTCATTTGAAATTATTGAGCCAGAGTAATCCAACAAGGAGCTAAACTGTATTCTTTTGACTCCAGTCACCCTGACACGTTAGCATTTTCTTCTATTCTATGAAAGGGGCTCAAAGTGACCCCTGCATTTTAAGCTGGTAAGATTGCACTTACCCTTTGTAGTGACAGATTGCAATGCCTCTCTTACTGGCAAATCTATCTTTAGAGAAAAGCGAGACACCCTGACCATAGTCATTGCATTGGCAGTAATACTCAATAACTGCTTGGGATGATACGGTTTATACCCCTATGTCTGTTCTCATTAGTGACCTGCAATAGCCTCTGTCTGCCTCAGAGATTTCTGGTTTGTGGGTCCCGCTGGGATAGGTTTGTACATATGCCATCCATTTAAAAGTAATAGTAATAGGTTGCAATGCATTTTTAAAATGTATTAGTTGACCCTATCTATACTGTTGGTAGCAAAAGCCCTGCTATCTCCTTATATAGCAACTGTATTGCGACAGCTCTCCTTCTATGGAAACAAAAATGAAACTAAAACAGAAAACATCTACCAAAAGGGAGACCCAATCAATAGTGCTTACTGAGCACTCCACTGGAAAACAGAGTAAAGATGTGGAAGTCTAGGTCTTGTTCCATGAAAGAGCCCACCCCTACCCTCCAGTGAATGTTTTCAGTTTCTCACTAAGAAAAAGGACCTGTAAATGGTTCTGCCTGATTGACAAACCTGTGTGCAATGGGTGTGAGGATCAGCCTGTCTGGGCTCCAATCCTTATTGACCCAATGGATTTCATGGCCTTCAGCAGGTTACTTGTCCCTGAACCTTGTTTTTCTTATCAGTAAACTGGGTATGACAGTACTGATCCTGGCAAGCTGTTGCAAAGATTAGAAACACTGTTGGTAAGGTGATTTACAAAATTTAGTAAAAGATCAGTAGATACTCATTTTTACTAGAATTTAGTAAAAGATCAGTAGATACTCATTATTTCCTTTTCTTTCTTTCTTTTTTTTTTTAGTTGTAGATGGACACAATACCTTTTTAAAAAATGTTTGTTTATTTATTTTATATGGTGCTGAGTATTGAACCCAGTGCCTCACACAAGACGAGCACGCTAGCACTGAGCCACAACCACTGAGCCACAACCCCAGCCCCCCATTATTTCTTACTAAAAACAAGACAGTGTGTGGTGAGAGCCAAGTTGTTAGTACAAGTATAAATGCTATAGGAGGTCAAATCAGATTTAAATTTCTTTCACTGTAGTTTCTATATTTTAAAAATTGGACTTATTCATCATTTCTTTTAGTTTAGTTCTGATTTCTTTTGTTCTATGTTCTATGAAAATATACTTATTTTCATAGCTGCCTTCGTGTCTGCTGGCTCGTGATTATTCATAATAAGGGAAGCCAAGGAGCATATAAATAATTGAAATTCCAAGGTAGAACATCAAGAAACCTTATTTTAATATGTCTTCTACTCCAATCTTGCGTTTACCAGAATTCTACCGGAAATCTAGTAAGCAACAAAATGAATTTGTTTTTGTCTTCCTTCCATTTCATTCCCATTGACCCCATGGTGCTCCTAATGACATCAGCAATGACTAAAAAGATGACTCACATACAGAAGAAGAGATTTATTTTGACTCACTTATGAAATTAATTGTAGAATATTTGGAAAAATGGCTGAACCCATTTCATTGAACCTAAAAAAGAAAATTTCCAGATGTTTCCAGAAAACATCTAGAGCCTTTTGTATGTGTTACAGAATTTAGATTTCTTTGAATCTAAAAAATAAAATTTCCATTCCATATTAAAATGCCTCTAAGGCATTGATTGCTCGGTTATAAAATAATGATGTTGATAATGCAAACTATGAGATACCTCTGAAAACATTCTTATTCATGCTTTGTATGCAGCATGATTTTTTTCTGATGATTTGTCTTCCTTCATATTTTGTTTAGTCTGATATTTAGTTTAGTTAGTAGTTGTTACTCCCTGAGTGGTCACTGACTAATGAGGGGGAAGTGAGTCTGAACATATGGGGTATTAGTAGAAACCTTTCTAGAATTGAAAATAGGCCATGGGAAAATCCACAAGTGTACAAATGGATAAATGTGAATTGTCTACAGATGAGAACTGCTATGTTTGGGCATTTGTTTTTGTCACTGTAAATATCAGTATGTTCCCTCTGGCTAAATAAGGAAGGGAGAAGAAGTCCATCACTCATTCTGAAGGTTAGGGTGATGATAGGCAATCCCATGTGTAAATCTCTGGGGAATTTGTCTACCACACACAGGCTGCATATTCATCCCCCTAAGTGAGAATCTCTGCGTGCAGTGAAGGATCTTCCGGAGAGTGGTTCATTGCAAATGTTAGCCAGGTATAGGCTGATACCACCCAGTATTTGACACCTTCACAACTGACTGCAGTCTCCTGCTTACATGCTTGTTTCTGTTAGAGAGAGTTCATGTTGATGTAAAGAACTTTAAAAAGGAAAGCACATCCTGTACAGGAATAGGGGAATGGAGGAAAAATAAAGGGAAGAGGAGAAAGGAAAGTGGGAGGAGGGAGGAGCTTGCAATTTTCCATCACTAACTGCTTTCCCTAGGAGAATCCACATCATTTATGAATCAGGATCATGTGTTCACTGAAGAAATGGTTTTTCTGATCAGCCAGGGGATGCCGTCAATTTTCTAACAACTATAGCAAACTAAAGAGACATCAAGCCTGTCTCCAGAGTTTAGAGCTAAAGCAAATAGGTAGATGGTGGAGCCATGTTCTGATGACACACATTTTAGGGTAAAAGAATGTGGATTTAGGGAATCACAAATTCCTCCTGGCTGTGTGTTTTTGAATGTGGAATAGCTCATAAGCAACTGAATGGATCTGAATGAATGAAATGAATCTGGAGCTCAGTGAAGAGGATAGGATTGGCAAAAATAACTGGCATAATTTGCACGTAGATGACAAAGCATAGCTCTGGGTGGAATTGAGACCAGGGCAAAGGACAGGTAGCTGATGATCCAAGAAAAGGAAATGGGTACATAGCATTTCCCTGTCAACAGGTTGCTAACACCTCTAGAGGAGGGAAGGATCACACTTTCCAACACAAGCAATTACCACTAGACAGCTCTTTTCCTGCTTTTGAGCAGGAAAGAAAGAGAGGCTGAGTGGTTTATAAAAAGTCAAGACATTCCCACTCCTGCAGGCACCAGTTCTGAGTCCAGTTTCCCAGAGAAGTCTTGTCTCTGTCTTATCTCAGTCTCGCTGTTCTCTCTCTTAAACAAAACTTCTGTTCTATGCTTGCCTCGGTGTTTCTCAGGTGTT
The DNA here is from genome assembly GCA_004024805.1 of Geosciurus inauris. NCBI lineage: Eukaryota > Metazoa > Chordata > Mammalia > Rodentia > Sciuridae > Geosciurus > Geosciurus inauris. Next base: position 177,438 of record PVHX01000671.1, read on the forward strand.
TAATCTTCAACACTGAGGAATGAGGATCCAATTCTGATTTCCAAGACTGGTATCAGAGTCACACACACACACACACACACACACACACACACACAATCAGTGTAAATAGAGAATATTTGAGAGGAACCACTCTTCTAATGGTCCTCTTCCAAATGAATGTTTTTAAACTGAGAAAAATAAGTATTCGAGTAAGAAGGTAAGTAATGTTTCTTGTGGCCTCATCAGTAACAATCCGTCTTTCCTATGGGATGCCAAATTTCAAACTACCTAAATCATCTCTAGTCCCTTGTATGTACTGAAAAGCAAACAGCAGTGAACCTCAAGCTATTCTCTTCTCACGCAGGACTCACTTAAGTGAGGGCTGCATATCTCAGCCTCTTCCTGTTTCTCAGTCAATAAGCAGTTTACATTGGCTGCTCCGTCTTCTTTCCCTTGGCATTGATTTTTGGTGCTTCTGTAAACTCCTAAATTTGGTCCACTTGGATTCTGAAACCAATGAAAAAAACAGTTTCAGTGTTTCATCTAAAAAATATTAAAGGAAATGGAATCTATACCAATAAACTGTGTGTTCCATGACATCATAAAATGCCTTTGCCTGAGGCAGAATTGGATGAGAAGTAGCAAGATGTGGTTTTGTTAAAAAATTGTAACCAGGAAGACAAGGGCTTGGGATAATCTAGACCTATGGTTTCTCTACATGTGACATTTTTATGTTAGGCTTGAGTTAGGGGGCATGGAAAAATTTCATTTTCTGGTTGCTCTCGAAAGTCACAATATTGATGCAGTTTCTCAAGTCTTTGCTCCAAATGTAACCCCTAGAGGGAAGACAGTAGGAGGGGTGTGTAGCTAGAGAGCTGGGACAGGGCAGAGATTATGCCACAACAATTTCTCCTACTTTTAATAGATGTTCAAATAAGTCTTTTCAAATATGTAACATATTACTCTTTTTACCATTTTTATATGTTTCCAGTGTAGTTTTAAGTTTCATTCAGTAAGAAGTGTCTACTTGTAAATATACTACGTTTATAATACAAACTGTGGGAACTACAAAAATGTGTTGTAATACTAAAATAAAATTTATCAATAACCTGAGTCATAAGAAATTTTATACATCCCTTCCCTTTCTCCCTCTCTTTCTCTTTCTCTCTCTCTCTATATGAATATGCACATGCACACATACACATATATATCTTTTGCTCTACATTTATATTACACATCTATCTCTAAATATATATAAATCTGTATATTTGTATGTAGTCGTCTTCTTTGTGTGTGAGAGGAATTGGATCATGCGATTATGTAGGCTAAAAAGTTCCACGACCTGTGGTCTGCAAGTAGGAAGCCCAGGAAAATCTATGGTGTAATTCTATTTTTTTTTTTTTTTTTGTTCCGGGGATTGAACTCAGGGGCACTCAACCACTGAACCACATCCCCAGCCCTATTTTGTGTTTTATTTAGAGACAGGGTCTTACCGAGTTGCTTAGTGCCTCGCAGTTTCTGAGGCTGGCTTTGAACTTGCGAGCCTCCTCTCTCAGCCTCCCCAGCCGCTCGGATTACAGGTGTGCGTGCCCGGCCCTATAGTGCAATTCTGATCCAAGTCCAAAGGCTTGAGAACAAGTGGTATAAATCCCTGTCTAACGACAAGGAAGATGGAGTCCAGTTCCAGCAGGTAGGCAGGAAGCAAGAGAGGTGAGTTCGTTCTTCTTCTGCCCAGGACCCTATGAGGCCCACCCACCTTGGGAGGGAGTCCACTGATTAAAAGCTAATCTCATCTGGAGATCCCCCCACGGACACACCCAGTAATAAGTTTGACATAGGCACTTCATGGGGCTGTTAAATTGACACAAATAATTAGCCATCACACCTAAGTAATGGAGCTAGAGTTTAAGAAGATAATATGTACACACAAAGTACATCTGATAGGTTAAGCATAACATTAATCATGTATTTTTGCTGTAATTCATTAATAGAAATAGTGAATTCTCTATATACTCTGTTATGGAAAAAGGAAATTTTTTTTTTTAGTTGGCACAAAACTTCAAAAATACTGATAACATATAGTCAGAACAGATACAAGCACATAATCATTACCTTCATTATTTACTTATTTATTTATTTTTGGTACCAGGGATTGAACTCAAGGGTACTTAACCACTGAGCCACATCCCCAGCCCTATTTCGTGTTTTATGGAGAGACAGGGTCTCACTGAGTTCCTTAGTGCCTCGCCATTGCTGAGGCTGGCTTTGAACTCGCGATTCTCCTGTCTCAGCCTCCCAAAGTGCTGGGATTACAGGCGTGCACCACTGCGCCCGGCTACCTGCATTATTTTTCATTTACTGCACTGTGGACCTTTTTCTGTGAGGTAGCTGCTCTACTTGGGGACGAAGGGGGATGTGGACATAGTGCTTCATTTCTTGTGGAAGTGCTGCCTGTTGTCTGTGCTTCCTCTAGGGTGATGTGGGTAGAGGGTGCTGATTCTTTGCTCTTTTACTGGGACTCATAACTACTCTTGCTTCATTATGCTCTGATCATTGCTACTTTCACCATCTCTCACCCAGCAGTGGTCTCACCTGAGTGGCAGGGCAGTGTTGATGAAGACATAATGGGACCAAAGAGAAAGTCAGTGCTGTCTTGGAAACCCTATGCGAGTGGCTGCAGATAGCATCTGCAGAATTCACAGCTACTCGCCCCACCCCATGTTAACTGTTGTAAGATGTGTTACCACCATAGCATCCTTAAAAATTTGATGGACATTTTAATTTATTGTATTCTGACATCAGTGTCTGCTTTAAAAACTATGCTGTAAATGTCTTTTTCATTTCTTCATGGCTTTACTACAAAAAAAAAAAGGTCAAATAATCAAATTGAAAAGATTGCTCTTCCACTTTGTACTATCATTAAAGGTTATTGAGCACATCTGTAATGTCATCAACAGATGAATGAACAAATAAAATGGGGTACATATACACCATGGAATATCATTCAGCCATAAAAAAGAATGAAATCTTGCCATTTGTAACAACATGGATGGAGCTGGAGACAATTATGTAAAGTGAAATAAGCCAGGCACAGAAAGACAAGTGCTGCATGGTGTCACTCATCTGTGGAATATAACAAGGTTGATCTCATAGAAGTTGAGGGTAAAATGATGGTCACCAGTGGCTGGGGGGAAGCGAGTCGGGAGGGACCAGGAAAAGTTGATCAATAGGTTCTAAGAAGTTGTGGCATGCTGTTACACAGTATGGTGACTATAGATAATGAAAATGTACTGTACATTTTAAAAAGCTACAAGAAATAATTTTGAATGTTTTTGCCATAAATGATAAATGTTTGAGGAGATGGATATGTTTAATCTGATTTATACACCACAAGGCATACATGTATTGAGGCATTACTTAATACCTCATTAATAACAATTTTTTATGTATCAGTTAAAAATAAATTTTAGCACGCTATTATTAAGCACATCTAAACTCATTTCTTGTATTTTTTTTAACCCTTAAATTGGTTGGGATTACATTCAGATTCCGACGTTTGGCAAACAAGGCTTCATGATCAGACCTGCCTAAGTCTCTGATACCCTCACCTTCCAGCATATCAGTCATTCTTTGCCTGTGCGTTCTGTCCTACTTTCAGTCTCACAGATGGTGCTTTCTGCCTGACATGCCACCCCCACCCCCACTACCCATCCCATCTGTCTGCTGTGTGGTTCTCCAAGGATAGTCCTGGGACTACTCGAATCAAGATCAGATGGAAAGCTTATTAAAACCCAAAATTCTGGGTCACATCTGAAACGTACTGCATAGATTCTCCAAAAAAAGCATGTTGGACTCTATTTTTAACAAGTTCAATCTAAAATGTGAGAACCACTGATCTACAAGATGAATTCCTTCTTTGAAGAATCAATTCTGCCGTCATCCATCTGGGAGCCCTCCCTTCCTCCCTGCAGCTCTTATGTTCTCTTCTGTCTTCATGGAGAGGATCTCCTCTCCACCTGTTCCCCTGACATTGTGAAGGGTGAAATGTGTCATGTTTGTGGCATGTGCCTGTCTCTGCCACTGTTGAACAGGTAGGTTCCTTGTGAGTAGGGACATCCTCTCACAGCTCCCTTTGACCAGTACTTATCTCAAGGCCTCATGTGAAATAAAATGTAGTGAGTATTTATTTATTTGTTCATTGCCAACTCAGACTTAGGGTGTTCTGGCATTAAAGTAACACCATGGAATATCATTCAGCCATAAATTAAATTAACCCAAGAACATTCTTTAAATTAGTCACAATGACTTGTCAGTTTGACTCTAAGAAGGTGAGAAAGAAGGTAAAGAGACGTTTTCTTCTTCTTTCTAAAAAGAGGCAACAGAGGGGAAAATAATAACATCATGTTTTAAGTCAAATATGAATAGAAATAAGTTGTTCGCAATTTGTGGACCCAGTTTCTTCTCACATGAAAGGTGAACATTGAATGAGATCAAAGAAAAGGGAAAAATAAAGGCAAGTGGAATTCTCTCCATGAATCTGAAAATTAATTTGTGTTATTATTTTAAATAAACCCATAGAACAGGAAAGCTGTATTATTCCAACAAGCAGATAATTTGTCCCTTTTCTTTCTAAAGCGATATTACTTAAGCCTTTTTTTATTACATTTTCACAGACTGCAAGGTAACAGAATATTTAATACAGGGTCATAAAAAAAGGCATACCCATAAAATATCTGTAAACAGAGACTCTGTGGCAGAATTCTTCTGGTGTTACAATTGCAGTTTTTTTTCACCCAACATTGCCCTCGAATCAATGGCCACGTATTGAATAGTTACCTTTTCTCCAAACTGCTCTAACATATTGAGGGCATTTTGTATAATTGGACATTTACTAGACGGTCAGCTAGTGCAGAAAGTTTTCCCTCCTCATTTTTCTCTTTGTTTCTCCAGAATAGAGAAAAAGAAAGAAATGGACTTAACGTGCTCTGTAGTCATACAAAAAAAAATTCAAAGAAGATTCTGAAATAGCACTGATGGCTTAATTTACCTTTAAGGTTGCTCTTTGCCAGACTCTAATTTGCACATGTAATTATAAATTTGTCTCTGTGGAAATTTATATTGGTATTGCAACTGACCGCAGGGTGAGCTGTTGATATTTACACCCAGATGTAAATATCATTCCCATCCAGAACCCTCCTCTGTAATAGGTATCCTTTTCTCCAGCTGCTCTTGGATCTCTCATCCATTTGAAGTGTTCTTTTTGAAGACTATTAGCACTTGAACTGGGCTAATATTTGGTTCTCATAAATTCTTAACAATGTGGTAGTTTTGTGTTGTAGTTTGTATTGCTGTCCATTGAAGAGTTCTTCCATTCCTGACTCAGTGGGTAGCATATTCACATAAAGTGACTCAAGTAGGACTTCTGTGGTTGAAGTCAAGAGGGACTGAAAGAAAGACGACTTCAGTGTGCCCAAATATATGCAATTGTGTCATCTAACAAAATAAGTGAAATTGGACATATTTATATTGGGAGAAATTAAACTAAGTTTGAGTTGTATTGTAGGAGAACAAAAATACCACATGGTTCACCTGAACCATTGTTGGTTTTCATTCTTTCATCCTGTTGTCCCCAAGGAACTCAGTGATTGTAAGTTTAAAATATGTACCTCAGCATGGCATATTGGATGGACAAATTTTAAAAAAGTGTATTCCTGTTCAACATATGTGTGTGGGCACACGCATGTGTGTGTGCTTGTGTGCACTTTGGGATTTTTCTACTTATTCTGGAATAAGTAAGCATTTACCTAGAGACTTTTGGTTCTTAACACACACCTATTCAAAGGGGGCAGGAGAGGTGGCATGAGGGCCTGACCTGCGTGGATACAGAGAGGATCTTGGCCATCTTTACCACACTTGTATTAGAGGAGGGCCCCATGGAAGCCTCTGTTCCTTGCTCCACATTCCCATCTTCCAATTCCACCCCATATTTGTGTCCCTGACAGTTTGAGGGTTCCCTGAGTGCTCTAATCTCTGGAGACAAGCACCCTGGCTTTGCTTCAGCTGTCCTCACTTTGTAATTGCCACTCACACAATGCAGTTATTTTTGAAGGGCTAATACTGTCAAGGGATTTTAGCTGAAGTTGCAGAAAAGGAGTGTATCAGGGCAAAGGACTGCTGTTAATAAGGAAGGAAAGAAACCTTTCAAGTTCATTACAAGGAAAAAAAAGTGTTCCTTCTCCCACTGCTGAGCCTTGGCATATTCCCCAGGAATTAAAACAAACAGAAGCTGTGTGTTGTTTATCAGACTACAAAGCACAAATCCTGTAACAATGAAGACACCCAGAGAAGGAGAATAGGGACACATTTGCTTCTGTGTTTGAACTCATTATAGTTGTCTTCCTTACATACTTCTAATGGGGGAAAAGGGCCTTCAATAAAGTGGATGGAAGTTGTAAGGATGCTAATAACTGGGAAGGGGAAGAAGGTATTTTAAATTGGATTTAAAACAATTAGTGATTTTAATTGTTATTGTCTGATTCCTTTCCTCCTGTGCCAGTGGCTGAATAGTTGGAAAAGGATACAAAGTCACAGGAAAAAGGCCTACTTACAAATTACCACAAGTACAGGGCCAGTGAGAAAAGATGAAAGGAAAATAGAGAGCCAGAAGACCCAGGAGTCCTGGGCTCTGGCCTCAGCTCTATCACCCATTTACTATGTAATTTTCAGAATACCACTTTCCTTTCTGGCGAGAGCAGGTGGAAGAGAATAAATGCTTTCCATGTGAGAGCATTCTTGCGTGCATGGCTACTTTGTTTACCAGAATCAGCCATACCCTGATTTCTGAAAGAAGCCACAGGTGCTGACCATTCCTTGAACTCCCGTGTTCTCGCGGTCTGAGCTTGTTTTGCAGCCTGAGCAATTTCTACACCTGGGTCTGCAGTTCCACGCCCCCCACGCCCCCCACGCCCCTGGGCGGGGGTAGAAAAGATATATAAGCCCAGAGTGCTAACGAGGTACGAGCTTCTTTTTCTTCAGAATCGTTGTGTGTTTCTTTCATCCGCGGCTCCCTTGCCGACTCCGTTTCACTTTGGTCCGGCGCCAGGCGCTGGTATCTGGGTGTCCCACCGAGATTGGAAGAAGGGAAAAAATGCCGACGGACACCCCGGGAATGTAGGGGGTGAATTGTTAATAGTGCAGAAGATAGGCACTAGCCTCAGTAGGGAATTGTTGGAAAATTAATAGCGCAGAAGATGGGGACTACCCTCAGGGAATTGTTGGAAAATTAATACTGCAGAAGGTGGGCACTACCCTCAGTAGGGAATTGTTGGAAAGTTAATACTGCAGAAGATGGGCACTACCCTCAGTAGGGAATTGTTGGAAAATTAATAGTGCAGAAGATGGGCACTACCCTCAGTAGGGAATTGTTGGAAAGTTAATACTGCAGAAGATGGGCATCTACCCTCAGTAGGGAATTGTTGGAAAACTAATACTGCAGAAGATGGGCATTATCCTCAGTAGGGAATTGTTGGAAAGTCAGATTGAAACTCTTGAAGAAAAAGGGTACGGGGCTAAAAGAGTACTATAAGGGCCTTCTTAAAGATTATAGAGCAGTCTAGTCACTGGTTCCTTCATTCGGGAGGTCTCAATGTTCCAGATTGGAAACAGGTCCGTGCGGATTTACAGAAAAGGCTACACACAGAGGGGCCACAACCTTTTCCCATTACCACCTTCTCTGTATGGAGGCTAATTAAGGACTTTTAAGTAAAAAGGCTTTGATTTAGGAACAAGTCAGTGAATTATCTAAGACCTTTGAATCCACCCAAGAAGCAGTTTCTACCCAGTCCTTTAAAGAAGTTGAAATGGATAGCGAGGAAGGGAAAGAGGATGAGGAGGAAGATGAGGAATTGCAGTTGGAAAAGGATATCCAGACATTGCAAGAGATTACGGGAGTGGGAATTAAAAGAACAACGTAGGCAGGAACCAAAGCATTATTCAGTGGGAAGACCACCTCCCTTTAATCCAGGACGTGAGTCTAGGAGGCCTACCGGTCCTACGGCGCCTCCAGAGCCTCAATCGGGAGGCGTGGTGTTCCCAGTAAAAGAAGTATTAGATACAGGGGCCGATATTTCTGTCATATTTCAAAATCTGGCCACCAAAGTGGCCTACTCAAAGGGTTGCAACCGCTTTGCAAGGTTTAGATTATAATTCCAATCCATTACAAAGCTCCAGGTTTATCTCTTGGAAAGATGAAGGGCATAATGGACTCTTTCAGCCTTACGTCCTTTCTGATCTACCTGTTAATCTATGGGGTAGAGACATCTTTGCCATGGGGGCTATGCTAACCACGCAGCCGGTCCAGCAAAATATTACAGAACGAGGATATGTTCCAGACAAGACAGTGCTGAGGATGAAAAGGCAGGGATATGAGCCGGGATGGGGTATAGAAGAAAAGATCACAGGGTAGAACGACTCCCCTCACTGCTGAGGATGATAAGACTTGGTAAGGATAGAACAGGACTGAGAAATTCTTAAGGGCTACTGCAGCAACAGCCTCAAAAATAGACCCTATAGCCATTCAATGGAAAACAGATGATCCTGTGTGGGTACAGCAGTGGCCCTTAACTAAGGAAAAACTTAAGGCTGCTCAGTCCCTGGTGAAAGAACAATTAAAAGCAGGACACTTAGTTCCATCAACATCCCCCTGGAACACACCTACTTTTGTCATTAAGTCTGGAAAATGGAGGCTTTTACAAGATCTGAGGGCTGTCAGTTTAAGTCACATCCTGTTGTTTTTTCCAAAAATAGTGAAGACCATTCCTATCCCCAGAGCACATTTTTACTGATGGTCATCTAATGGTACTCTTCAGGCAAAAGTATCACCCAACGATTTCATCCAGGGTCTGCCCAGAAAATTGAACTTCAAGGGTTGACCCTGGCACTTCAGATGTTTACCTGTGAGCCTACTAACATTTTTACTGACAGTGTATATTTCTAAAATCATTCCTTCCCTGGAGATAGGGCTACGGCGGCTAACATCCACGCCATAGACCCGATGACGAGTAAACCATGTTCTTTGGTCCCTGCAGCCTAGGACAGACTCTAGGAAAAGATGGGGGGAATTGAGAGCATTCTTGCGTGCATGGCTACTTTGTTTACCAGAACCAGCAGTACCCTGATTTCTGAAAGAAGCCACAGGTGCTGACCATTCCTTGAACTCTCGTGTTCTTGTGGTCTGAGCTTGTTTTGCAGCCTGAGCATTTTCCACACCTGGGTCTGCAGTTCCACGCCTCCCACGCCCCTTGGGGGGGGGGGCGGTAGAAAAGATATAAGCCCAGAGTGCTAACGAGCTACCAGCCACGAACTTCGAGCTTCAGAATCCTTGTGTATTTCTTTCACCTGCGGCTCCCTTGCGGACTCGGTTTCACTTTGGTCTAGCGCAGGCGCTGGCATCCATGTATCTCATTCATACCATCTTGTGGATAAAGATTAAGAATCACTTGGCAATGAGTCGCTGAAAAAAAACTTTAGGGTAAATCCTTTATTCTTCGAAAACAACTTTGTATTTTCTAGGCTAACAGTGAATGGGAATGATCATGTTTACATTAGCTTAGTTTTGCACTACAAGAATAATGCCTAATGTCATAAAATTATTGTGCCTTGATTTTCTCTGCAAAGTTGTCCATCCTGATCTCTAGACACAGCACACAGAACACACCTAAGCAATAATACATAATGTGAGACGAGTCAAAATTCAACCTAACAGCACAATCTGTAGGTGTTCTTGCTAAATCTATATGTAGGAGTTCAGAGATAAGCCTGGAGATAGCCTTAGAGCCTATGAGCCCCAGTGACAGTTTTATGGGACTTGTTGGATGGGCTGAGAGTGGTTGAGGTCTGTAAAGGCATCTGTCTGCCCTGTAGTCTAGGGACCAACCTTTCCTTTCTGCTCTCACTAGACACCAAGTTATCTTGGTACCTCCAGGGAATTCATTTACTAACGTATTTTAGTAGAAAATGCTAAAGGTCTGAATTAAAGCAGTGCCAATAAGGGAACATACTTCAGCAATGTGGGCAGGGTGGCAAGGTGGAAATGATAAAGTCGTGCCGCCTCCTGCCTGCATAACCTCTCCTTGTCTTTCATATTCAGCACAGGCATCACTTCTGCCAGAAAACCTTCCTCCATCCACTTGGATGCTGCCCCAGCCTCTAGCTTCTGCTTTTGTCGTAACTGCATGATGGCAGTTGATTTCTTGGCTGTCTCTCTGGCTGGTCTCTTAAGTCCTTTCAGAAGGACCCCTTGTGTTCAGCTGTGTGGCTGGCAATGACTAGATCTTTGCTCACTGTGGTTACGCGATGACTACTTAGAGCAAATGCCTGAATTCCTGAAGTAAATGAGGGAGAAGGCACACAGGGCAATGATCAGATTGGATGATTAATTTAAATGTAGAATCATTATGTAATGTCTTATAAATGGAAAAGCATTCTCTGAAACACGAGTTACTAAACTTGTTTTGAAATCAGTGTTTTTTCAACTAAATTCTCTTCACTGTTCTAGTTCAGAAAGTTGGCTGATCAAGAATCGGCCTTTTTCTCTGTAGTTTGTATTCATCTGTTACTAACAAATGATTATATATAATCAACATAGCATTGACTGCAATGATATGGGACTGACTGCTTCTCTGCTTAAGTGAGAAGCATGTGTGTACAGCTGAATTAAAATCTAGTATGCCCCAGAATAAGCTTCACTTTGGTTGTAGACACTTTTATTTTTTGTGGTGCTGAGGATCAAACCCAGTGCCTCACACATGCTAGGCAAGCGCTCTACCACTGAGCTACAACCCCAGCCCTTGTTGAGATTTTTGTTTGTATTTGTAATTGAAAGAAGTTTCCTTGATTTAGTTTTAACAGCTGATATTTAACTACCATGAGAAACTGAATAGGATAGTGATTTAAAAGTTAAGTGTAAAAAAAAATGAATAAATCACTAATCATTAAAGTGAAAGCAAAGCTCATTAACTTTGACAAGTTTTCTTAACAAACGTAGATGGTTTTCCTTTGTACTTCTTTTAACAGTACAAATTACTATATTTTATGAGAGATACTGAAAAAAGTTCACCTTGCCCATTTAGTTGAGCAAAAATTTTATCAAAGGGATCTCTTATTTTAGCTGCCTTTTGTTTTGATTCTATATATTTTAAATGTATGGAGAGAACTGAAATGGCTAGCTGGATTATGCAAACCTGGACTGCCACTTCAAGTTCTGGATAGAAATACCATCTCTTGTTGTACTTTTCTAATTCCTTTTCTCTTCCCTGAGGCATAACTGATTACTGGTGATTTGTCTTCATACTGCTTTGCTTGTGTATCTAGTAATGACACCATCACAGTGTGACTATATCTGGGGCTACAGTTGGTCTAAGGGCCTTGCAGAAAGAGGCAGCATGAAGCATTTTTCTTTGTCCTCTCCCCATGTTGAGCACACAGTGGATATTCAACAGAAGCTTGTGAAATTAATTATCCTTTGTTTCACTTTGGTAAGGAAACAGAGGTAACCTACTTGGTCAATTGGATCCCACAAATGTTTACCATGAGTTCTTCCCATTAGCCCATTTGGCCTTCCAAGGACTTCTGTAATCTTTTGAAGATTTTTTTTTTTTTTGGTCCCCATGGCTTTTCCACTTATTTGCAAGGAAGTAGCGTTGTGATTTGGAGGTCATGCCCACAAGAGGACAATTTGGTATAAAGCACTTTGGGAACCTCTATATTTCACATCTCTTATGTGAGAGCAGGGGTTGGTGGTGTGCATAGGCTAGTAGAGTGGGCAGGGATGGAGCCATGAACTGAGTCACAAGAGCCTGAGTTTTGAACTGAGTTACTTCCCAGCTATTGACAGCATGGGTGTGATGGGAGGTGGAGAGTGTGAGAGAGGTGGGAGGGAATAGGAAAAACCTCCAGGGAGGCCAGGAGACGATATGCAGAGCCTAACTTGAAGCTCTGAGGATCTCTCTAACTGCCAAGAGTTAAGAAATGTGCTAGTAACTTTCACTTGAAATCTGAGTGGGATTTTTCTCCTAGAAGAGCTGTAGGAGTTCCGCTAGCCTGGGGCATACAAACTTAGTTAAAACATTTCCAGTGTAGGAATCCATGCCTGGGCATCTACCCGATAGATGTTGAAATCTGAACCTGTTACAGGTTTTTGCTCTTACATTTTTGGCATCTCCCAAGTATAGAAACGGTGAAACAAGGTTGCTAACTAATAACATTAAGTCCCCTCTGAAACCAGGACTGAGTTTTTGATGAGAGAAAAACATTCTAAAGACTTGGCTTCCTCCAAGAATTTTTATCATACATGGGGAAGTCATAAGTGATCACTGAGACCGTAAAAGGATAATGTTGGATGTTTTCAATCAGGAAACCACATTCAGATAATTTCCTAGAGTCTGAATAATTTTGATGTCCTTAAGTGAAATTCATGACATTACTTTTAGGACATAGCCAAGGATGAAGAGCATCTTGGCAACATTGTGCCAATGACAGAAATGTCAAGATAGCTCATGGCTCTTGGCCAAGTTCAAGAAAGCAGCCATTTCCCCCAGGAACTACTCAGTACCAGATGATTGGAGCACAGGTGATGGTCTGTCCCCTGCTGCCCTCACCCAGCTCTTTGGAATCAAAGAATTAAAGCCAGATAGAAATGCTCAATTGCTGTACAGCAGCTAGAGAGAGGGAACTGCTTAATATTCTTTTTGTATTATGGAAAAATTAAGAGAAAGGAATTATGGAAGAATTTTCAGAAAGGAAACAGGAGAAAAGTGGTAGAGGAATATCACAAGTGCATAGGTTTGCACGGATTAGCTAATACGAATGAAGTTTGCATCACACGAAACAATTTTGAAGATCTTGTTTTGGTAGATTGGAAAAGACAGCAATAGAGTAGTGTCACTTCAAGGACAGTAGCGGAAAGAATGTTGCATGGAAGGGATTTGGAACCAAGGAGAAGTGCTGTCTTAATATGCAAGCAGGCGGGGTCTGTAGCCCTATGCACATGGAGACACCCTACAGAAATTATGAAGGATGAACATTGAAAATAATCTGGATTTATTAATTTACCTATTCAACAAATGCGTATGGAGCTGGGCGCGGTGGCTCATGCTTGTAATCCCAGCACTTTGGGAGGCTGAGACAGCAGAATCGCGAGTTCAAAGCCAGCCTCAGCAACAGTGAGACACTAAGCAATTCAGTGAGACCCTGTCTCTAAATAAAACACAAAAAATAGGGCTGGGGATGTGGCTCAGTGGTTGAGTGGCCCTGAGTTCAATCTCTAGTACCAAAAAAAAAGTGTATGGAATGCGGTAGATTTAGAATTTACAAGATAAAGCCAACAGATGAATAAAGGCAGTATAAAAGCTGTCTATCCCTTACACATTTGTTATATGGTGACCTAAAAGTTACTTTTAAAAATTCTTACACATGAACAACAAACGCAGTTTATTCAATGTCATTTTGATAAATGCCTAATGGATTTGCTTAGAAAAAGGGTTTGCTGAACTATGGAGACTTACATAACCTTGTTTATTTTATATGAACATACGAAAGAATAAGGGCTTTAGTTTTTAAATGCTATAAAATGAGAAGATATTACAAATAATTGTTGACTAATAGTGCAGTCTTGTCATCCAAAGCCTGAGCTTCAAACTATTTGAAATACTTCCATAAATAAGCAGCCTGAAAGAGAATGCTGCAAGTTCTTTAATCTTTTATTACTCAGGTACTGTGTAGTAATAACGTTCATAAGATGCTTAAAATCTTCTATTCAAAATAGTGATACATAAATACTCACCTCTGATTTTATTACAACACACAGCAATTCTTTGCGTGTGCTCAGGGCACAATTTTTCAACTTGAATTCATGCTGATGTCAGGTGGAGACGAATCTAAACAGATCTCTCCTCTCTGCCCAGAGTGCCTAAGTGTTCCATTTTTCTCACTGGAAGTATCTAGAATTATGTGTCAACACTGAGAGAACTTGAAAATCAAACAAACGCAGATCCAATAGTTGGACTGCAAAACAAGTTTTTAAGTCATGCTGCTGAATCTCTCCACCTTGTGAAAGACAGCTAAAGAATGGAGAGAAGTGGACTTTCCCCATAAAGAGAGCCCCCGGCCCCCTTAAAGGCTAGCCTCAGGAAGGGAGCACTTTTACAAAGAGCAAAAAAGTGTTGCAGGGATAACCATGAACCCTACCCAGTAGCACCACACTCTTCACAGGACTGAAGAGGAAGCCACCAGAGATCTTGTCCAGCCTAGTCTTCTGTACAGCATAAGGAATCCTCATAAAGCATGAGGCTTTCCAGCATAAGGCTTTCCCTCCTTATGAGATCATTATAGGCTTCTGCTAGGTCTCTTTTTTGCAGTGAAAGGAGCTCTGTCTCACACCAGGCAGATGACTTTGTCTTCATTTTGATTCAGACTAAAACCGGGATCCTTATAATGGGCTGCCTCTGCTTTCTAGGTCATCCAGAAATTCTGCCTGTTGAAACCATGTAGGATAGACTCCACTTTTGTGATGCTGTTTGTTTCCTACAGATGAACATTTCAGGTATTTTCAGACAAGGGTTATTGAGCCATTTCAGTTTCTTTTCCAGATGAACATCCCTAGTTATAGGACCTGCCCCACTCCTAACTATTCTTTCTAGAATTGGGTTTCCAGGACTGAAGGCAGTATTTTGGTGGGCTGTGATCCGAGGACAGCGGTATTCTCACTTTACTCCTACTCAACTTATGCAATTCTAGGTTAATTTAAAACTTGCAAAGTTGTGGGAAAGTAGTTCCTAAATTAGGAAGAGTTCTTTGGAGCTCATAGGGACAGGCAAGACTAGGATTTTTGAGCTCCAATCCATGTTCTATCTAAAAATCACATCAATGATACCTTGAAAATGATAGAATGGGATAGCACTAGCTTTCTCAGGTCACTCTAAAAATTCGTTATTGGTAAAAACACTTTTTCAAAAGAATGATTTTAAAGTATTCTATGGCTATAGTCAGTAACAGTGGGTGCTTTGTTTTTGTGGTTGCTGATTTTTGAAGTCTCATGAGAATAAGGAATCTGATTGGATCTTCAATCCTTCCTTAATTGCTATAGCAACTAAATCTGTTTTTACTGCTCAAATTAGGTAATCAATTCTGATTTATTTTGTTTGACAGCAGCCATCACTGAAGATTATTGATTCTCTGTTCTTTAGCTAAAGTGCCCCTATTAGAAGACCATATTCCCAGATATAATATATACTGAACTGTCTGAAGGACTCCTGCAGAATGAGTCTGAGATCTCATTCCAGGATAATTAGCTTGAATAACAGTTAAGGCTGTGATTTCCCCATTGTATGTTATTAAGGAGAAAAACAAGTACATGATTCTCAGCTCTCTGGAGTAGGTTATAGACTCTATATACACAGTGACCAAATGTTCAAAACCCAAAGTAATTTAGGTTTGACAAGACTAGAATTTTTTCCCTGTGATACTCACGTTTATTTACAATAATATTTCAAATATGATAAAACTATATTGCTATACCTTTAGTTAATAGGCTTCATGTAGCAGAATAAAAGAAACACATATTTGGGCTTCATATTTTTATAGCAGTTTGGTATTAAAACATTCTTATTGGCATTCTCTCATATGGAATTAACTATTACAGATCACTCAATTCAATATTTATAGTCTTTAGCAACTATTATGGTTGAGTTTATCTTCAGTTTCATTTGGCTCCTATGCCTGTTTAATTAGATGTTTTAACTTTGTTAGTCTAGGTCCAATGTGAAATGAGGATTGTCATTTGCTATTTTATATTAGGTCCATTTCTTAGCACCAATCCCTCAATTCATTGATTTGTATCAAAATTATCATTGGAAGGATTTACTTGGTCCCAAAATATTCTAGTTTGCTGTGAGCCACCTATTCTCACCAGTGTTTGTGTTGAACTGGAAATTTATTAATATGACACTCCTTTGAGTTCTAACTCATGCACTACTTCATGGCTGAATTCATAAAAGGAAATGCAAATCATAGATCTCCTTAAACACCTTTCTGAGCGTCTCCTTAGTTCATAACTCCGTGTGCCTGGCATAGTTTGCTTATATAAAATGTATGTATGTCCCCAAACTGGGACAATCCCAAGTCCCATAGCCTTGTCAACAGCAACAGGAGGGCTACCTCATCATAAAGGCCTTCACATCCAATTAGTATCAACATATTAGGCTTTCTCAGTTTGCATATCTACAAAGCCTGTAGGCTCAGGCTGATGGGTGGGAGTTACAGACCAAATGCAATGTGTGTGTATCTGCATTCCATGTTAGTTTTTTCATTTACATTTAACCAAAGGGTGCAGTACAACAGAGCCTCCAGCAAACCATTGCTATGAGTATTCCCCACTGCAAAGAGAACTAACAGGACTTACACCTCACTTCCTTTTTCTGTCCTGATTTGCCTCATTCAAAATTTCTAGCTGAAATCTTTAGACTCTCATCCAATGGTAGGGAGTCTCATTGAGGGGACTCATGGACTGTCATAGGCACCTATCTAGAAACTAAGGTAAAGTGACCTCTATCCCAACTCAAATAATTGTAATACATGTTAATTAAAAGTTTGAATTGATTAGATCACTTTATATTAGACACTTTTGCTATGTTGAATAGATTAATGTAAAACAGTCTGCCAAGACTATCTCTGATCAGTCTCTACCAGTTACATTAAAACCACCTCCACCCTAGTTTGACAATATGTACACTAACAAAAAAAATGGTTTTATGGTTGGGGGAAAAAGTATAAGGATGATAAAAGGTTGGAATCATTTGGGTAGACTCACACCAGCATCATAATGAAGGAAGGGCTGTGAGCATTTACTAATTGATTCTGTGCTGTTGTAATGGCCCAGAATATTTTCAACCCATCACCTTTGATAGAATCCATGTGAGCTGACAGTAATGATGAAACCTGTTTCCTGTTGCTCCCTTGTGGGTGAGGTAGAGAAAGAGTGCTCCTGTGTAATTCTCTTGGATGCTAATTCTCTTCCCTTTCTTGAACTTGCTCAGGGGACCCTTCTTGTGGAATTGGACAGCACTGGACAGTACTAGCGTGTATTGTAGCAGCTACCATTGCATAGTAGAGAACGATAAAACCCCTAGCCTTATCTCAGAATGATTTCAAACCTGTTACGGGGAGAATCTTCCCTTGTTCCCACAAAACTTTAATTCCTGGGACTTGCTGAGGATCCCACTAAGTGGAGGAAAGACCACCACTGGAACTTGGAATCACAGACCTGAGTTTATTCTTACTACTTCCAAGTACCACTTGTATGACTTCCCTGAATTTGTTTCCTTATCTGTAAAATGGTGTAAGTGACATGCCCCTCCCATTTGAGTGAGCTTATAAATTACAAATGCACAGCCTAACGTCACATTTGCTGCTTAAAATTGGTTTATTGTCTTAAGTCTTTGAGTGATAGACAACTTTATAGAGATAGGATGGTAGCATTTGAAAATATTTATAGAGAGAAATGACATAAAATGAAAACAACTTAGTATTATGTAAGTGAGAACAAAAAGCCAGATATTTTGTCTGCTAAGCTTTCTAAAATATGGCGTATGAGATGTAGCAGCACATACACACACAGGCTACTAAAGCAAAGGAATTTTCGTTGCAGCTTAAAAGGTTCCTTTTGTGGGAGCACTATTCTGGAAGGTTAGGATTTGGCAGGAACAATTATCATTGTGACGTGTTGACAAATCCTCGGGGAAGTTTGAGTGTTGAGCCAGAGGTGGGTGTTAGTATGCTGTGGCCCCAGGCTTTCTGAGAGAAAATGAGAAAAAAGGGATCAGCTACTGAGGGTCCACTCACTCATCCTCAGAGTTAGAGTAGCCACAGTTCAGTGAAAAGAGATTGAGAGCTGGTTGCCAGGTTTCCTGAGCCTGAGGCAGGAAACCCAGTAGAGTCAGCCCTAACTCTGTTTTGTCCTGCGATGGGGCCTGAATTCTCAAACCCCTAGATAGACTCAGCCACAGGGCTTTTAAAATATCTAGTCTTCTCTTCTGTCTGTTGAAAGAAATTTCTAACTCTAAAAAGATAATAGTTGCTGACATGACAAATGCCTTGGGTAAGCTTGTATTAAGGGGAGAAGAAACTCCACTTGCATGTAGCACTGTAAGCTGGGATGAGAATTTTTTTTACCTTATATTTCAACAAATTTCTGAGTAGATTTCTATCTTGCCTTTTCCAAATGCATTAGTCTGTTTTCTGTTGCTACAACAAAATACCCAAGGCTGTATTTATAAAAAAAAAAAAAAAGTTTAACTGAAGTTTGGCTGAAAGTCCAAGATCACTCAGCATATCTATCCAACCTCTGAGGACCTCATGGAAAATGGCATCACAATGGAGGGAATGTCTATGAAGAGATCACATAGCCAGAAGCAAACGAGAGAGAGAGCAGGAAGAGGACAATCTTGCTCTTTTGTAGCAACCTTCTCTTACTGGAACTTACTTGGGTCCCATGAGAATTATATTAATTCCATCTGAGAGCAGTGCCCTCAATGACCAAAGTACCTGCACTGAACTCCACCTCCCTAAAGGTTCCATTACCTCTTAACATCACCACATTGGGGCCAAACTTCTACATGAAAGTTTAGGGGAAAAACCATAGGCACAAACCATAGCACAAATCTCTCTGCCTACATGCATCCCTGTTTCCTTTCCCAGGTATATCTCAGGGTTTTGTGTATATATCTTTTGACATAGAATATATTTAGCATTTATGAATATAAACCATCTTTCGTAATGTCCTAGCTGAAAGGGAATACTTGCTTAAATGAAAATGACTTGGGACAATGTTAAAGTTCTCCAGATCTGGGCTGTGGAATTATACTTACTGAACATTGCATGTATAGCTGTAAACATAGATAAAAATATCTTGCTAATCAAGCACTGACAAGACTACAGAATGTCGTCTTTTCACCATTAATATGTCTAAAAAGCAAATTAAATATCCAAAGGAGCTAACTCCTGCATACAGCACCTGTTAGGAGTTCAGTTCATTCAGGAACATAGTTCTCAAAATTGCTAGCACTGTTCACATTTGTTTTTCTAGCAAGTACTGTTTATTAAGTGCTCACAAATGTTACCCTGGGTTCTGTACCATGTGACTTAAAAGAACCATTTAGGAAATTGTAATTCAGCTTTGCTATGAGAGAGATGTTATGAATCCTGGGCTAGCTGACTGTGGTGTTGTCTTTTCTCCCACAAATGCAGGCCAGTGTGCATGCTGTTTCACAAACCGGCATCTTTTATATTTGGACCAACTTGTTGAAGTGCCTCTTTAGACTAAGAAAGATTTGAGTACGCACAGGGAAATGATCTTAGTGACCATTCCTCTCCCAAAGGAAAAGGTTGGAGTTTCTTATAAATTCAGAGGACTTTTCATTATCTTACTTTAGATAATCAACCCTTGGATTCTTGAACCTTGGTTTTTGTAAAAGTGGACATGAGCTTTCCTCTTTCTTGAGCTTGCTCTTGCAGGTCATATCAATTGCCAAGTATTTCATGTGAAGTTTTGATTGGAACACCTGCTTATTTGCAGAGAGGAGTTTGTCATGGCATATGTTATTCAGCTTATCACTATAACAAGTACCTGAATAATCAACCTATAAAGAGAAAATGTTTGTTTTGGCTCAGTTTTGAATATTTTATTCAAACAGGGTCAGTTGGCCCTGTTGCTTCTGTGGCAGGGCAGCACATGACAATGGCAAGGTGTGGCTGAGCAAAACCACTCATCTTGTGGCCTACAAGCCAAAGGCAAGAAGAGGAAATAACCAGGGTCCCACAATCCTCTTCGAAGGCACGTTCCCAATGACCTAAAGACCTCCCATTAGGCCCCACCTCTTAAAGGCTCCACTACCTCCCAAGTCTTTACCACATGGACCTGTGGGACACACTTATGATCTAAATTATAGCAGCATGAGAAGGAAAACTTCTATAGATGCTTAAGGGATTAAATAAGGAGAGGGAGATTAAGATATATAAAGATGTATTGACTTTTTTTAAAAAGCTATTCTATATTCTGATTGTGGGAACCTGGAGAGTTGAAAGGAATGCTAAGGTACATCCCTTGTGCCAGTTAGGATATTTTCAAACCTACTTTAAGTGATTCTTGCATATCAGTCTTTGTCAAAATGTGGCACATTTTTCTGAAGGTATTTATATTTTAGGTTGTTGGTGCTTTTGTTGCTGCCATAAATGATTATCCTTAAGTTCACATGATCATGTTTATAGCCCAAACTAGGAAGGGCCTTCAGGCTATCCTGTCAGGCTGAGTTAAAAAAAATTCCAAACTGAAATGTGAAGACATGACATTTAGGAAATGGAGAGATAAATGAGTGTGTAACTAGAAAAATGTTGTGTCCAGAAAGACTTAAATTACCAAAAGAGAAAATCTATCTTTTGCATTTAAAAAGATTAATACTAAAAAACAGACTGTTCAACAGTTTCTCCTTACTGTTAAAGCATTGGAGGATGAATTAGCCATCTTCTAGGTAAGCAAACCTTGAGCAGA
Source organism: Geosciurus inauris (assembly GCA_004024805.1). Lineage (NCBI taxonomy): Eukaryota > Metazoa > Chordata > Mammalia > Rodentia > Sciuridae > Geosciurus > Geosciurus inauris. Next base: position 198,016 of record PVHX01000671.1, read on the forward strand.
ACTGAATGGTGTGTGGTTTTGTGCCTTTGGCAATGAGTGCTCAGCATAGTCTATACTCTTAACCTTTGCTGGAAAACAGCAAAAAGGAGGAAAGGAGATAGGAAAAAAGGGAAAAAAGCTTGAAAATTAGGGAAGTAAGAAAAATAAAGAATGAAATAAAGGAAACTGGGGAAGAATTTATTTTGTTCAAATATTACACACACAGAGGGTGGCTAGTCCAATTCACACAATTCACTGACAGACTTGGACTTAGAATAGAGCTAGGTCTTTATAACTTGTCTCCCTCTTGTCCCTTTGCTTCACAAGGGAAGTCATTTCATAAGCATTTGAAAATCCATGAAGATTATTATTGAAATGAATACTCATTGGAAGCAAAATCGTGTTTTAGGTTGAGTTATTTAAGAGAGCCAAATAAGATTTTGAAAGTCCACCAAAGGTTACATTTTATAGATGGAAAAATTGAATTGAAAACATCTGGAAAGAAATTCAAGTTATTTGATAGTCCCTTAATATATTAACCTCACAACAAAATAACACTAGCAGTCTTATATCTCACATTCTCATCCGAATTTGGACTTCTTGGCCCTCAAGTTTTTTTCCCCTCCACTTGACGTTTCCATGTCTTTTCTGTCTAGCCATTTGATGCTGTTTGCTTCCATTTAGCTTTATATTCTTTCTCATGTCTCATTTTTCTTTGTGCTTTTCCATTTGCCACATTCATTTGTTCCTCTGCATTGTCCTTAACCTCTTTCCCTGCCTGGTACTTTTCTGCTGGTTGGTGTGTCTCCTTTTCCTCCTCTTTTTATTTTTTGTTTTGCAGGGCTGGGGATTGAACCCAGGTCTGGCACAAGCTAGGCAAGTGCTCAGATGCCACCCCACTTTTCAGTTATTTTTCTTCCATTCTTTCCCCACCCTGCTTTTTCCTCTTCCATGGTTTTCCAATATCAGCCGTCTGCCATTAGTAATCTGTTATTAGACTCAGCTGTTTCTCCATTATGTAATCCAGTGTACCCAGAACAAGCTATGATTACTGGTTTTTCCCCTCTCCTGATGACTTTTCCACAAAAGCTACTGGATGATATTCATAATGTTGGAAGGTAATCTATTTGGGCTGAACTTGACACTTTAGGCTCTGGATTTCTGATCATTCTCTCCAAGTCTTAATTTTACCGTGACATTCTGTAAGAACATTCTATTTTCTATACCAGAAGCAGTGGATAAATAGGAACACTTACGTAGCTTTAGCTTTGATTTATGTAGGTATTTTATACAACAACCTGCATTCACTTTCATGGTATGGCTTGATGGATATGGGTAACGTACACAATGGCTTCACCACCACCATTATCAAGATATAAAACATCTTCCTCGCCTTAAGTTGACTTGGGATTTCTATACTCAGTCTTCTGTGCTTTTCGTCTTGTGGTTTTGCCTTTTGTGCAGATGTAACTTCACTTCTCTTGAGTAAATGCCTAGGAAGGGAATTGCTGGATCATAGTAAATGGAGCTTTAATTTCATAAGAAATTCCCATGCTGTTTTCCGTTTTTCCCCCTCATTCTCAGCAGCAATGCATGAGAGTGATTATTCCACATCCTTTCTAGGGCTTAGTATTGTCAGTCTTTTTAATTGTGTGGTATCTTATTGTGGTTTTCATTTACATTTCTCTCATAACCAGTGACATAGAACTTCTCATGCACTTTTTGCCTATTTATATATCTTTTGTGAAGTATCTGCTCAAATCTTTTGCTCCTTTTGAGTTTGTCTTCAATTGTAAGGATTCTTCATAAATTCTGATAAAAGCTATTTTTTAGATATATTTGCAAATATTTTCTCCCAGTCTGTGATTTTATTTTCTTAATTGTATCTTTCAAATAGTCAAGTTTTTGTTTTGATGTCCATTTTAGCAGTTTTCTCTATTCAATTCTTGCTTAAGAAATCTTTGCTTAGCCGGGTGCGATGGCACATGCCTGTAATCCCAGCACTTTGGGAGGCTGAGACAGGAGAATTGCAAGTTCAAAGCCAGCCTCAGCAACAGCAAGGCAATAAGCAACTCAGTGAGACCCTGTCTCTATATAAAACACAAAATAGGGCTGTGAATGTGGCACAGTGGTGAGTACCCCTGAGCTCAATCCTTGGTACAAAAAAAAATCTTTGCTTAACCAAATTCACAAATATTCTCGCCTTTTATATTGATAATCCATTTAGGCTTAATTTTTTAATGCAGTATTGGTCCTTGTAGGGATACTCAGTTGATTCAGTAGCATTTATTGAAGTTTCTTTTCACTCATTGAATTACTATGGTATTTTTGTCAAAATATCTATTGATATAATTGCATGAATTACCATTAATTACTAGGGAAACCCTTATTTGGTCATGATGTTGTCCTAATTATACAGTGGTGGGTTCAGATTTTATGGAGAATTTTGTCTGCTAACTTCCTTGTATGCTGGTCTTATTCTCTTTTCTTGTAACGTCTTTTTGACTTATTTCAACATCAGGATATTACACATCTCATAAAATGAGTTGGAACATGTTCCCTCTTCCTCTTTCTGAAAAAACTTCTTTGCTTTGGCATTTTATTTCTAAATTTGTATTTAAAATGCTGCGATAAACCCAAGGAGAATGACATACTTTGTTATTCTCATACTTCCCTCAACCCTTTACATTTCTGGACTTGTTCTAGATTCTTAGGCCATATGGTTTCATGAATAACAGCAAGGAAATCCAGATACACTGAAATCCATTTGAGCAAGGAAATAGGTTGATCCTTTGCCTTTTCTCAACTTACCAAAGCGAAAGTGTTTCTATAATCTAAAGTCAGTATTATACAGACTTGAGGGTAAAGTGAAATCCTTCAGTTAGTCATCTTCTAAACAATCCTGAGACTTAGAAGAGCAAGTTTTTTGGTTTTTCTCCAAAAGGGCTCCATTTTCTACCAGTCTACAAGTTGTCCCCGAAAAGATTTGGCCCAGGTCGGTTAATAAGCACTTTAAGAAACTGACACTTGTGTAGATGTGAGTCCAAACTCATTAGCAATGGCTTTTGCACTTTGGAAGCTTGCATCTTTTCCTCACTTGCTGTTTGACTGTTCCTCTTTCTTTGGTCACCGTGCTGAACAGTGCATTGCAGCTTTTATCACCTTCAGCCTCTGGCAGTCAAGCCTCTAAAAATCAATACACTTGCATCTTGTCTAGTGTTTGAGAGGATAATGTGGTTTCGGGGATATATGCACATATTCCTATATACATGCAGCTTATCAGAAATGTAATCAAACTTCAACTTTGTTTTTGCATGTATCTGTTCATTTAACAAACGTTGGTTGCGTGACTTTAATGTGGTAGGAAAACAGCTTCCTTTCTCTACTCTGGCACATGGTAATCTTATTTGCCCCTAATGACTAGAGCAGACGAAGTAAATGCTTTGCAACATTTGATAAATACATTACAGCTACCTCTAGAAGTAACAGGAGACTTGGAAGTCTGTTCCCTAGTGAAATAAAACCGGGTTGTTATTCTTATAAACCATCTTTCTTCCTCAGGCTTCTAAGTAGATCTCATTGCTGCTGTGATAGTATGTCTGTTTTCTCCAGAACTAATAAAACTCTTGGAGATTAATAATACAGGTCATTATTTTTGACAAGATAGAAAGGATTTTTTATTCAAATAGTGTTTTTGTGTTAAAAACATTGGCTAAAAACAAAGCCACACTTTTCTTTTGGGATGGGGATAGAGTGTATTTTAAAATCCAGTTATTTCAGGGCATTCTGTGAAAACATCAATTCTTCTACTTCCTGTCTTCAAGGACTCACCCAGATTGCATTGCAGGCTAAGCGGCTGCTGCTGCCTCTTGCAGCGGCTCCAAGTGGTGCATTCTGTGGATTCAGGGTGCTCAGTAAATTTTATTAAGTGATTTAGACATTTAAACAATGGAAAATCCCTTGACTCTTATTAAGAGACTCTCCAAAATGACAATAGTAAAAAGACAAAAGTAAGGGACATTAACCTATTTTTCCAAATAGTTAAGATGTCAAATTATGCACTATGGCTATTGGATGAAAATATATCTCTACTCTTCAAACAGTATCACTAGGAAGCAAGAAGAGATGACTATGTGTAATATATTTGTTCTATCTACCAAAGGCAGTTCTTTAAAGTATTAATGTTGGTCAGGTGATGCTAAAGTGCAATTTTGGAAAGAATTTAAGTACTTCAAATAGTCTCTGACTCTTACCAGGGTACTCTACGATGGCAGTTCTTAAGGAAATCTTATAGAGAAGAGTGTCACCAACCCAGAAGGTCAAATGGCATTGCATTATGTTTTAAAGTATTAACTATAGATCTCAGTAACCCTGGTTTCATTTTGCTGTTCTCTTAACCTGTCCTGCAGAGATATAATAATCTGTAAGAGACATATTAGGCTATTGTAGTAGTTTCAGATCTAATATTCTTTAAATTCCCAATTTTATGTAAATTTTTTATCTCCACAGATGGAAATAAGCTAGGGTGGACTATTCAAAGCATTAAATAATTCTGAAATTAATTGCATTTGCCTGGGGAATGCAGTAAGATACTCAACTGAAGTACTTCCAGGCCAGCACGTCAACTCTGAAACTCCTGACCCTGACCTTGAGTTGAGCCTCTTCCAGTTCTCTCACGGTTCACAGCCTAGTGTATTGAAGAGAGTTAGATTTTTCTTTAAATGTATCATACATGACTTGCTTGTTGAATTCTTTCTCCAGTGATGATAAAGATGTTGTAGTAGTCTCTTTTCTTCAACCCATAGATATGGTGCTCAATTAGAGATTGAATGAATGGACTCTGGGAAGGTCTCACGTCAGGTCAGAAGTAAGCTAGCTACAATGAGGTAGAAACAAACATTCCCTTATCAACTATGGGCCCTGATTTTTCACTTAGCTTCTTATATCAGTTTCTAGTCCATAACAGATAATATTTGCCTTCCCAATGTCAGATATTTTAATGAAAATCAAATAGCCTTATTAATGTAAGAATTTTAAAAAATTAAGCACTACAAAAAACAGAAGTTATTTGCTTAAAATGAAAGGCAATGCATAAACTTAAATACCCATCATGATATACTTCAAGTCTTACAATAAAAATACGGCGACTACAAAAATCTATAATCAGTGTAGCCTAATCTTAAACTGTTTGCTGCCTTTTAAAAATTTTTGCATGCACATTCAATGAGACATTAAGATATTTTGTTTGAATAAACTCATCTTGTTTAAAAATGGTATGACAGCCGGGCGCGGTGGCGCAAGCCTGTAATCCCAGCACTTAAGGAGGCTGAGACACGAGAATCGCAAGTTCAAAGCCAGCCTCAGCAACAGCGAGGCGCTAAGCAACTCAGTGAGACCCTGTCTCTACATAAAACACAAAATAGCTGGGGATGTGGCTCAGTGGTCGAGTGCTTCTGAGTTCAATCTCCAGTACCAAAAAATAAAAATAAAACAAAACAGTATCACAATGTCATCGCATAAATGTAGTTCTTCAACTGAAGCCAGTGAAAGTACATTCTCCTAGGTGGTAGAATGATTCAACTCCCAGGATAAGGCTATACAAAGAATGGCCCTGTATGTTTCTTTGCCTAGTGTATGCAGCTGAGCAAAGTCAGCTGGCTTCTCTTTATCCCAAGGGTCCATAAAAATCTTGTAAAGGTTTGGATTCCAGGGAGACCTCTTTGCTCCTAGCATCTCAGGTTTACCCAGATTACCTCTGGCATATGCATCTACTGCCTATTTCAAGAGTGTTATTAAGGTCACATTCTCTCCCAGGGGAAGAAATTGGGACATACCGACAAAGCCAAAGGGTATATTAGGAGAACAAGGCTGGCTAGGCAAGTGGGCATCATAAAGGGAAAAAGACTTTAATCTAGTGACTGTCCCCATCAATACGATCAATGGACATATCTTCTCCTACCGTGTACATTTATGCCCTGGTCATTATTCCTGCTACTCTTCCTTGAACTTGAATTATGTCCTCAACATTTGAACTCCTGTATTTGAAGGAGAGACTTCAAGAGGCAGAAGAGGACTGTGTGAGACGTCCAGTGTCTGGGTTTCATCCTAAATAATCATGAGTCTGTGTGAAGTCCTCTCTTCCCATCTGGAAGCACACAAGTGGGACAGCTGTGGTATTTATAAAGAAATGATGGAGCATCTTCTCACTGTTCCACTTCAGATTCTAAGGACCTTATTGTACTATTGACAAGTGTGGTTTTACATTTACTTTGACCAAAATGCATGACTCTCCTTTTTAAGTTCAAGGCTATATTTCTGAATTTGGCAATTTGTATCAAAACCAGAGCTAATGAGCTTAAGAGTTTCTTTGAAGGGCAAATATTTCAAATATTAAGTTCTATTAATGTTGCATAATGTGGGAGGGCTGGTGATTGTTTTCAGTGTAATTTAACTGCGTTGATTTTCTTTTTCTGTGACACTTTGTCTGGATTAAACCTCAGGTATCCTGTGGATTGCCTCAGTTCCCTCTGCAGCCCCGTAGGGAGTGGGACCAGCTGGTGCAATTCTACTGACCTATTTTAAGCTCTCACTTTTTTTTTTAAGAACTTGATGTAGCTGTACATAACAAAATTTCTATAGAAAGCTTTTGTTCCTTTAATGTGCAGGGATCCTCTTGGGGCTTCATGAAGTCCATTCATTCAGTTCATGGCCCTGGTCCAAAAATATTTCTTAAGCCTATCTATTCTCAAAAGAGTAATATTCGCACATACATATATTTCCTGTAGCTTTATGCTTCTGCTTTCTGTAGTTTTATTACCATACTTAGGTTTTTTTTCTCCTAATAATTAACAGAAATGATTTGAATGTGCTTGAATCTTTAGGAATATTAATAAAGGGTATAATTTGGTAAAGCTTTAAAAAAACAGGAAAATAAAACTTATTTGGTTTATGCCTACTTTAGGAGACATATTGAAAAGGAATATTAGCAGTGTGGAGGCTTGCACTATAGAACATGTAAAGAATTAAACTATCATTCTAATACCATGCTTGATAACAGCTTTTGTGTACTTTCAAAACATACTTTCATCTTCTGACTGATGTACATTTAGGCACAAAACAAGATCACTTAAGTCCACAAAAAGTATTCAGTATAGCAGCTTTTTGTGAACAGTTTTCTTTTGGCTAGGTTATGTAACAGGCTGAATACAGGCCAGTTGTTTCTTTGAAAAAGTTACCAATGATTATAAGTCCTGATCTTAGACCAAAAAAACGTACTCAGAAAGAGTGCTTCTAATAAAATCAATTGGTGGTTTTCATTTGTCCATTGCTAATAACCCAAAAGGTTAGTCACTGTAGCATAAAACAAATGTTGAGGCTTTTTTTTTTTTTGCTAGAAATATTAACAAACTTATAATTTCTTATTGGTTCTGAAGGCTATATTTAACTACTTCTGCCTTACTAAAACAAACCAACAAAATGGGTCTCAGGCCTAAGAGAAAAAATTAACATTCAGTTCTGCTTTGGTGCACATTTCCTATGTGATCATCATAAGCCAGCAACTGGAGTTTACATCCCTGCTTCTTCCAGATGGTAGAGATAAAATATTACAAAACATTAATGTGAAATAGAACTAAACTCTTCATAGTAAATTTGTGGGGCTTGAAGGTCCTTACATATCACCTTTCAAACATCAGCATTTTTTTCATTACTGTGGTTTCTCTTAGAACATAAATGATTTTCTTTCAAGTTTGAGTCTCTAATATTCAATGACTTTATGCTTATAATTTTATCTAATTTTATAATTGAGCTTGGTAAAACATAATATGGAGAAAATATAGAAGTCACAAAATGTCCTATAATGTTTGGAAATGTGCACTATAAGCTAGAGCCATATGAAAGGATTGGTATTTGACTATTTTGGCCTACAAAAATGGACTTCACTTAGACTGTATCTACAAGTCTTTAATGGGTAACATCCAGAGGCAACCCACTGAGTTGCTGCTGGGTGTATACCAGCTGAGTGCAGGCAAAGTCAAGTTGATGTTCCCAAAACTTAAGCTATCTCTCAAAAGGTAGACAGATGGACAGATGTGTCTCTCTATCTGTATCTGGATAGATATCTCACACTCATCCACACATGTACACATGTTATTTTGAATCTTTTAAATGGATAGCTTCCTAAAAGGAATTGATGCTTTTTATAACTTATTAAACTAAATAGAGCAAATGGAATGAATCAGACCTCAGAATTCATATCAGATCTGCCACTCATCTAATATTGTGATGCCAGCAGGACCTTTTATAAGTTGTTTGGTCCTATTGCCATCTCCCCCAAAATATTATGCTTTTCAAGCTTTTGTTTCCATGGGTTTTCTATTTTCAGTCTCATTGTTAGCCATCATCTCTCTGCTCTCATTGGACCTATGGCAAGACTCAACTCATCTATTCATGAGTTGAATTCTTTGCGTTTAGAAAACAGGTCACCGATCTTCTAATATTTTTAGACAAAGTGCAAAAGCAAATAATCTCTAAAGTGGATTGTGCAAGAGTTTCTCCTCCAAGACGTAGTGAAGAGTTTTATGGTTTGACTTCTGTAGTAGGACTCATTGATCTGTTATATTCCAGATATTTTACATTGCCAGGTGGATGTTTATAGGTACGTGTGGTGTCACAGTAAAGAACCAAAGATGGTAAATCTGCACAGCTGCTGGAAATCACTGATATTTCAATTTTAGTTTGGAATTCCTTTTGTCTTCACATTAGAATCACTGGACCCCTAATTATTGACCTTTTGTAGACTTGACAATTGGGTCATTGATGTTATCTCTAGGTCAGCATAATACCATTTAATTTTCAGCGTGGGATCCATTGGTGTTTTCAGTAATGAAATCTTCAATGCTTGCATAATCTGGCTCATTCTGTATCTAATCTGTCCTTTGAAAACTTTCATGTAAATTAAAGGTAGGGCAGTGTGTTTCATAAATTTAGGCTCATTTTTAAATCTAAAAGTTGAGGTAAATATTAACTATTAATCACTTTAAATTTATTTTTAAATGACAAAATTATAAAATTATAATTTTAGTTATAATTAAATTTATAATTTTAACCTTAATTATAATTTAAATTTTTTTTGTAAAGATTGTAGAGGGGCTGGGGTTGTGGCTCAGTGGTAGAGCTCTTGCCTAGAATGTTTGAGGCACTGGGTTCTTTTTTCACCACATATAAATAAATAAAATAAAGGTCCATTGACAACTAAATTTAAAAAGATTGTAGATAACTCATAGTGATCGCAACCTTGAAAAATTGATTTTTCCTATCATTACTTTCCCATTATTCATAATATCATACTCATGTATACTTTGGACCATGAGACTTTAGGAAGTATTGATTTCAACCCTAAACCTTTATAACTGCATAAGTAGAACCTTTCAACCATAACCTTTATAATTGCATAAGTAGAAACTATCTGTCTGACTTGGAAATGGGTGTCAATTTCTTAAGTCTGCCATTTAAGTGCATTTCAAACCTTTATGAGTATAGTGCATATCTCAGTGTAGCTATCATAAAACATAATGTGAAATATCATTGGTAGCCAGGCTTGGTAGCACACATCTGTAATCCCGCGGTTTGGGAGGCTGAGGCAGAGGATCTTGAGTTCAAGGTCAGCTTCAGCAATTTAGCGAGGCCCTAAGCAACTCAGCAAGATCTGTCAAAATATTAGAAGGGCTGGGGATGTAGCTCAGTGGTTAAGCACTCCTGAGTTCAATGCTTGGTACCAAAAAAAGAAAAGAAATAAACAGAAGAAAGGGAAGGAAAGGAGGGAGGGGAGGGAAGGAGGAAGGTATTCATTGGAGAGGGTCAGCTTTGGTTGATCTGGACTTCTGCATCCGTGAGAGGGAGCTCCCTCCCACTGTAAAGTAACCTCCCTTGCCTCTGTGAAAGATGCAAATTGGGAAGAAGTTTCCATTTTTGTGTCCACATGGTTGAATCAGTTGTAGAAGGTATGACAGTGTCAGGATCAGTTTCCGAGATCAGATGTTGTCCCAAGCATCTGGTCACATTGTTTTGATAGCTTCTAACTGGCCAAGTTCCCCCCAAGTTCCTTTCATTGTAAATCTAATCTTATTTTCCCCCTTTTATAAAAAGAACATTACTCTTATTTTTGTCCTGAAATAAACACAGTAAGGAATTCATTAGTCTTCCAGTAAATGGTTTGTTATAGGCATTTTAAATATTTCCAAATGATCTTGTTGGATTAACATCAGAAAATGAATAGAATATTTCACTTTTCTGGATTCAGTGTTCTCTCATGAATGATGACTTGAATAACTAAAAGTTCCATTAAAAATAATTACCACCATGTGATTTCTCTTAGTTAGGCTTTCCGGTATCTCAGTCCAGAGCTACCATCAGATATGATCCTAGTACTTTTGTACATTGTTTACAGAAAACAAAAATGGAGATATTGGAATAAACAATGACTTATATTGTGTCTAATACGTGGTCTTATGCCTCATGATTATAGAACTTATCCAGTAGGCCGGATTCGTTAGACAACATCATTCCTGCCTCTTCAAAACACACTTCTCTGTTTTGTACCCTTTCCCATTTTCTACTTGATGAGTGAATGAGCACAGCATAGGATAGGCAAGGCTCCCCAAGGAACAGGTTGAATTCCAAAAATGTTTGGAACTGAGAATGTTACCATATGATATTTAGGATCTAAGGCTAGCCAGCAGAACCTACTGAATTCAAAATGTACCCTGAATAGTGGTGCTTGCTATGTAACTGTCATTTTGGAGAACACTATTCCTACCAAAGTCAGGCTTCCAAATTGTCACCAACAAATTTACTCTCACTGAAACTCTGTGGCTTTGATATCTGCGCCTTCCTATTTGTCCTGGGAATGTCCTGGGAAGTGGGAGACCATTTCCACAATTCTGAACATGTGATTGCCGTTGCCTGAGGCCTGCTATGCAGATTTGGGATTTGGGAATAAGGTGGTGCAAATACTCTGGGTCACGAAATTAGAACAAAGATAGGAAATGATGTGTAAGAGTCCAGACTGAGGAAGAAGGAATGAAAGCCCCAGATAAGTTCCCTCTTCTTCCTTCCCCTTGCTGTTTTTCTTCCCATTCCTTTCAAAATTATCAATGGTTAACAGAGGATGGAAAAGAGCAAGGGCCTAAACACTGTATTACGTGAAGGATGTAACTTACCTGACTTGCCTCCTTCTCTTTTCTCTCCTGCCCAGCAAGAAACCAGCTCTTGCGTGCCGTTGGTTTGGGTGAGAAGTAGGTGGGTGAGACTGAGCTTGGGGTGCAGAACATTTGTTCCATGTTGTTGAAAAGGCCTCAAGTCCAGTAGCAACAGGTTAGGGAAAGGATATTCCTTTGACAGGATCTCAGACCTCCCCAGTTATGTGTGTGGTGTTGCCTTTTATTTAGGACACTCAGTATTTTTTACGGGATACCCTCCAACTCAAGAACTCCATGTCTGAGCTTGACCTATGCAGTGAAGTTGAATGAATCCAATGAAAACCAGTCATTTGACCAGGATACTTTTTAAAAAAACATATATACATATTTTAGTTGTAGTTGGACACGATACCTTTATTTTATGTGGTGCTGAGGATCGAACCCAGTGCCTCACACATGTGAGGTAAACGCTGTACCACCGAGCCACAACCCCAGCCCTTGACCAGGATACTTTTAAGAGATTGATTCTTCGATTGGAAATATCACTTCCAAAGCTGAAAAAGATAACATTAGCATATAAGCATTATTACTGAAGGAAAAGGTCAAACAATATAATTCTCCCCTATAATTCCACCTGTCTCACTCTGAGGGCCTGCACTGTACTAACTAGGACATATTCAAAGTCAGTGCATATTAACTATGTGCTGCTGCGGGGTCAGTTCAGATATGTGGTTTGAAGGGATTTGTTCATTTAATAGCCTGTGGCTAATTAACTGACTTGGTTAGAACTCAGCCCCAGAGAGCCTTAGGTCAAGAGTTCAGTTTCCCTGTGGATCAGTTTATCTTCTCTGTTTCACAGGCATTGATTACACACCTAATCCCTATTTAGGTGACTTGCAAGGTTATGTTATTGATTACAGAGGACTGGGTATGGTTAGATCAAAGCAAACCCTTGATCAGAGCAAAATTATTGCATTTAGTTGACAGATCAAAATACCACACTAGTTATGATAAAATTTGTGTTGGATGGGACCTGAAAGAAAATCCTAGGCTTACTATCTTGCTGGAATACTTTGGGCAAAATGTTTCGCTTTTCTAGGTCTTAGGATCTCTACACAGTGAGATGACATCAGCTTCATTGAAAAGTTGTAAAGATTATGGAGATTATAATATTAGCTATTGTATGCAGGATAGAATATGATCCTTGTTTCCACCAGCCCAGCTCGTGGGGGGATGCAATCTCCACACTCTACATCCAGGACCTTTTCCACCCCTCTGTGCTCTCTGAATGGCATCTGTTCAGCTGTCATCCATTTTAGTTCATGCACCTTCTGTCTTCAGCTGTGGACCAAGACAGGGCAATTTGTTCAATAGTTTCATTTCTTTAAGAGCACCTTTAAGCAGAACGATTCTGAGTGCTGGGAGTTACATGGCACAAGGAGATGAGGGTCTCATAGAAATGTAGGCAAAAGATAAGTAGCCACATTGTTCAGGGAAATTGCAGAGATGGGCTTCAAGCTGTATTTAAATCTCCAAGTTGTTCTACTTTATCAGGACTTTCCAGTTAGGTCTAGTCCTAAAGTCAGTTTTCAGTTTGTGTCCCTGGGTAACTACTCTGCTCATTTCCTCATTTGTAAATTTGTTGGTCTCTTAGGAGAGGGTTGGAAATAATAGGCACCATAAAGAAGACTTGGCATACAAATTATAAATAAGATCAATAAAGATATGATGGAATGATGCTTTTTAATTCTCCTAAGATTATTAGCTCTTTTTTTCTTAGGGAGAGAAAAATGCAAATGTGATACTAATTATGAAGATCCATCTGTTATACTTAAAGTACTATGTTGGGGGCGGGAGGGAGCCTATATTTAAAGCTCTTCTGCAGTACTTTACCATCTTTGAAGACTCATTTTGGAGAGGTTGTTTCCATTTCCTTTGGAGAGGCTTCAGTGTCCTCTAAGGTGAGATTTCTACTTGGAAGGCTCTAAGCTGCCATTTGAAGAAGCCATGTTATTTTGACAGTACCTCTTCTTGTTTTTATTCTGTAGCAAATATGTGGGCAGTACCAATATATGTCCCTTAATGGACAACTGAATAATTTGGAAAAGACTGTTAAATCAATTATGAAGAGCGAGTAACTATGAATCCCTGGGTAATTATTCCAAATGTTTGTCTCTTTCAATACCTCACCTGGCAGGGATTTCAAAGAATGTTTTTAACAAAAGTTTGTTGAAATCTGTTCTGTATTAAGACTGGGCATTCTTCCATTAATTTTGGCTGGGTCCAATTTAATACATGGATGGGTAATTAGTCCAGCTTCTCTAATCCTATGCTTTCTAATTCGTAAAATTAGAAAAGTTATTTTTGGCAGGTCTTTACAAAGTCATGAATTAAAGACTTAGTATTGGTAAAGCCCCAAATCCATATCCTTCTCATTGTCTGATCGGACATCATGTGACCTGCAAACAAATTGTAAGTTACCAATGTAAAGACACCGAGGAAAGAGAAAGAGGGAGACAGAGGGCTTTTAGTTCAGGAACTGAGCTAACCATCAGAAAGGTAAATGGAATAAGTCCTTGACTTGTCCTCGCCATCCGTCAACGATAGAGTTTTAAGAACACTGTTGTCATAGTGCCAAATGATAGAGAAGTCCAAAAGGCTGAGACTTGGCACTAGAAAAAATTCACAATGCAAGAAAATAAGGCTATAATGTCAGAGCCCACTGAGCTCCTCAGGTCCAATCTTCTCAACATGACACCCGTACTTAAAAACAAAGTCAAGATAAAGACACTTGGGCATAGCCACACAGCTAATGAGAAGTACATCAAGACCTGTTCTCCTGACTCCTAGCCTGGGGCTTCTGCTGTCAGGCCTCCCCTTACTTTGTTAGGCACTAGTTAGTGCCCACACAGACCTTCAGCACTTTCCAGAGTTTTGGTTAGAATATTTTAAATGAGAACATGAACCTTCCCAGAAAGTTTCTGCCCATGTGAAAATTTTTTTTCAAATGCAAGACAAGTGTTCAATATTTTCCTTGCTTCTTATAGAGCTTCTTATACTACAGATCTTGCACATCATCTCTTAATATATAGAGATGTATTTCATGAAGTAAAAAGGATTTATGATATGACATTTAAGAGAATTTAATGGAATACCTATTGAAACATTGGATTTAATTTTAAAAATTCTTTTTTCTCCCTCAGTTATAGAAGAGTATTTGATCTTTGAGGCAATCTACTCCCCTCCCCAGGAATTCTGAATTTTATGCATATTTTATAAAAACTTAACAAAACATCAAATAAAGCAGTATATCTGAAAGAATAAATTTTTTTTCACATCAAAAACTATAATTGGAAAAATGGATAAAATTGACTTCTCTGGATCTACAAATTGTTAGCTCTATTTTAAGTTGCTTTGACTTTGGTTTCTGGTCCTCTGTAAGGCTTTTTTGACTTCCTGATCAAGTAAGAGTCCAATAACCAATGCATTTAACAAGACAGGTGTCAAGCACCGGAAGGGTATAACTAAGCGATTATAAATTAAAGGAAGGGCCTATGTATTATCTATCTGATTTTTTGAATAGAATATAGAACACACCGAAGCTGTTACAAAGCCAACTCATGGTTCAACTGTAGAATTAAGAAATTTGTCTTCAAGTCTGTTCCCACCACCCCTGCCCTATATTATACTTCCTTGTCTTTGAGATATTATATATTGTTCAGAGGTGAAATTGAGAGATGTAACCTAATCTTTCATTGATATGGATTAACCAGGTGGTAACTGTAAGCAGGCAGGGTGTGACTGGAGGATGATCTCATCTGTAAAAGCCAACAAGCCACCAAGCATACTATGATGTAAACAAATTTTCCAACATGCTTATTTTTCTTGAAAGCTCCAATTTTATCATTGGCAACAAATAACTGTAAATACTGGGCTCAACTTCCCACATTGTCGGGAAAACTTTTGCTAAATACAGAAGTCTGAACAATACTTTGTCATTTTTTGTTTCAAGTAAAAATTGTTAGAAAAATGAGGCTAGTTCAGCTTAAATCCAAAATCTTCTGTGCAAGTGTTTTATCTCAAGACATCCATCCATTTCTCTGTACTCAGTGATACTAATAAAATATATAATTTTCACTTCACCAATGATTTTAACTGACACTGGCATTTTTTAGTGGAAGGAGGGCGGTAGAATTATACAGTTTTCCATGCTTAGAAACAATTTAACTTGGCACCAAAACGATGAACACATCTGTGTCCCTTTGACCACTACATGATCTACAGAGGGGAACATAGCCTTGGAATCACTCATGCTATAAATACTGGGTAGGGAAACTGTCAAAGCAGAAAGCATGCGCTCTGCCATGAATATCCTGGTATCTTAGTATACTTTTTTAGCTGTGTGACTTTGGACTATTTAATCTCTCAGCTCCTTCATCTGTAAAATGTCAATGATTTTCTCAATCTATGATGTTGTAGAATTTGAGACTACAGTGTGGAAAGCACCTGATATGGTATTTATGTACTAGTTGCTCAATAATTAGAAGCTATTGTATTTGTATTAAACACATGAGAAGGTCTCCCTGAATCCAGGGCTTAGGCCAAGAAGTCTCTTATCTGGGCCTGTATGTGCTCCCTGAGAGTGCAACTCAAGAATGCATTGGAAGATGTAGTGTCAGAAGCTGGAGTGACAAACAGAAATCCAAAAAGTAGATATGAGTGAGTCCTCCAAAACACAGGAGGGTCACAGATATGTCCAGAGAACCAGGGAAATAAGGGTAAGAGAACAATGGGTTGAAAAAAGGAGAAACAGACTATTGCAAAGGAGGCCCCTGGCAATTGCTGGATTATTCCAACTCTTTGTGGCTGAGAAAGCTGGTTGATAAAGCCAGGGTGGATAGTAACAATTCTTACACTCTTAGGCTGGGTGAGAGTTTTCTTGCCAATGTGACGGCATTGAGCAGCTATCACAGGCTTCAAATTTCCAAGCATCTGAGGTCACTCACTTCATACTTAACTTGTCAGTTTTGTTGTTATTCCTGATGTCATATTGAATTTTTGGTATAATCATTTGTCATTGAATATTGGATTGACATTGAGTCTTTCTCTAGAGTCTTCTGTACAGATCACTGACTTTTGAACAGATGTGCATGTCCAGATGTCTGCAACCTGTCAGGAGTTTCCCTTGGCTTAATTGCTGCTTTTTGATATGTAGTCAGCACTTCTCAACATGATGGATCACCAAAGGATTATACATTCATATTACATGCTCTTTATACAAAGGGTATTAAAGATAGACTTGCATACACATCTAGCATATAAGTCTTGAATTTCTTTTGTTTTTATTTGGTGGGATCAAAGTCAGGGTCTTGCATATGCTAAGTACATGCTCTATCACTCTAGTGCTCTGTACCCACCAGCCAAGTCGTCGTAAGCACAAGAAATGTATAGTTTTATTAGGATTTTTGTTTGGCTTAGTTTGAGTTAACTTGTTAGGGTTAAATACATGTCATGATGAAAGTTAACTTCCATTTGGAGAGAAAGGTATTATTCATCAAATTAGGTGTTCCTGATACTTAATCAGAGTTACAGCAATTTATAGATAGGAGAGCTGCTTTAGTCAGTTCCTTAATACTGAAGATGAGGAAAATCCAACTTGGAAAACTCAGTTATAAATAGAACACTTATTGATTTTTAGCATAAAAGAAAGATCTTAGTGATTACCTAGCTTAAATGAGTTTTTGCATATGTATTTTGTCTCAGGGGAGGATAAATTGAAAAGAACTTGGGTATTTACTAATATGTATTTTTTTCTTTAGCCACAAAACTTAAGGCAAAACAAAACATGTTTAGTCATCAGTTCAGTAATTAATGCTTAATTCATTGATTAATTGATTTTAACAACCATATATTGACTATTGTGTGCCAGGCATAAACAACAATAAATAAAACTGGTAAGAAAATATATATGACTTCATGGTATTTTAGATTCTGGGAATTGGTAACAATCTCAAAAAAATAAATTGCAGGGCTGGGTATGTAGCTCAGTGGTTGAGCTCTTGCCTGGTGTGAGATCCTGGGTTCAATTCTCAGGACTGCAAAAAACTTTAAAAATTACAAAGTATATTAAATGACATTAAGTGCCAAGAAGGAAGAGAATAATAAAGCTAGGAAAGAAAACAGCAGCAGGGATGGGCCTGGGTTGCAGTTTAATGAGTGAGTTGAAGATCCAATAGGAATTTGAGCAAAGACATGATGTAGAAGGAAGGAGCCCACAGAGCTGACGAGGTCTGAGAGAGGAGCACTTGGGGCTGAGGGACAAGCTGTACAGAGACCCTGGGGAGGGACAAGAAGGGTAGCAAGTGCTGAACACGCAGTCAGAGGAGTTTGGGTGGGCAAGGAGGAACCTGAAAGGGAAAGCCAGTTTGATGAAAGATTAAGTGATCTGTCTCATGTTTTAATAGGATCACTTGTGCTACTGTGTTGAAATTACACTATAGGAAGTGTCTTAGTTCATTTGTGCTGCTTTAAGCAACAACAACAATAAAAACCACAGACTGGGTAATTGAATAACTGAAACTTAATTCTTCACAATTTTGAAAGCTGGGGGGCCCGAGATCCAGGAGCTGGCAGTTTTGGTGTCTAGTAAGGCCCACCTTCTCATAGATGGTGCCTTATGTGTGTCTTCAAGGTGCAGAAGGAAACTAAATGGTCCTAAACTACTTCATCTATCCCTATAAGGCACTAATCCATTGAAAAGGGAAGGTGACTCTTCCAAAGGCTCCGCCTCTTGATACCACTACAGTGCAGGGGGAAGGGGGGCGGGTTAAGTTTCTACATATGAATTTTGGGGAATACATTCAGACCATAAAAAGGGTCAAGGAAAAAGGAAGAAACTGCAATTAATCCAGGGGAAAGATAATGATGGCTTGGTTCAAAGCAATAGTTTGGAATGGTGAGAAATGGTTAAAATGGTTTGAAAAGAGGGTCAACAGGTTTGGTGACCAATTTGATAAATACGAGAGAAAACCACCAAGAATTCTCCAGGGCTTTTGGCTTATGTAATAAATCACGGGAAGTTGCAATTTTTGTCAGTTTAAATGGAGAAGACCGTGTGTCGGGTAGCTTTGGGATTAGTGAAGAGAGTGGTTTTGATCAAATATCACTTTCAGACATGTTAAATTTGAGATTTCCATTAGACATCAAAGTGATAAGAACAAAAATGGCTCCTTCAATATTGAGGTTCAGACAAAAGAAACGTAATATGCTGCATGTGTAAGCTTCTAGGTGTCAGCATATAATCTGTGGTGTCACAGATCTGCTTTCCTAGGAAGCAGACACTGAGATGAAAACTTGAACTTCAAAGTTTATTGGCAAGAACTCTGCAGATAAATAGTTGTGAAGAGTAATAAGATTACCAATAAGTGATTTCACCATTCCCAAAGAGGGCTCTAGAGTTGGAAAAACCCTACACACAACTTTCATAACTTATACTACCTACATCAGCAAGTTACTTAAAGCCCACAAATGTGACCTTGAGTGAGCCAGCTCTCTTCAGCTGAGGGCAGTGACTAGTAAAGATGAAGACTACGCTTTGGGATATCAGCTATCAACAGTAGGGGACATGGGTACTTTATCCTAAAGAATGAGGAATCTGGATGACATACCCAGCATCCATTGCAGGTAGTATTTAAATCTGGAAGAAGGATGGGATCACTAAAGAAATTAGTGTGGTTAGAGATGTCCAAGGACTGATCTTTGAATCTCAGGGCATTATGAAGTTAACAGATTGGGGAAATAAGAAGGAAAGAGCAAAGGACTCTTGTGAAGAAATCATCAGTCCTTTTTAATGAGTTCGAGGAGGGGATGGTGTCCTACAAACAAGTAAAGAAATATGCTTTAAGGACACAGTGATCACCTATTTTAAATACTGCAGAGAGGTCAAGTATATTGAGAATTGATCTTTAGATTTTGCAATACAGAATAAGTCAGTGACTTGGACAAAGAGTTGTTTCAGTGGAGTAGTACATTGAAAGCCAGACCAAGCAGGCTCAAAAGAAAAAGGGAAAAGATTTATAGAAGTGCATGCACACCTTTCTTTTCAGGAGTTTTATAAGAAGGAAAAAATCATTAATCACATTCAGTACAAATGTAAAGAAAATATTGTCAGATGGGATAAAAAAAGACTCAATTATATGGTGCCTAGAAAAATGCAATATAAACTTAAAGGCACAATTAGTTAAAAATAAAAGAATAAGAGCAAAGTATATTATGCTACCAGTAATCAAGAGAAAGCTGGAGTGGCTTTATCAATAGCAGACAAAGTAGATTTTAGAGCAGAGAATGTCATCAGGAAGTAAGATCATTTCAGTGATAGAGGGATCAATTCATCAAGATATCTAAAAATCCTAAATATTTTTTCATCTAACAATATAATTTCAAAATACATGATGCAGATACTGATATAATTGCAAGAAGAAATAGATAAATCCACAGTTATAGTCAGAGATTTCAATATCCTCCCTTTGCTACTTGATAGAACAATTAGAAAAAAAGCCAGCAAGGAAATGGAAGACTTGAACAACACTGTCAATCAACTTGCCCTAGTTAGCATATGCAGAACATTCCACTGAACAGCAACAGAACACACACTTTTTTTCAGGTGCAAAAGGAAACTTAACCAAGATAGTCCATACCTCAGGCTGTTAAAAAAAAATTCTAAATATGTTAAAAGATTTGAGCCATATATGTGTTGTTTGATCACAATGGAATTGACTTAGAAATAATAATATAAAAATACATGAAAACTAGTAATTATTTAGCAACTAAGACACCTCTAAATACCTATAAGTCAAAGAAAAAGTCAAATAAAATAAAATTTTAAAAAATTAGTCTTCTAAATAGAACAAAAATAGACAATTCAAAATTTTAGGATACTGTTAGAGCAATATTTGAAGGGAAATTTACTGTTACTTCTCTGTTAAAATAGAAATGTCTCAAATCAATGATCTCTACTTTCACTTCAAAAATCAGGAAAAGAAATGTAAAGAAAGGAAAAAAGTACTAAAATAGAAAACAATGATATACAAAACAAATGGGGATTGAACTCAAAATCTAGATATTTGAGAAGATGAATTAAATTAATAAAGTTCTAGTCAAGCTATTCAAGGGGCAAGATGAGGATAAAACATAAATTACAAATAGCAGGAATAAAAGGTGTAATCACTAAGGATTCTATAGTTATTCAAAGAATAATGGACTTTTCTAAATCACTGCATACTAATTTGACAACTTAGATGAAATGGAAAATTACTTGAAAAACACATAAACCAAAGGAAGCGTAGAAAATCAGTAATCCTGTATCTATCTTTAAAAATTGTGTAGTAAAATACATTCTGAGAAACTTCAGTCCCAGTTAACTTCACTGATAATTTTTACCAACCATTTAAGAAACAATATCAATTCTTCAAATCTTATCCAGAAAATCGAATAGGAGAAAGTATTTCCCACTTTATTTTACAAAGCCAACATTATCTGTAAAGCCAAAGACATTACAAGAAAATAAATCTATAGATCACTCTCTTATGAAATCAAGAGGCAGAGTTCTTTAAAAATTTTATCAAGTCGCATGCAACAATAGGTAAAAAAATGTCATGATGATTAGAATTCTAGTAATTCAGAGCCAGTTCAACTTCTTACAAAATCAACCTGTGACATTTTTAAACTAAAGGCATCTAATTATTCAGTAGATACAGTAATTCCTTTGAAAAACACAATATCTGTACTTGATAAACTCCACTCCTACTAGGAATAGAAAGACCTTCCATGCTTAATACAGGGGAGCCGGATGTGGTGGCGGACGCCTGTAATCCCAGCACTTTGGGAGGCTGAGACAGGAGAATCATGAGTTCAAATCCAGCCTCAGCAACAATGAGGCACTAAGCAACTCAGTGAGACCTTGTCTCTACATAACACACAAAATAGGTCTGGGGATATGGCTCAGTGGTCAAGTACCCCTGAGTTCAATCCCCAGTACCAAAAAACAAAACAAAAAAAGCATACAGGGCATCTACAAAAAACCCATACTTAACATCAGTTTTCTTGGTGAAAGATTGCTTTCCCTAAAGATCAGGAACAGGAACAGGTTTTCATCTCCTGCTTTCATTCAACATTGTTGGACTGGAGGTTCTGATCAATACAACAAAGCAAGAAAAAGAAACACATTCACTCAGAATGAGGGAAGAAGGAAAACTATTCTCGGATATCATGTATGTACAAAATTAGAAGGAATCCCTACCAAAAGCTTCTTGAACTAGTCAATGTATTTAGCAGTTTCAGGATATAACACAAAAATTTTATATTCATATATTACAGTGTGCATATATATGTATAATTGAGAAAAATTCAAAGACAAGTCAATAGATGAAGAATAGGGCTAAGGCAGGCTCAGTGGCGCATGCCAGGAATCACAGCGGCTCAGGAGGCTAAGGCAGGAGGATTGCCAGTTGAAAGCCAGCCTCAGCAACAGTGAGGCACTAAGCAACTCAGTGAGACCCTGTCTCTAAATAAAATACAAAATAGGGGTGGGGATGTGGCTCAGTGGTTGAGTGCTCCTGAGTTCAATCCCCAGTACCTGGCCCTCAAAAAAATAAGGCTAGAACAATTTTATAGTCATATGCAATAAAATGAACTTTGATTTATATATCCTACTTTATCTAAAAATTAAAAAATGGGCCAAGACCTAGTTATAAAACCTAAAACCGTAAAAATGTATAAGCAGACAGAGAAAATCTTTGTGATCTTTGCTCAAAGATTTATTACCAAATATATAATAAAAGAACAAATTGAGAATTTGGACTTCACACAAATAGAAATTTCTGCTTATTAAAATACTCTTGGATAAGTGAAATGTGCTATATTTGTGTAATAGAATATTATCCAGCCATAAAAATAAAGCTGTAGAACATGATATAGCACAGACAAACCTTAAAAATATGATACTAAGTGAAATATACTAATCACTAATGGGCAAATGCTGTATGAATCCACTTACCTGAAATATCAAGAATAAACAAATTCATAGAGACAGAAAGTTCATTAGAGTCCACCAATACCTGTGGGGAATGAGGAATAGGGAGTTATTACTTAGTGGGTATAGAGTTTCTGTTTGAGGTGATGAAAAAGTTTTAAAAATAATGGTCAGTCACATGGCATTACTGCCACTGAATTTTACACTTAAAATGATTTAAATAGCCAAGTTATATTCATATTTTACCATAATAAAGACTATTAGAATGAAAAGTCAAGTACAGACAGGAAGGAAATATTAGCACATCAGATTGAGAAAGGACTTGTGTTGGAATATACAAAGAGCTCTCTGAACTTACTAGTAAGAAAAAAAAAATCCATTAACAAAAATGGGAGAAAGATTTGAACAGACACCTCACCAACAATGATACGTATGGACAGCACATAAAAGCACAAACCTGAACATTAGGGGTTAGGAAAGTGCAAATCGAACCACAACGAGCTACTACTACCCACCCATTACAATGGTGAAAATTAGACCACACAAAGTAGAGATGATGATGTTGATGAGGTGAGATTCTCAGAACTGCTGAGGAAAAAGTGAAATCCTTTGGAAAGCCATTTTGCAGTTACTTCCCAACTTAAATATCATGTGACTAAGTCTTTCCACTCCCAGGTATTTTCCCCCAAGAAAAGGAAATATGTGTCCATATATAGACTTATATACACATATTTATTTCAGCTTTCTTCAGTCAAAAATTGTAAACACAAATGTTATCAACAGGTAAATGAATGAGCAAATGCTGATATACAATGGATTGTTACTAAACAATAAAAATGAACTATTGACATATACTAAAACATGGATGACTCAAAATAAGTATGCTGAGTGAAAGAAGCCAACAAAGATTACATACTGTATGATTTCATTTATACTCTAAGCTCTAGAGGATGCAAACTAACCTGTAATGCCTGAAAGCAAATCATTGCCCATGGATGCAGGCAAAGGTGTGAGCTGAGGGGAGAGATAAGGTTTACAGGTGGGCACAAGGGAACTTCAGGGAGTGACACTTAAACGCTCATTATCTTAATTTGTGACAATGTTTTCTTGGGTAAAGACATACCTAAGCTCATCACTTTAAATATGTGTTTATTGCATGTCACATATACCTAAGAAATCTGTCTAAAACAATTTAAGAGTACAAAATAAGACAGTAGCTTTTATACTGGAAAAGATGTTAAGATATTTTCCCCTAGTACTTCTGAAAGTTCTTGGAAATATTCTAGAAATGTACGGTGCTCTCTTGCTACATTGTACATTAATATTTTAGAGACAGAAATGAGACATAACAGTATAGATTCCAGATCTCTGAAATTATACCAGGACATTTTCATCACCTTAAAATCTGCAGTAATATTTTTAACTTTGGAAAAGTCCCCATAATACTAAATTGGATGTTATCTTACTACCTATTTATGTGAATGTAAACTGGCACATAAGCAGGTGATAAATTTTGGTAGCTACACTCTGCAGTGTCCTTTACACATGTGCCCTTCCACTTCATATTCACACAATATGCATGTTTGTTCCCAGCCCAGATTATTAACATAAGACAGAGCTCATGATGCAATAGCTGACAGCTCCATTTAACAATCCATTCATAACTTTTAGTGTTTCTCCTTTTCACAACATTCATTTACTCCAACTTTCTTAAAACTTCCTTCTTTTAATTGGTGGGATTGAGATTCTAAGGTGGAAATGAAGTTATTTCTAATTTTTATTGAATTTCCGAATCTAGGTTCAAGCAACTTTTCATCTCATTAGGTAATTGCATGTGATTTTGCTTATATTTTCATCTTCATGCACAAGCTACTTTAGGAAAAAGCTATAGTTTTTAATAACTGTTCTGTTAGTCATCTTGTAGAATTTATAGGTTCCATGATAAAAATCTTATGTACACAAACATGAATTTTTCAGTATTAGTAGGAATTCAATACAAAGGAGACCTTGCTTGCTTCCCTCCCATTGCTAAAGCTCATTCCACTCTTTCCTCACCTTGAGCTCTATAGTAGTCTCCTGGCTGATTTTCCTGGGTCCAATTTCTCCTACTTCATTCAGTTCTAGCTAGAATGAGGTGCTCTAAAAGATGATCATGTCACACCACCACATAGAACTTTTCTGCAGGTCTCCATTGCTTTGGAAAAAATTCAGACGACTTGACTTGACTTGTAAAAGTCCAGGTGTCCTGTTTCCAGTCCAGCTCATCTTGCTCCACTTCTCATCCTTGACTCATTCTGCTTTAAATGCTTTTGGTGGTTTGTCACAGACACTCTTTCCTGTGCCTGGGATCACCCTGTGCCATCTCCTGATTCTCACCCACCCATGGTGTCACGTCTCGGCTCACACATCACTTTCCCTTGAAACCTTTTCCTCAATCTTTGCCTCTCAGTATCTTAACCCCCTGTACCTCTCCTATCAGAGCCTTCTTTGCAGTGTTGAAGTTTCCTGTGAACTGCTGTTTTAACCCCTGTGTTAGTCAGCTTTTCACCACTGTGACCAAAATTCCTGACAAAAACAATTTCAAAAAGGAAAAGTTCATTTGGGGGCTCAAGGTTGTAGAGATACAGCCCATGATGGCTCATTCCATTGCCCTGTGCCTTGAAAAATTAAACCCACCTCTCCATTTGTGTACAATGAATCGAACAGCATTCTGTTGTCATGTGTAACTGATTTGTACAAATAAATGTATAGCTAAAAAGAATTAAACCCACCTAAATTCACTTATGTGAGATACCTAGAATAATCAAATTCACAGACAGAAAGTACAATAGTGCCTACTAGGTGCTGGGCAAGTAGGGTCTGGGTGTTACAGTGTAATGGGTACAGAATTCCAATTCACATGATGAAAAATTTTTATAGACAGGGTGATGGTTGCACAACAATGAATGTACTTTAAAATGATTATTTTAAAAATATTTTTATATTTTACCTCAGTAAAAATATGTAGACTTACAAAACTATTAAACCAAACTAAAATTGTATTGTAAATAAAATTATAGTTTTATATTATGGTCAGTTTGTCTTGAAATTTGAGAGGTGAGTCAAGAAGGAAAATCGAAGATAGTTACTGGGAAATATGAGGCAGAAAGTTCTCGGAAAAACAGTTCCTGTTACGTAGACTTATTTTTGACAGGTATATATCAAGCAACTTTAATGTGTCAGTTGTTAGAAAATAATTTGAGACAACTGATTATGCTATCTTAATTTGCTGTTAATACTAGGAGAATTCATACATATTAATTAGGCAAAAGCACATCTTTTAATATTTACTTTTGAACTTTGGAAGTATTGATCAATGTAGCTTTGATTAAAATTCTTTTGATATTTCAAACATTTCTTTATTTTTTAAAAAAATTGTGTTGCTCCATGTCATAACGCTTAGTTTCATTCAGCCAACTGTGTCAGTGTTAATTTATATTAGGTCTCATCTTGTATCTAAAAATTGTAATGTAACCAAAATCAAAACAGTACTCCAATTATACCTATGTTAATCATGGCTTTAATTATAGTGTTAAACGTTTAAAGTGTTTGATAACCATAGGGACTTTGAGGGATAATTTTTGTAGAGCTTTAACTTTACCTCTATGAACATCTCAAAGAATGTTACATATTAAACAGAAGTCTGGATTCAGCTCTTGGCCTAAGGAGCCCCAATTTAGTAATAGCTTAGTCCAAAGCCCTATGTCTTTTTGACATTTAGTCATGGTCAACAGTGTGATCATATAGAAGGTGGTGTGTATGGTATCAGTAATAGACCAGTCTGTAAAGTAGGTACCGAACTAAACAAATATACACAGATGATCTAGGAATACAGTTTTCCCACTCAGAAGGACAAGGAAATATAGTTGTCAGATGAGAACAGAAATTATGGCCCTGATACTCTGATAATGGATTAGACATTGAGGGTTTCTATTTAGTGCAAGAGACTACTGAGCATTGTGGTTACCGCTAGAATATGAAATAAATTAAAAACAAAAGAGAAATGAGGGTTCTTTGGTAGTATAATGCTCAACTGTAAAAACTGGCATTTGTGAAGCCTCATAAAGCTGAACTTAGTGCCTCAGATATAGTCCATGTAATCTTATATACTTCATTGCATTGTGTGGTTGAAAAGTATATGCTTCAAATATCCCTGAAGCAAGACTTAGCTTGAAATCATTTAATATATGAAGTGTTGATATTCCAACTGTGTAAATCTTCATGTAAACTCTGAGATAATCTGAGAATAGCAAGATTTGTTGAGAATTATACGCATGTAAAGTCCTTCCTTTGATTCTTGGCTTCATTGAAAACCATGCAAATAAGACTCCTGACCCAAAATAAATTACTGAGGGAAAAGAGCCAGCATGAGAATATTCCAGAGAAAAGAGTGCTTATGTATAAAGAATTTGTAGCCATTGCGCATTATGTTTTCATAAAGTTGACTACACCAGCATCTTTTCTTAAGAATTGTAATACCTAACATTAGAGCATGCCCTGTGAGCTGCTGCCATTTCCGTACAAGATCACCAGAGAAGCACAACTTCTTTCATAACTTGTTATCCAGATACTTGCCTATGGATTATTGATAGATGATGATCTCTGATAAAATCTACTAAAGGTTGCATGAGGTTAGAGAGTCATCTCCTGAAAATTTAAGCAGTAATAACACCCCCAAACCAACTGTTTATGCTTACTCCATCCTTTGTATGACCATGCTAGTTAAGTGTTAAGATAACCCAGTTGTTCCCTATGAGTATCCAGATACTTAGGTCGGTTTTCTTTGTGTGTATTTTGCTAGGTTAAAGGAACAGAATTCAAATATATTGTAAAAGAGGGTTTGTTCATATGGCCAGCCTTCAGATTATGTCAGACTGAAACCACTTTTCTCCCTTTCCACATCCTCCCCCACATGTCCTTTTGGACTGTGTTGAGTAAGTTGAAATAGATGACAGCTGTGTTTCTAAAGTGGCCTCATTAATTTCTTCATTGTTTACAGTGGGACCAAACTTGGAGCCTTGAACTTATTAGTCCATTAGCATGGGATCTTGCCAGGTGAATGTTCACTTGGAAATGATAACTTTTAGTATGAAACATCTGACTTCATACCTTGTTAAAAAAAAAAAAAAACGGAACACCCAGTGATTTCTAAGTGACATTGAGAATGGTGTTTAAATCATTTCAATATGTAAGATTAGTTATAATGCTAGAGTCTATTTCATCACAGTACATGTGATTGATGTGTTAGGAACCTACAGCTTCAGGGTATGGAATCCAGCATTTAGTAATATCTCCAGTAGTGATTTTTAAATGATATTTTACAAAATATTTTTAAAGAAAACATTTTCATAATTGAGGAATTTTAAACCAATGAGTTCATGTAATACCTCAGCATATCACTTTGCCACATTTTGAAGTTTTGCTTTCAATCTTTTCACTTTTCTCCTTGATTGACAGACTGTCTTTTGGGAGATCAATTGGAGAATAAAGTACATGCACAGAATGATTTGCCAGGGATAAGAATGGCCTCCTGGCAAAACAGAAATGAAAATGCACAACTTTTTCTGTTCTATTACCAAACTGGTTTCTAGTTTTGAAGAAAAAAATAACTCAGTCTCAGACTTTAAAAGCAAGATACCTGCTGTTGAGAATGGCACTGTAGAAAAGAAGAGTTCTTTGCAGCACTGCTGGGGCAGATCAAGAAACTACTGGACAAAGATATGCTGGAGAAACTCCTAACAGTTTTAATATTGCTTAGAGTTTCCAGTAGTGTACCAGGAAGATCCTCTTGTCCCACCTCTCACCATGCTTCTCTTTCATGTATCTCTTACATTGAAAAGTGAAAATGCATAATCTCCAGGATATATAAAGAATTCAAAAAACTTAACACTGAAAAACAAATAACTCAGTCAATAAATGACCAAAGGAACTGAACAAGCACTTCACAGAAGAGAGATGATTGGTCAACAAACACATGAAAAAATGTTCAACGTCTCTAGCAGTTAGAGAAATGCAAAATAAAACTACACTGAGATTTCATCTCACTCCAGCAAGAGTGGCAATTAAGAATACAAATAACAATTAATGTTTGAGAACGTGGGGAAAAATGTACATTCATATATTGCTGTTGGGACTGCAAATTGGTGCGACCCCTCTGGAAAGCAGTATGCAGATTTCTCAGAAAACTTGTAATGGAATCACCACTTGACCCATTTATCTCACTCAGTTTATACCCAAAGGACTTAAGGTCAGCATACTGCAGTGACACAGCCACATCAATGTTTATAGCAGCTCAATTTGCAATAGTTAAGCCATGGAACCAACCTAGGTGTCATTCAACAGATGAATGAATAAAGAAAACGTGGTACAGATACACAGTGGAGTATTACTCAGCTATAAAGAATAATGAAACTATGGATGGAACTGGAGAATACCATGCTAAGTGAAATAAGCCAATCCTAAAGGACCAAAGGCTGAATGTTTTCTCTGATATGTGGAAGTTAATTCACAAGGAGTGGGTGGGTAGGAAGACTAGAAGTAGCTTGGATTAGACAAAGGGGAATGAAGGGAAGAGAGGGAAATGGAAATAGGAAAAATAGAATTAATCAGACATTACTATCCTATGTGCCTATGTGATTACATGACCAATGTAATTCTATATCATGTACAACCAGAAGAATTAAGTTATACTCTATATATGTATAATATATCAAAACACATTGTCATATATAACAAGAATAAATAAAGTGAAAATGTAGTTCTTTGAAACTTTTCAGATAGTGTTTTGAAAGTTTTCTAACTTTTGACCAACTCTTTCTCCTTATCAAAAGTCTTGAAGTATTAATTTTTCCACCCAACCTTGGTATCCACAAGTCACTTCTTGAAGGAGATCAGGTTATACTCACATATAAAAATCTTGTAATTTTGATATGTTAAAAGAATTGATGTGATGATTTCCAGTGTCTGGCTGGTGAGTAGAAACTTCCTTTAGAACAGTTCTTGGATTTCTTATCGTATGTTTTTTATGGTGACATAGTATTTGTGCATCTTCATAGGGTATTGTATGGTAATTCAATACGTGTATAAATGTGTAATGATGAAATCTGGGTAATAAGCACTTCCATCTCCTCAAACAGTAATCAATACTATGTGTTGGGACCTGTCATACTTCTTTCATACTCCTGAAATGCATCACAGATCCTTATAACCAACACTTACCCTAGTGCTATAGAAAACCAGAACTAATTATTCCTGTTTGTGCTCCTTATCTAACTTCTTTCCATCCCCCCAACCCCCTCGTCGTCCTCAGTGGCTACCATTCTTATCCATAGTGAACATCATTCTTGTCCATAGAACTGTTATTTGAAATGTCAGTCTTATTTTCCCTGCATGGCTAGCACCATTAACTACTACTCAAGAGAAAGTGTAGTTTCCACTTCAACAGGCAAACTTATACTCTGTATGTTAAACTGTATAATCTTTAGACACTTTGAAGTATTTGGAAAATAAGTCTGATTCCTGAAAGTGTAGTTTGCATCCATTAGAAAGGAAGCTGTGGGAGAAAATTGAGGACAGACTCCAGATAGCCAAATTTGAAGGATGCCTCCTATAGTTTGGATGGGAAATGTTTCCCCAAGATCCATGCGTTAAAGGCTTTGCTCCAGCTTCACATTATTGGGAAGTGGTTGGAATTTTTGGGAGGTGGAATCTCATGTAAGGTCTTCAGGTCACTAGGAGCATACTCTTAGAGGATTTTGGAACACCAGTCTCCCTGTGTCTCTCTAGCTCCTAGCCATGAAGTGAGTACTCTTGCTCCAGCACACACACTCGCCATGATGCATTGCCTTGTTTAAAACAACGGGGCCAAATGACCATGGACTGTATCCTCTAAAACTGAGTCCAGATAACTTTTTCTCTTAAGTTGATTGTCAGGTATATGATAGTGACAGAAATCTTACATAGGGCCTACATGATAATATGAAGGCCAGGGATAGCTAAGCGGCTGCAAATGCAGCTTGTGGGTGTGACATTCTAAGAATACACAGGCTGTCAAGCTGTGTATTTACAGTATCATTTCTTTGTGCTTTGGTCAGTTTATTGAAAATCAACCCTCTCTACAGTTTTACTTCTACCAAAAAAAAAAAAAACTGCATGCCTGTAATTCTAGTACTTTGGGAGGTGGAGACAGGAGACTCACGAGTTCCAAGCCAGCCTCAGCAATGGCAAGGCATTAAGCAATTCAGTGAGACCCTGTCTCTAAATAAAATACAAAAATAGGGCTGAGGATGTGGCACAGTGGTTGAGTACCCTTGAATTCAATCTCCAGTAACAAAAACAAAAACAAAAGTATCTTAACAGCTATAAAAAATACTTATATTTTATTTCTCATTCTTATTTTCTTATTCTTAAGTATTCCTAGAAAAGTTTAGTTAGCTCTAACCTATATTTTTTAAAACTTATTTATTCTAATTAGGTATACATGACAGCAGAATGCATTTTGATTCATTGTACACAAATAAACCACAACTTTTCATTTCTCTGTACACGATGTAGTCTCACCATATGTGCAATCATACATGTACCTGGGGCAATGATGTCCATCTCATTTCACCATCTCTCCTGCCCCCATGTTCCCTCCCCTCCCCTTCTAACCCTTTGACCAAAGTTCCTCCATTCTTCCCATTCTACCCCTACCCCACCTCATTATGGATCAGCATCCACTTATCACAGAGAACATTTGGCCTTAGGTTTTGGGGGATTGGCTTACTTCGCTTAGCATGTTATTTTCCAACTCCATCCATTTACCTGCAAATGCCATAATTTTATTCTTTCATTGCTGAGTAATAGTCCATTGTGTATATATACCAAAGTTTATTTTTCCATTCATCTATTGAAAGGCATCTAGATTGATTCCACAGTTTAGCTATTGTGAATTGAGCTGCTGTAAACATTGAAGTGGCTGTGTCACTGTAGTATGCTGATTTGAAGTCTTTTGGGTATAGATTGAGGAATGGGATAGCTGGGTCAAATGGTGGTTTCATTGCACGTTTTCTAAGGTATCTCTATACTGCTTTCCAGATTGATTCCACCAATTTGTAGTCCCACCATCAATGTATGAGTGTGTCTTTTCCCCTACAGCCTCTCCAACACTTCTTGTTGGTATTGATAACTGCCATTCTGACTGCTGTGAAGTGAAATCTTAGTTTTGATCTGCATTTCTCTAATTGTTAGAGATGAACATTTTTTTGTTGATTGATTGTATATCTATTGAGAAGTGTCTGTTCAGCTCCTTAGCCCATTTATTGATTGGGGGTGTTTTTTTTTTGGTGTTTTTTGAGTTCTTTATATGTCATGGTTTAGTGTTCTATCTGATGTGCGTGTGGCAAAAATTTGCTCCCCAAATGTAGGCTCTCCGTTCACTTCATTGATTATTTCTTTTGCTGAGAAGCTTTTTAGTTTGAATCATTTATTGAGGCTTGATTTTATTTCTTGTGCTTTAGGAGTCCTGTT
Source organism: Geosciurus inauris (assembly GCA_004024805.1). Classification (NCBI taxonomy): domain Eukaryota; kingdom Metazoa; phylum Chordata; class Mammalia; order Rodentia; family Sciuridae; genus Geosciurus; species Geosciurus inauris. The sequence goes on from PVHX01000671.1 coordinate 229,771, forward strand.
AAGGTAGTTGGGGCCTAATCTGACATGATGAATATTTGGGCCTACTTTGTCCTCATTTAAGCCCAGAGACTCTGCTGTAATTCCTAGGTCTCTCATCCACCTTGAGTTGAGTTTTGTGCATGGTGAGAGAGAGAGGTTTAGTTTCATTTGCTGCATATGGATTTCCAGTTTTCCTAGCACCATTTGTTGAAGAGGCTATCTTTTCTCCAGTGTATATTTTTGGAGCCTTTGTCTAGTATAAGAAAACTATTTATGTGGGTTTCTGTCTTCTATTCTGTACCATTGGTCAACATGTCTATTTTGGTGTCAATACCATGGTGTTTTGGTTATTATACATTTGTAGTATAGTTTAAGGTCTGGTATTGTGATGCCTCCTGCTTCACTCTTCTTGCTAAGGATTGCTTTGGTTATTCTGGGTCTTTTATTTTTCCAAATGAATTTCATGGTTGCTTTTATTTCTGTAAGTAATGATGTTGGGATTTTAATTGGGATTCCATTGAATCACTATAGTACTTTGGGTAGTATGGCCATTTTGACAATATTGATTCTGCCTATCCAGGAGCATGGGAGATCTTTAAGATCTTCTTCAATTGCTTTCTTCAATGTTCTGCAGTTTGCATTGTAGAGGTCTTTCACTCCTTTTGTTAAATTGATTCTCAAGTATTTTCTTTTTTGAGGCTACTGTGAATGAGGTAGTTTTCCTCATTTTTCTTTCAGAGAATTCATCACTGATGTATAGAAATGCATTTGACTTATCTCTTATATCCTACTTTGCTGAATTCATTTATTCTAGAAGATTTCTGGTGGAATTTTTGGATCCTCTAAGTATAGAATCATGTCAGCAAATAATGATAGTTTGAGTTCTTATTCATATCCCTTTAATTTCTTTCATCTACATGCTCTGGCTAGAGTTTCAAGGACTATATTGAATAAGAGTGGTGAAAGTTGTCTTGTTCCCTTTTTTACAGGGAATGCTTTCAATTTTTGTCCATTTAGGATGATGTTGGCCTTAGGTTTAGCATAGATAGCTTTTACAATTTTGAGGTATGTTCCTGCTATCCCTAGTTTTTCTAGTGTTTTGAATGTGAAAGAGTGCTGCATTTTGTCACTTTCTCAGCATTTATTGAGAGAATCATGATTCTTGTCTTTAAGTCTATTAAAGTGATGGTTTATGTTTATTGATTTCCATATATTGAACCAAATGTGCATCCTTGGAATGAACCCTACTTGATCATGGTGCACTATCTTTTTAATGTTTTTTGTATGTGATTTGCTAGAATTTTATTGAGAATTTTTGCATCAATGTTCATCAGGGATATTGGTTTGAAATTGTCTTTGTTGTGTCTAGTTTTGATATCAAGGTGATACTAGCCTCATAGAATAAGTTTGGAAGGGTTCCCCCCTCTTCTATTTCATGGAATAATTTGAGGAGTATTGGTATTAGTTGTTCTTTGTAGGTCTTGTAGAACTTGGCTGAGAATCTGTCTGGTCCTGGGCTTTTCTTTGTTGGTAGGCTTTTGATGGTGTCTTCTATTTCCTTGCTTGAAATTGATCTGTTTAAGTTGTGTATGTCTTCCTGGTTCAGTTTGGGAAGGTCATATCTCTCTAGAAACTTGGTTTCTTCAGGATTTTCTTTTACTGTAGTATAAGTTTCCAAAATAGTTTGTAATTATCCTCTGCATTTCAATACTGTCTATTCTGATATTTCCTTTTCCATCATGAATTTTAGTAATTTGGGTTTTCTCGCTCCTTCTCTTCATTAGGATAGCTAAGGATTTTTCAATTTTATTTTTTCAAAGAACCAGCTTTTTTGTCAATTGTTTCTTTTGTTTCAATTTCATTGATTTCAGCCCTAGTTTTAATTATTTCCTGTGTTCTTATTTGGGTGTTGGTTTGTTTCTCCTTTTTTAGGGCTTTGAGATGTGGTGTCAGATTGTTCATTTGTTGACTTCTTTTTAATGAATGAGCTTAATGCAATGAACTTTCCTCTTAGCACTACCTTAATAGTGTCTGATATTTTGATATGTTGTATTGGAGTTTTCATTTCTCTAATTCTTTTTATCTCCTCCTTGATGTCATCTTTTATCCATGCATCATTCAATAGTGTATTTAGTCTGCAGGTGTTGGAGTAGTTTCTATTTTTTAATCTGTTGATTTCTAATTTTATTCCATTATGGTCAGATAGAATGCAGGGTAGTATCTCTATTTTTTTGTATTCACAAAGACTTGTTTTGTGGCATAACATATGATCTATTTTGGAGAAGGATCCATATACTGTTGAGAAAAACAGTGTATTTGCTTGCTGATAGATGGAATATTCTATATATATGTTAAGTCTAAATTGTTTTATTGAGTTCTGTGGTTTGTTTTTGTTTGGAAGATCTATCCAGTGGTGAGAGAAGTATGTTGAAGTCACACAGTATTATGTTGTGGTCTATTTGATTCTTGTAGTTGAAGGGTTGGTTTGATATACATAGGTGCCCCATTATATGGAGCATATATATTTACAATTGTTATGTCTTGATGTATGATTCCCTTAAGAAGTATGAAATGTCCTTTATCCCTTTTCACTAAGTTTGGTTTGAAGTCCTCTATCTGATATGAAGATGGAAACCCCTGCTTGTTTATGTGATCCATGTGAGTGATATGTCTTTTCCCCCCCTTTTATCTTCAGTCTGTGGATATCTTTTCCTGTGAGATGAGTCTCTTGAATGCAGCATATTGTTGGGTCTTTTTTTTTTTTTTTTTTTTTTTTTTTTTTTTTTTTTTTTTTTTTTTTTTTTTTTTTTTTTTTTTAATTCAATCTGTCAGTTTGTCTTTTAATGAGTTTAGGCCATTCACATTCAGGGTTATTATTGAAATACGATTTGTAATCCCAGTCATTTTGGTTTATCTTTGTTTTTTACCTTGACTTGGTTTCACCTTTGATTGATCTTTCCTTTAATGCAGTGCCTCCTTCTGCAGATTTCCGTTGTTGGTTATCATTTCCTCCTCATGGAATATTTTGCTGAGAATGCTCTGTAGTGCAGGCTTTCTTGCTGTAAATTGTTATCTTTTGTTTATCATGCAAGGTTTTTATTCCATCATCAAATCTAATTTTGCTGGATATAAGATTATTGGTTGACTTCTTTCAGAGCTTGGTATATGTTGTTGGTATATGTTCCAGGATCTCCTGGCTTTGAGACTCTGGGTTGAAAAATCTGAGATTCGAATTGGTCTCCCTCTATATGTAATCTGACTCCTCTCTTGTGGCCTTTAAAATTCTATCCTTATTCTGTATGCTAGGCATTTTCATTATAATGTGCCTTGGTGTGGATCTGCTGTAATTTTGTACATTTGGTGTCCTGTAAGCCTCTTGTATTTGATTTTCCAATTTATTCTTCATGTTTGGGAAATTTTATGATATTTAATTGAAGAGATTGTGCATTCCTTTAGTTTGAAACTGTGTGCCTTCTTCTATTCCAATAAACTTTAGATTTGGTCTTTTGATGCTATCCCATAATTCTTGGAATGTCTGTTCATGGTTTCTTACTATCTTCACTGTGTGGTCAACTTTATTTTCAAGATTGTATATTTTGTCTTCATTATCTGAGGTTCTGTGACCTAGTCTGTTGGTGATGCTTTTTATTGAGTTTATTTGGTTTATTTCCTTCATTTTAAGAATTGGATTTTTTTTCCACAATCTCTTTTTTGAGGTAATCTTTTTTCTACCTATATTTGCTCTCATCTCTTTGGAGTGATCAATTTTTGCCTATATTTGCTCAGTTAAGTCATTCTTTAATTCACAGATAATTTTACTTATATACCTTCTGAATTCTTTCTCTGATATTTCATCAACCGCACTGTCAATGGATTCTATTGTTGTACCTTGCTTTGTTTGGGGCAACTTCTTCCCTTGTTTTTTCATGTTGATTATGTGTCTGTCTTTCAGTGCAGATTGGAGGTATTAGTTTCTACCCTGTAATCTTATAATGACCCTGCAGATTACCTGTACCTCAGTAGGTGTCCCCAGATGGACACTACTGCCACTAAAGATGATGGCTGTAGTGGACGTAACTCAAGATAGCAATGGGGGTGGCCCAAGATGGATGTGAACACTTTCAGAGATGGAGCTAAAAGGAAGGGACTTACAATACCTTTGGGCTGGCTGATCAGAGATGCAGTGTGTGGTATGTGGGCAGCTACCTTCAGGCCCTGTCTGTTGTCCCAAGGTGGAGGCCACTACATGGAGGTCTATGGCGATGGCTATAGTGTCCGAAGATGGATTCAGGAAGGGAGTGACAGTGTGGACCTCAACTCTGCTCAGGGGTGGTCCTGATCCTGATCTAAGCTTGGACTCCGGTGCTGTCCCCAGGAGTGGTCCTGGGCCTGGGTCTGGGTTCTGGTGTGGGTCAGCAGGTGCGGTTGGGGTCCTTGCCTGGGCCTGGGCTCCCGTGAGGTTCCCAGAGGTGATCCTGCTCTAACCTGTATTGTTCAGCCTTTCTTTGGAAAAAAATCCTTAAGAAAAATAAAATAGCTTATGAACTTTGTGCAGGCAGCAGGGGACACATTGTTTCTATTTATTTGGGGCTGACTGGCATGTGCAGAACTCATCATGATTAGAAATTTTAATAAAAAATAGGACTTAGGAGGAATTATGAACTTAAACCCTTCCCCCGAATAATTGGGAATATAATAGCTTTAGTTGAAGTTAAAATATTTTAATTTCGAAGACTAATACAACTCCTTCACATTGAATGAATGAGACAATTGTAAAGCGCGCCCCTCCCCCCCAGCTTTTCCAAAGAAGAGGATGGGAATACCAAATATGACTTGAAACCATTTCATCCAAAGCTGCTTGTAAACATTCTTCTCAAAAGACTTCATATAAAAGACTCTGACCCTAGGCCACTTGCCTCAAACCAGTGACACCAATTTGAACTTACTGACTGAGGAGAGGAGATGGAATTTTACTTGTACTTTGCAAGATGGAAGAAAATACTTTTACTTGGCAAGAAATCTTAGAGAAACACCTTGTTACCTTTTTTATCCCCTTATGCTTACATGTGTTTGCTCTTGTGTCAGCCAGAGGTCAGTATAGTAGGAGGGCGGCCTGCTTTGAGTTTTGTGGTGCTGTCTCAATAAGCTGAGTGTTCATTTGTTTGGGGATTGGCAAGTGCAATCAACACCCTAATCATTTCTTTCAAAAATTAAAATAAAACAAGGAAAGCATTACTGAAACATTTAAAACAAGGTAAATCTATTGAGTCTTTATTCTGCTCATTGGATAGCCTGTGATGTCACTAAGTACTGGATCCATTTTCTTGTTTTATTCCTAGGCAGCTCAGGATAAATGTGACTTTCCATGCTGTAAAGTCCATGGGGCTGATGGACCACAGCAGAAATTTTATGTTAATGCCAAGAAGACTACTGAAGTAGAAGATAGGAAAGGGAAATCTGGTTAATTTCTCATAGATAAAGCAATATTGTGAGGTTTCTGTGACCAAATGAGATATTTTATTTGTATGACTGAAGAATGTGCACAGCTGCTAGTTGGAACTTCAAGGAATTCTGCCTTAATGAGGGGCTTTGCAGATGTCTGTCCTTTAAAATGTTTGATAATCACTAGTGTTGCACACATTCAAACTGATACTAGCTTCTACCCTGGTTTGAATATGCAGCTTTGACTCCCCCCCCAGCTGCCACTTGCGTTGTAAGCAGATTCCTAGATAAAATGTAAAATACACACAGTTCTATTAAAAAGAGGTAATAGAAAAGTGAACAGTTTTTCACTCAGATATTAATTCTGTTGCATCCTAAGAAAACAAATAACAAAAAAGCTTCACTCTATTTCCAATCTTATTTTAGAAATCAGAACATATCAATTATTTAGCTTTGAATCTGTCACACTCCATGTGGAAACTTCTGTGTACAAATGAGGATATCTAACTTGATTTTTTTCTTTAAGTTCATTGAATATTTAAATAACTCTGCAGCATTTTTTTTCAAATCCCATAAAAAAAAGTTAGCATATGCCCCTGTTCGTAAGAAAAATATCTAAATATGATTGTGGTCAAAAAGTGCTATTTATCTCATTCTTTCGTTCACTCGTTCATTTATTCTGCCAGGACTGGGTAAAATGGGATGGTGAGGTGGTGAGGGTAGTTATGTTGTGCTCGGTGTTTTAATTTGAGCTTATCTTAGAAGATGCTGTGAATGTCATTCTGGCTTCTTTTGATGCAGGTCCGCCTGCACATGAGGTACAGAGATACAAGACTAAGTCCTCCCCCTCTCCCTTTCCTCATAATTCTCCAATCTTGCAACAGTCCTGACTCAGTGACTCCAAATCCCACGTCCCTTTCTTCCTTTCTTTCGCTTTCTAAACATGTTTGTGTTATGAATCATACTAAGACAGAAGGCCCATTTGGAGGCAGGGTCTGGGTCTCCTTGTCACCATCTCAATGAATTGGAATGCAGCCCACAAAGTGGCCCAGCCCTGGCCCAGGAGCTCCGCCTTGCTGGTGGGGTGGGGGGTGAGTTCATTGATGTGCTGAACATCACAAAGACTTAATTCTGAGCGAAAGGTTAAAAAGAAAGGAGGGGGAGGGGAAAGGAGAGAGGAATAAAAATGAGGCCTGTGGAGAATGGTTTATTCAGCTAATGAACTTTTGCAGAATGACTAACAAGAATTTTACTGAAGGAAAATCGCTTGTTGGTGTGACTCCTTTCCCCCTTCTCTTGGCCCTTTGAGGAAGAGAAAAGTCAGAAGAGCTGTCAGTTACATGATGGAGGGAAACAGAAAAATGTTATTTACAAAAGGCAAAACAAAACTCCCACTTTGATTTCCCGATTCTTGCTTTGAGGACTGTGAGCGCCTCATAGACTTGCTTGGGCAGCCTTGTGTTTAATATTATGCAGCTGCTGTAACCTCATCTGGCTTCATCAATCCGTGGCACAGAAGTCAGAGGAGTCGAGGGCTTCACACGGATTCTTCTGCACCATGTCTGCCAACAGACAGTGCCTCTGGGAATAAGGGTGGGCAGTTAGTCTTTATGGCAAAGTCCCGCCTTGTTCTGCCTCAAGAGGGACATGAATCAGCCAGGATGATGTCACTGGAGAGAAAAGACACTGATAAGAAGTGTAATAAAAGCAACTTGGTCTGTCCCATCTTGGAATGAAAGAGTTATCTCCATGTGCCTTTCGGTTCTTCTAAACTGTAATAAAGTCCCTGTGAAGGCAGGATAGAAGAAATCTGCAAATGACATTTTAAAACAAAAAAAATGCATTGCTTAGTGTTTAAGCAAAAATAAAAAACAAAAAAACCTTGTGTGATTGCACTAAATGTATTCATTGTTTGAATGCCTGCGACAAATGTTTATATGCCTATTGTAGGCAAAAAGGTGAAAATAGGTGCTGGGACTAGCAGAACTGAGGTTTTAACAAGTTTAGGTGGGAAATTTGATTTACACACCACTTACAAATTATTTCCGCCACCTCTGACATCGGTGTTATAAAAGTTTTAAAAATTTCACAATGACTTTATAACTTCCCTGCATTTGATTTACGTTCACACAAACTGTAAATGAGAGAAAGCCAGCACTTTCTCTTGCAACTAAATAATGCATTCATACATTAAGTAGATGAATCTTATCCTACTGTTCTCCAGTTGCAAATTTGTGATTTTATTGCCCAAATATTTAAGAGATTGCATGGAAAAAGAGCCTAAGGTGGGGGAAAGGAGGGGATCTTTTATTCTCTGCCTTTTTATTCTTTTTTTCAAAATATTTTTTTTAGTTGTAGATAGACACAATACCTTTTATTTTTATGTGGTGCTGATGATCCAACTCGGTGCCTGATACATGTGAACACTGAGCCACAATCCCAGTCCCCCTTTTTTCTCTTTGATCATAAGTTTCTTTGTGTAACTCCACAGTTGGAGAAAATGTAGAGTAAATGGACTGGCCAATCAATGTCCTTAAATAATGGAGTCTAACACCTCCATTTTGAACGTGTTTTTTTTTAACATTTTAATAAATGTCATTCATGCAATGAACATATGTAAATCATCTACACTATACCAGGCATTTTTCTAGACCCTTGGAATGTATTGATGAACAGAACAAAAAAATGTCCACTATCTCAGGGTTTTTAATCTAGGGCCTGATCCTTGTTGAATTGTAGAACCTGATTCTAATTGCTCAGATTATTTTTCTCCAATTACTCTCATTGCTCTTACTCCCAATGCAGAACTTCAATTCCTATTTTCTTTACTGTTCCCTTGAACTTTATATTTGCTCAGTCGTCTCCTTTTATTTATACCCAAAAAGTCTGTGTAATCTCGTTTCTGGGACATTTCTTTAATTCACGAGCATTCTTCCTCTTATTAACCACATCCCAAGGGCAGAGACATGGACAGGGGTGATATTTGAAAGACGTTTCTAGTCCTAATTCTGTAAAAGTATCAAATATCTACTTGAGGTAGGTACGTATTGTTTTCTTTTCTCTCTTCATTTCTTAATGTATTTTCCAAAGATCTAGGAGCTAGTCTGACTACAAATGAGTCAGATTTAGATCCTTCCCTTTTGTTTCAGCCCTTAACCTATGTAGTTTTGCTGCTTTTTAAAATTTATTCTCCCATTCATTCATTTGCTCATTTATTCCTAATCTAGAAAACTTTTTGTTTACTGTAAGCTGTTTTACTGTAAGCTATGTGCCAGATACTCTTGCAGCTGCAGAGAAGAGCAAGGATAAACCGACAGCCAGAATTCAGTCAGCCCTCCAGAATTCAGTCTGGTGGGAGACCAGGATGCTTCTTTGCAAACCTAATTTCTGACTTGGAGTCACAAAGAACTGAAGTATTTCTTCAGCTTGCCTTGGAATTCTTTATTTTCTATGGCATGTTATCCTTGCCATTAGAGGAATACACTGTTTACGTGCTGAATGCCGAGTTGAGTTTGACATGTGCATGTGTATACACACATGCACACACATACACCAAGATTTATTTATTTTTTCTCAACTTTGTTGATCTCTTTTTCCTATCTGCTGAGGCAATGTAGTGATATACAAGTCTTTCAAAAACCCGACAGCATTCATGCCCAACTGAATTATTTCATTCTGCACTCTGTCAGTTCCTGGAAATTAACAATAGGGCATTTTAGTTCAGTCTTTGATCCCACCAGCTCAGTCATTGGTATTTCTCCAGATGTTTCCGTCTTGGGTTGCTATCACAAAAAGGCACAGTACAAGTTAATCCAGGCCAAGTTGGCCCATTCCAAGCGCTGAGGAATGCGTTCTCCACTAAATAAACTAGTCATATGCTACATACAGTTAAGGAAAAGGGAGAAACTCAGAGTTTAATATTTGAGCAATCCCAATCCTTTCAATTGTTTTTTAAAAAAACACCCATGAATTTTACTCAAGTCCCTGAGCTTCACAAAGGCATTGATTTAACCTGGTTCTAGTAAATTGTTTTGAAATAAATTAACATGCTAATTTTCTCAGTTTAATTTCCCCCAACTTGTCTAACACTTGCGACAGTGTAAATGCCAGTAGGCATGGGGGTGGGGAGAACGAATCAGTAAGGATGCCATTTAGGTAGTTGGGCAGAAACAAGACAATTGACAATATTATGCCTTCTATCAAAGTTTCATAAGCAAGACTTTCATAGCACATTTTAACATAAGCAGCAAAAATGAGCCCACAGCAACAGGAATCGGAAACACTTGACTGAACCCAAAATAAGGAGAGTAAGTGCCAACAGAGCCCCAAGAGATTTCAGGAGACTCATTTTACCAAATGCAGGAAGAGGCCCTGCTCTATCTACACTGGAGGCATAATCGGCCATGAGGACTCCTTCAGATGTTCCTAAGCACATGCTCTGAAGCTCAGTGTGGCATTTTAAAAGCAATTTCATGGGAAAAGATAAGCCTGTCCCCATGATAGGGGAGTACCCCTGAACTACATCTAAAATCTGACTGTAGAAAGAGTAATTAGGAGCCAGGCGCAGTGGCACACTCCTGTAAACCTAGCACTTTGGGTGTCTGAGACAGAATCTCAAGTTCAAAGCCAGCCTCAGCAACGGCGAGGCACTAAGCAACGCAGTAAGACCCTGTCTCTACATAAAACACAAAATAGGGCTGGGGAGGTGGCTCAGTGGTCGAGTACCCCTGAGTTCAATCCCCGGTACCAAATAAAAAAAGAGTAGGAAGATTGTGTGAACATTGGCACTTCCCATGCTCACAACCAATGCTGGCGTTATTGGGGCTTTCTAATTCAACTCATCTGCTTCGATTTGGTGTGTAAAATGACACACATCACTTGCTCTCATATTCTTTGGCTAGACATCAGTTAATGCCCACAACCAGTTGAAGAGAGGCTGGAAAATGTAGTTTTGCATGTAACATTATTTACCGAGACTGCTTTCTAGGTAGGAAATATCTTTCTAAATGTCTTTATGCTCTAAGATCTAGTAATGCTATGCCTCTGTATATTCCCTTCAGAAATGTATAGATGTGTGATTGAAAAGACATGAGGATGGTCAGAGAATCATTTTTATAACCACTACAAACTGGAAGCTATCCAAAAGCCAATCAGTTGTAGAGTGGATAAATTGTGGTGGTTTTATGCAACAGAATCCTGTGCTGCTATGAAAATAAGCTAATAATTACACTCAGTATTACGGACAACTCTTCGAAATACACATTTGAGTCAAAGAAGCCATAACAGAAGAGTACCTAATTTATGATTCCATTTATATAAGTACAAAGACAGTCAAAACCAATCTTTTTTGATAGAAGTTACGATAATGGTTGCCCTTGGGATCAAAGCAGAAAGATGGCTTCTGGGGCACCGGTCACATTGCTTTTTTAATCTGAGTGAAGATTACATGGTGTGTTCAGTTTATGAAAATTCTTTGAGCTGTGCTCTTGTAGCCATACTTGTCTGTGTGCTAGATTTCAACACACTTGTGCAAATGCAAACACAACACATGTTCATTTACTAAAGGGAATAACAGCAGAAAAACTCATTTAAAACATACTTTAAAAGAAAGAGATGCTCTGGGTTTGAAGTTTAAATAGAAGCATAACTTATGAATATTCAAATTCAAAGTAGGCTATTTTCCTGAGTACATATCAGTGTGGATATATCTTATACTTATTATTTGACTGCAGAGTCTTCAAAGAGTTGGCATAAAATGGTATTCAATAAAAGTATGCTGAATTGAATTAAAATGAAAACAAATGCTATTTTCCTCCAGAAAATATTTCTAATTTCTTTAGCTAGATATCATCGCTCCCTTTTCTGAAAGTCTATAGTATTTTGCATTTCACTTAGTGATGCATGTGGTACTACTGTGTGTTTTCATCTAATTTCATAAGCTCCTTGGGCAGAGTCAAGTGTATTCATCTTTGAATTTTCTACAATAACCTGCAGGAGACAAGCAGTGCAGTGAGGAGCTTAATGAAGATGTGCTAGTGCCAGACCGCCTGGGTTCGAGCTGCCTCTCTGCCTCTTACAATTTGTATGACTTTGGGAACACTTGGCTTCTTTCTCTGTGCTTAAATTGCCTTCTCTGTAAAATGGGGACAAGTGTGACACCTGCTTCTCAGGGCTATTGTAGAGATGAAATGAATCAAGGTGTAATAAAGCTCCTGACGTGTCCTAAGTACTCAACAGGTGTTGGCTGCTACTTTCAGTCATCCTTTGTAGTATCATCATGATTCCTATTGTGATTCCTTCTGAGGAAAAAAAAAAAATTAAAAAGACCCCCAACTAGTGGTCAGTCAAAAATGATACATAGAATATTCAATTGCTTAGTAAAGACTCTTCAATACAGTTGTTCCTCAGATATTTGTCAAATACAATGCATTGATTATTTGTGCTAAAATATATTTAAATTCTCCATTGGTCTGGTCATATACATTTATTGGGTTCTTTTATGTAAATATTTGTAGTCTCCTGATTCCGTTAGATAAGCTAGACTATGGTAACACATAGATCCAAGAATGTGTAGTGTCTGAAACACAACGGAATGACTTTTTTTGTTTGTTTTTTTCTGGCTCACATTACAGTCAAAGTCAAAGTGGATATTACCAGTCAGCTTCCATGTGATGATTCAAGGACCTTGGTTCTGTCTTTCATAAGCCTGGTCTGTACCTATCTATATTCAACTGACAAAGGGGGAAAGGGGCATGGTGAAGGGGGCATCCACGTCTCAAAAGCCATGATGTGAGATGGCATGAATCACTCCCTCTCACATTCCTTGACTTGAATTCGGTTAAGTCCTATATCCAGTTGATGAATGGCCAGGAAACATAATTTCAGGATGTGCCTCTAAAGAAGAAATTGAATTTCGTGAAGAGTTAGCAGTGTTTACCATTATTGAGAAATGTATCTCTCCTCCCTGAGAGTTCTGCTAATACAGAAGCATATTCAGAACGAATTTCTTCACATAGCCTCAATAATATTGAGGTCTTTCCTGAAAATCAAAGTCTCAACCCTCTGTCCTTTGTAGACACTTCAACTATAGATGCCATGAAAGAACCCCACTGTACGGCCAAGACTTCGGTGGAGCTGAGATGTGGAATCAGGCAACCGAAGTCTTAGGAATCATGCCTGGATACATCACTGTTTTGGAATCAGGCTAAGGGAATCATTTCAAAGGGTATTTCCTCCATACTCACTAGATTTGTCTAGATTCTTCTAGTATGTCCACAGAAGAGTAAAGAATGTCTCTAGATTCCTATCCAATTCACATAGCTTGAGCACCAATATTTTCACTAACCGAAACTCACTCTTCTTACATCCATGTTTCCAATTATAAGATTTTCCACAGTTAGTGTAGACATAAAAATAACAAAAGCGAATCTGCAGAAGCCACCTTGGAGTGTGACCTTTTGATGAAGTACTAGCTAACTACAGTTGAAATGTGTATTCCTAGAGCAACTGACTGCTCTCAGAGTATGGAATAAACAGATTACTCATAAGTATGTTTCATACTGCCCATCTGGAAATACATTTATTATAAGCAACATAACATTATCCAGAGTAAATTTAGCCCTTTACTCAAATATCCCTCTGACAGAGATGTTAACCTGGGAAGGTTCCCCGGTAGTAAGCCACTTGTAATATAGCGATTTAAACATGTAATCATTGCTTGAATGTTGATGGAAGCCAGGCAGCTGTGCTGTGCCATCAGGAAGTTGTCAGAGATTTCTGCCATTATATTTTCCCCCTGCGAAGGCTGGTAAGGAACAATGATTTCCTGATTTAATAACCTTTAGAAAAGGAAGTAAAGAAATACTAGCATTTTTTAGAGACTTTGCTTTTGGAAAATCATACTAAAGTTATTGTGGGCTGGTTGATCATCTCAGCGGGGGGTGTCCTCTGGGTGCTTTTGTGCAGAATATTCCTGGTTAGGTTATGCTACAATGAGCTTCCCTTCTCCCAGGATGTGGGAAACGTCTAGTATGAATGTCATTCATACCTTCCTTTTTTGGATATCAAAAAATTTCTTTTATGATCTTTCGTTTGTTTGGTATCCTTGTTGTTGATAGGATGGGGAAAAAGAGGAACTGTTTCCTTGAAGTGATATTCGAAGTGTGTTTTTGGATCCGAGATCCTCATTTCTAAGTTCTAATGTGGTTTTTAAGTTCAGTGGTGGTGTTCCAGAGGAGTGTTGGAGACCACCCTACTTGCACCAGGGGGCTGCTATCTTTTTTCTCTGGGTTTTCACCATGGCAATGGGAATAGAATTTCCAGCTTTCTGAGCTCTTCTGTATTCCTAAGTAAGCTTGCATAATACTGCTGGGGACAAAGCAGATGCCTGCTGAAAGCCAAAGGAATGAATAAATTTGGCCTCAGGATTTTTGAACTGTTGTCAAAGAGGTTTTGTTTCTTGGTTTCCACCTCCCCCCATCATAGTTAGAACATTTTTTTTCCTTCAGATATATCCTTATTATCCAAAATGTGATGTATAATTCAGACAGTTTTAACACACAAAAGTTATAGACATAATACTTGGGTGCCAGAACAATGATTTCTAGAGTCTGTATAGTCTAAGAATTTTTATTTCAAATTAAACATTTTTCTGGCACTTCATGCTGAGCATTATCCAGCACAGAATTATTGTCTGGAACAAACAATGATAAGCTCCTGAGGACCTGCTCAGGGATCTTGCCATGCTATTGAACAGCATTAAACGATGTTGGATTCTTCTTTTTCTAGAAAAGACTGAGGCTAAAAGGAGCCTATTATAGAAGAGATTATTTTGAATGTCCTTTTCCCTCCCTCCCTATCTCCTTTCCTTCCCTTTCCTTTCCCACATCTCTTCCCTAACCAACTATCAATTTTAAACACTGGTACTGGAAGATGTTCTAGTAAATTTTATCTAAATAATTCAGTGACCACTTCAGGAAATGAAGAGTTGTTGCATATATTGAATAGTCAGGTCAAATCACTTACAGTGGAAGCAAGGCATTTGAATCAGTAAATCCAGCTTGGCCCAGAGACACATGAATCTCTAAAGCTCATCAGGGCTAGGAGCACTGGGACCCCGCACCCCAAATAAAGAAGCCTCACAATGCCAATATCTCAGTCCATTTCAATTTGAATTATGATGCATTTGTATATCAAATCAGATGAACCAAAGAGCATGTCAAGGGAAAACCAAGCTGGAGATGCAGTCAAAGTCCTTACACATTCTTCAGATTTTAGGGTTCACTAAGCCACTTTTCCGTCATAGAGCAATGACCTGCTATAACTTTCACCATCTATAATGGCTCTTTACAAAAGTTCCAGGTCATTTTGATGGAACGAATAAAATAAATGAAAGTTCTTACTCTCCTATAGATGACATATTTGGCCAATTTAAAAAATAACACAAACCTCTTGTCCTTTCCATTACTATTCAAAAAATATTTTTCTAAATTGTTTCTGGTTAGTCTTCTGGGAGCTCCAAACTGGATCTCTTCCTTTTTCAGATATTAACAGACAGGTGTCATATGTAACAGGACATCAACTGTCGTGGTACGTGTATATTTGAACTTGATTTTTATTTTTTCATTGACTCAAGCACAACAGTTCCATCTGAGCAGATGATTAAAGATAAGGAATAAGAGTGTACAATAAGGAAGAAAATATAGGAAGACACCACATCCAAAACAGAATGGGTCCAATTGTGAAAAGATACATTATTTATTACTGCATTTTAATATAATTAGAACTGCAAAGTCTCTGGATATCTATAATTAGCTATTGCAAGCAGTAATCCTGCAAGATCTATATAGGGATCAAATGAATTGCACTGAATTAAGGTGATTATACCAGGAACTTTGTGACATTGTTTTTAATTTGAAAATGAAAAGATATCTTATTATAGGATAATTCCCTGGCCTGGTCTGATGATCTGGGGTAAGACTTCTGCCTGCCTTATGGCATAACTAAACTTATGCCTTAAGTTTAGTTTATAAATTAGACCACCGAGATAGTCATAAATAAAATAACAATTTTAATTTATATAACTGATTTTCTTAAGTTTATCTTAAATTTCAACTATTTCTCAGCATCACTGAAGTTTATTCAATAGTCTTTGATATTTTATTTTTTATCTAATTTTCATTTTTTTTCAAGAAGGATTTGAGATAGCTAGCGTAAACATCTTGCTTTATCCTGTGGCAGGTCAAAGATGGGTAAGCAGTCTGTGGCATCCGCTTCAGCTGCTCACTTATTATGCAGGAGGAAAGCAGAGTGCTGAACGCTGTGTCCCAGACAGGCACCAGCCACCTCCTGTTGACTCTTGGAAGAAGTCCCCTGTTCTTTCCCAGGAGAATCCACTACTGTTTGTCTGACTCTAATAAGCAGTTTTTTATATAGTCATTAATGGCTGGCTAAATAAGTCAACTTTTAAAACATGGTCTTCAAGAAAACAAATTGACAGGTCATAAATTAGTTTTTATTAATAATCATATGCTGGAGCAGATGTATTATGCACTTAGGTATGTTTGCTCAGTGACTATTAAAATGAAACACCCATTTAAACAAATACTTATTATGTAGGGAGCATTATTTTCATAGCTCATTACATTTATATCCTATTTCTGGCTCAGATTTTTTTCCCCCAGGTCCTAGGAGGTATCTTCAAAAACATTTCCAAGTCATTCTCCTTGGAAAATACCAAGTTTTGAAAACATGATGTAATTCTTCCAGTTTTCAGTTTCTTAAGCTATTTGACCCCCTACTCCATTTGGTATTTACCTGGAAAGGATCAAGAATAGTGAGGATGTTTGTAGCTAAAAATCTGGAAAATGGAAAACTTGTGTGCTAAATCAATTCTTAGCATACATCAAGGTGAACTTCATGATGAGATATGACTGGAACGTGGAATAATCAGAGGCATAGTCTCAAAGAATCAGAACCTTATCTAGAAATTCTTTCTCAGGCAGAGGATCTACAACAGTATTGGAGAGACTAAGAAAATCATTAACTATTTGGTCAGTATAGACCAAAGAAAAAAGGAGAGTAAGGATCCATTGAATCCAGTAAAAAATGAATTAAGCACATACTGATACAACTGAAGCAGTGAAGGGTATCCCTCAAAGCTTCATATGGGTCTCAAGTTTCTGTTAATAGAAACAAATAAAGATCTGGCTTAAATCCAGCAACCTGTGCTGTGAGACCTCCCTGGGGAGAGGCTCGGTGTGGTCTTGAGATCCATGTTGATCCAGTGACTGTCAAGTAGAGTTTTCTTGGTGTATTGATAGTAGTGTGCAAAATTACCTTGGATCACTTGCAATCCTAGAGTTTAACCCTAGGCCCTATTGATATTCAGCCACTCTCAGTATATAATAGGGCTTCAGTTACTTGTCAGCATGACCACAGAATTCTTTGAAACGATTCACTTGTTTCCATGATAAGACTTAAAATTAAATGTATAGTGTTTAAGAAAGTTCTCCCATAACATTAAATGTTTTTATATTAACAAATTCAAACGTATATGGCACCTTGTTTCAGTATCAGCATTAAGGGTTTTGATTACATTTAAATAGATATTTGACTTTTGTTTAGACTTGAAGTTTTAAGTGGAATTTTAAATTATTTAAAATTTTGTTTATCTTTGGTGTTCAGGATTGAACACTTGCTAAGAATGTGCTCTACCACTTAAGTTAATCTTAGTAAATTTCTAAACAATGTGGAAACACTGGAGGTAACAATATTCATTAAGCTTTGTTATATTTATAAGAACTATTTATGTATGTGGTAGCATTTGTACTGAAACAGTTGAAGCAATTGTGGAATATAAATAGTAAATTTGTAAATATTTTAAATGTTTGAGTTTGATTAATAAATGCAACCATGTGTTGATCAGAGATCACCTAAAAGCTCTTGTTAGTATTTGCTGAATTGCAGAGAGAAGACAAAGATTTTTTTAAGTTGGACTTAGGAACTTGGAGAATATTCATTTTTTAAAAATAACGTCTGGATATTCTCAACTTGGGCAGAAAACCCACACATTGATACTATTCTGACACAATTCTTCAAATGGTGTATTTTTTTAATCAAAAATTAAAGGCGTCCAACCAGACATTTTACATAACAATCTCAAGCCCTGACCGGGAGTATTATCTGCTGCTTTCAAGGCACAGGGCTGAGCTGGACCATGGAGCGAAACCACTGTGAACGCCTTATTGTCGTTTCCCATTCATCCTGAACTCTGAGGAGCTCAGTTACAACACAGAACGATAAATTAATGTCAGTTACACCCACGAGGTCTCTTTAATGTTACCCATTCTAAGTTTGGACAAATTCCATCCTTTCCTTTAATAGGATGAGTCCTGCCATTAAGTCAGATTTAGCTGAGGAAAGGGCTGTCACTGCCCTCAAGCAACTCAAACTAATCTTGCGTGTCCTTCATTAGTACCTTTACCACATGCCTCCTTTCACCCTGGAGCTCCCTAGAATTTATTCTTCCTCTCTAATGTGGCCTGTGAACATTACCTTAATTTGCAGCACCTGTTTATGGTATGAGGCCGATGTGCCTGGGAGCTTCTTTTAGTCTGTTTGTGTGTCAACCTCTTAAAATTAGCAAGAATGTTTATTGCTCCCTGCCCCCAATCTGGATTCTTGCTCCAGAGTTATCTATTTGTGCCGGATGCCAGAATCGTGGTTTGCGGAGACAGCTCAGAAAATGTTTACATCGTCTAGAATTGGGGTAGAAGATAAAAACATGAAAAGTAAATATTTTAGAACACACAAACAAATCTGTTTCTCCTAGCACAGCTCTATGATTCATCAGGCTGATTATTTAAATATTATCCCAAATGCTTGATCAAAATGAAATTAAGATGGCAGTCAACTTTCAAAATGAAGTTATTTCTTTTTCATTTTATAGGTGAAAATGGTTTTCTGACTCATGTAAGCGAAAGGCTGCTGACTTAGGCAAATCTTGCATAAAGTTCGGGAAGACTTGATGAGTAGTGAAATTGAAATTCTGAGAGACAGATGCAAAGTTGCAGTGGATAGAGACAAACGTGTATTATATGATTTGTAAATTAGACTGTGCCGAAGCTTGCTCACCTAAGATGACAGAGACATGTGTCCTCATATGTGTGTTTGTCCTTATTGTCTCTACTCTGCCATGTTTTTTAAGCCCTTTTATATATTCTGCCTTCTCCAGCTCTTATGGGATTTTATGCATTAATTCTGCATACACATTCTTTTCTCATTCCAAAGGACCTGTTAGAAAACTGTCAGTTTTCTATTTGGTTGGTTGGCTAGTCTTAATTTGGGGGAGAAAGCATTAATGGAAAGGTACATACTGAATTCATTGATCCATTCATTTTGCACAAAGACCACATTTAGCACATCATACATCTCAGGCATGGTACTGACGCTTCAGATGCTGAGATAGAAATAACAGTCAAGGTCTTGACCCTCTGAGCATAGTCTAGGAGGCAGGGTGAGCACCAAAACAAAGATGGCACAGCTAACCCCAAAATTAGAAAAAAGTACAGAAAGCTGTAAGACAGAGGAAATGAAATAATGGAGGAACCTGTATTAGATGGAGTGATTAATGAAAATTTTACTGAAAAAATACTGAAGCCAGTGGTTCCCAAACTTGCCTATGCAATGAAACACCTGAGGAGTCTTTAAAATACACTGGTGCCTGGCTCCCACCAGCAGCTGTTCTTATTAAATTTCTGTGGGTGTGACCTGGACAGTGGAGTCTATAAAAGCATGGTGGGTCTAATATGCAGCAAAGTTTGAGAGACCATGGTTCAGGTTAAGATCTAAAGAGTGAATCAGAATTAGGGCTGGGGCTCAGTGGTAGAGTGGTTGCCTAGCATGCGTGAGGCACTCGGTTTGATCCTCAGCACCACATACAAATAATAAATGAATAAAATAAAGATCTATCAACAACTAAAAAAATTTTTTTTAAAAAGAGTGAATCAGAATTGACCTGGTGGAAAATGCTGAGGGAATATCTCAGTCCTCTTGAGGTTGCAAGAATCATGCACCAGAGGACAGAAAGAAGGCTCATTTGTTAGATCAAGGTGAAAGATAACACTGCTCACTGACCTAAGCCAGTTTGATTATGCACAACATTGAGATTAATCACACTAGATGAAGTTTTCAAAGTACGTAAGAGAAAGCCACTCCATTTTTACCTTGCTACTAGGTTAGAAAACACAAATTTCAAACAAAATTCTATTTCACATTTACTTACTGAACATCCTTTAGCAAAGCAGGCCCAAAAACAGTTGATGCAATCTATTCCTTAAGCTCCATAAATTCTTACCTCTCTGCACTTCTTAGCTCTTGCACTTCTAAGTATGCTGAGCACCCCCTGTGTGAAATGTTTGAGGCAGAAACACCAGTACTGACTGGACAGGATTCCAGGCCTACTATTTGGTATCACATCAGAGATGGTCCTAAACCAGTGGCTGGGCACAGATCCAACTAGGGAACAAGCCACAGGCATCAATTCTTGGAGAGGTGCAGGATCCAGCCTAAAGGCTACAAGACACAGGGTTGGCCAGCTTCTTACAACTTCATACAACAGTGGGGGGTACGTCTAACACTTTTATTCATGCACATACTTTGAATATCTTAAATACCACCTCATCACTAATGAGATCCTATTATATCCATGATGCTAATTAACAAAACACTACTTTTCCCAATAAAAACCCATTGTTGAAGTTTATTTGCTATTGGCCGAGTTTCTACTCTTGATACACAGATAATAGAAGGGTTTATAGTAGCTGCCTCTGGAGTGTGGCTCTTTCTGATTGAACATTACCTTGCCACCCTTGCCTAACATTCTTTACAGTATGTGGCTTAATGACTCCTGAGCATAAAAGTTTAAACTAACTGGTCTATGCATAATATCTCACTGTAATTACTGAAGTAATTTTGAAGTCAATTGCAGACTTCGTAACAGAAGTAATGGCCATCTCCAAGCCTGGAAAGATTGAAATGGAAACAAGAATAAAATTCTTGGTTGAGAAAGTGGACACTGATTAGCTTCCCTTCTTGCTACTTAAAGAACATATGAGCAAGGAAATAGAGGAGGACAGGATAGTCACTTGGATATTCTATTTTCTACACTGGCAAGTGCCTTCATTGTCTAGCTGTGTGAATAGCTTGAATTGCCAGGGGGCAAAAGCTTTGTTTCTCCCAGATTTCATGCAATGTATTCATCTCTATTTTTCCTTCCTTATGTAATTATTAAATCATCTTGCTATCTCCTTGCATCATAGTATATCCTGATGAGGAAGTTCCTTCCAGGAAGCTTTGCCTGATTTCTTTTTGATACTGCTAGATTACGCAGCTTTGACTGCTGGCTCGGCCTTTATGTTGCTCTCAATAGCGGAGATATTTATGATGCCTTCTCCAATCCCAGCCACTCCTGTGCTTTTTGATGCTGGAGGATTCTTTTGCCTTCGTTGTAGATCATTTTTAGAGTTGCTTTTCATGAGCCAGCACTTTGTAAACTCTTTTGTATTAGAGTCTCTAATCGCAGTCTATATCTGTGTCAATAGAAATGTGTAAGCCACATACAATTTTCAATTTTCTAATTGTTCTATTTAAAAAAGCAAAAAACCATGAAATGGCCAGGCACCATGGCACATGCCTGTAATCCCAACAGCTCAGGAGGCTGAGGCAGGAGTCTCGCGAGTTCAAAGCCAGCCTCAGCAAAAGCAAGGTACTAAGAAACTCAGTGAGACCTTGTCCCTAAATAAAATACAAAATAGGGCTGAGGATGTGGCTCAGTGGTTGAGTGTCCTGAGTTCAATTCCTGGTATCAAAACAAAAACAAAAAAACACATGAAATGAACGAGCCCAATATATTCAAAGTATTGTCATTTCAACATGTAATAAATAAAAAATGATTTGTGAGGCATTTTTTTTTCCATACAAAGTCCTGGTAATTGGTGTGTATTTTACACTTTGAACACATTTTAAGTTGGAATAGCCACATTTCAGGTGTTCAGTAGCCAAATAGGGATTGACCCTCACACATACTCCTGACGTAGCCTAGGAGAGTGAGCTCAACATTTCCCATTGTGAACTCGGTCTCCCTCATCTGCATCATCATGAAGCTGATGAGTTTTTCCTCTGAAGAGAAAGCAGTGAATTCTCAGTTTTGATGGAAAGAAACAGAGAAACAAACTGTACTTGTGTTCTTCCTGTCTAGCCTCTACTTTCATTGTGGCTTATGTAAGAGGACTCATGCAAATGACTTTGGTTCTTTGTGCACATTTCTAAAAGTCCAAACAAATGATGTAAAGTTACCCATGTTTGAAAGGATTAGGGAAGATGCGTGATTGTTGGACTTAGAATACTCATACTCGGTGTGTCTGCTATGGATATTTCTAATTACACTCAACATAGTCACGAGACCAGAATTTAATATCACATAGGCTCTATGAAGGAATAATCCAAATTGGTTTTTTATGTATGCAGTATACCTTTTCAATTTGTTTTTTCTGTGATACTTTGTCTATGTTTATGTCTTTGGTGGTTAAGCTTGAAAATAGGTGAAACTAATACATAATAATGAAAAGGAATGAGGGAAGTTTAGAATAAACACGGTGGTTGATGCCGACAGGTGCTGGGAAGATATAAAGGGGCATTACTGATATCAGTCATCCTTTCAAGAGTCCGAAAAGTCTGAAAGGCATTCTCTCCAAGGCAGCACTGTCTAATGGGACTGTCTAGAAATGATGAAAATGCCCTATGTCTGTGCTGCCCCTGTGGTGGCTACTGACCATCTGTGTGGAATGTGGCCAGCATAGAGACACCGAAAATTTAAATGTATTTTCTAGGAGTCTACATTTTTATTGAACTCAAATTTTTTTACAAGCTAATATTAACAGAAAGTACCAAGTAAAGCACGTGATGGCACGTGATCACCATCTTTTTAATTTAGCCACTAATAGTTTCCACCTCACCTTGGGTTTGTTTTCCTGGATCAGTTTATTTTTATTTATTTTTTTTTTTAAACTGTCAAAGTCCTTTGATCTTGGAGGCCCTTCAGCCCCTTTCAGGAGCTGATGACCAAATTCATCCTGCCTCAAATGCAAGAAAGAGGCAGCACTAGCCATATTATTTTAGCCTTTCAATGAATTACTTTGCTTTTCCAGCTTGATATAGACTATTCTCCTTTCAAACCCACATTTCTCCTTTTCCATATGCAAGAGTTAATTTTTACTATCCTAAGCTTCCACTTGAATCCTCCAGACCAATATGAGGAGAGATGAATATCTAAAAACTACTTTAGATTATAATTCCATACTATCTTTCTCAACAAGATAGCTATAAAATAGAAATATGGCTAGTTAACAGATTTTTTTATAGAAGCAGAATAAGCCAGATCAAGCATTAAGCTCTTTTGGTTTACAAACACTTGTTTGTGTTGAAACACTAAAAACTCTTTATTGAAGTTCTTAGAGTCTGAATAACTAGAGGTTTTAAAAATGTGAGTTCTTATACTCACTGGTTCCAGAAAGGATTTGTAGGGTGTGTTGGCCCCACACATGTCAAAAGATTGTGAAAAGTGTCTTCCTACATTAAGGGGCTGATGGCACTTGGCTAAATACAATCAATGGACAATATCCAAGATGGCAAACTAGTAAAAACCAAGCTTCCAAGGCTGCAAGTCATTGATTCTGCTGAGTCACCTCAAAGATGGACTAGCAAAGATTGAAGTGGATACAGTTGCTCTGTCCTTTGGCAAAACTGTAACAGGCGATGGAGAAATATAGATAACATTTTTCACGGTTTGATAAAGAATGAGCCTTCCAGTCCAGGTCCAGAGAATCCAATGCTACATTGCATTTTCTTTTTCTTTTAAATAACATCTTTCACCAAAGAGCTCAAAGAGCTGCTGTCTCTTAAATCTTCATGTAACACCTACGATGACTGTCAGGAGACAGAATTGCTTACCCAGCTGTTGAATAGGAAAACGGGTAAAGGAGAAATAAGGGTTGGAACCCAAGTCCTTCCTTTGTTTTTCCTTGATTATTGTTCCATTCCTTACTCCAGCCTCGCAGCTCTTGGAGGGCTAATGGAACAGCCCTGAGGAGGTTCCAAAAGAGTTGTTAAAGATGTGCCTGCAGAGTGACAAGGTGTCTGCTGAGATGCTGAGAAGCTGCCTCACCCCTCAAACACCTTTTATGGCATTCTGCTCCCTGGTAAGGCTGTGGCTTTTCCTTACACACGCACACATTCTGAGTTTCCTAGATTTAAAAATAACTTAGTAGTTACAGCTTTAACCCAAGTAAGTCACTGTGGAAGCACATCTTCACCAATCGTCCGCAGGACTGTGCCATTGGTCCTCCTCCAAGGCCTGTGTGGCTGAATATGTGATGGAACAATAATCAACGAAAATGAAAAAGGAAGGACTTTGACCCCAACCTCTATTTTCCCTTTGCCTTTTCCCCATCAAATTCTTTCAGAATAAATTGGGCCTTTCTGAGCAAACCCCGAACCCAATAAAAGGGGAAGTGGAGATTATTTTCTTCCACTAGCCAGGAGCTCCCAGAAATAGGGGCATATTGGAAATATGATGATCAGCTTCAAAATGAAAGTCTGTGTATTGAGAAGGAAAAACTCAACAATCCTGAAAACAAGAATAAGGAGGAGAACAAATGACTAAACCTTGAGATGCCATTCGAAAGGGGGATAGATGACCTTACTTTCCTTCGTCATGGGTGGTTTGCAAGGATTAATTAAGTAAAAGTCTGTAAATTTCTTCAAGCTCTTTGGATAAAGGAGCTATTTAAATATAAATTATGATTATGCAGCTTGCATCTCACATGTCAGGCATGCCTGGTTAGCTGTGTCTGGTGTGTAAGTTATGTTTCCTCCAGGTTATAAAGATGAGATCCCTGATTGACCTTCCCTCTTTGACCCAGTTCTAAGGGAGAGATTTACAGTGCTATGTGTGGCATCTGAGAATGGACACCTCTCTGAACTTTGGCCTTGTGCTTGCAGAAACTAGAGCCTCTGTGTATGCCTCGGGTTGGAGAACTTTTTCCTCAACAGACATCTGGAGTGGGGGTAGGGACTCAAGTTAGCAAACTGAGGAAGTAACTTTCTACTTCTTAATCTGTCAATTTACTGTACTAACTTAATGCCAAGAGTTAAACAATTTAGCAGTCAACAAGGAACATACTTTTAACAGGGTGTTTTTATTTCCTAGGACTGCTCGAAGATAAGTGCACCATCAACTCCGGGGTTAAAAACTACCAAATGAGCATGGCGCAGTGGCTCAAGCCTGTAATTCCAGCACTTAGGGAGGCTGAGACAGGAGAATCTCGAATTCAAAGCCAGCCTCAGCAATGGCGAGGCGCTAAGCAACTCAGTGATACCCTGTCTCTACATAAAATACCAAACAGGGCTGGGGATGTGGCTCAGTGGTCGAGTGCTCCTGAGTTCAATCTCCAGTCCAAACAAACAAGCAGACAAACAAACAAAAAAAACAAAATGTATTCTCTTGTGGTGCTGGAGGCTAAAAGTCTGAAATAAGGATGTTGACAGGGCCATGATCCTTCTGAGGATTCTAGGGAAGTCTTCCTTTCCCTCTTCCAAGCTTGTGGGAAACTAGTTTGGGTGACCATCTTCAAGGGTCATCTTTCTTGTGCCTATGTGGCTGCACCTGTCTGTCTTATTAGGTCACCAGTCATATTGTCTTAGGGACCCACTCTCCTCCAGTGTGACCTCATCTGAATTAATCACACCTAAAACTGCTATGTCTCCAAATAAGGTCACATTCTAAAGTATAGGTGGTTAAGACCTCTCTTTTCTGGGAGACGGGGGGACACAATTGAACCCATAATACCAGGCTGGTGTCATTTTTAAATACATGGAGGAGCCCAACCTTGCTCTCATATGGCAGCTCCACAAGACAGTGGGGAAGAGACGGCCCGTGGAAACATCTGGGAGCCCAACTTCCCCCCCCCCCTCCAAGGCCCCCTTGCTCCTTCCTACCTATGCACTTGCTTTTTAGACACCAGAGAACTCCCTTCTCCCCCCACCAGGGCTCCAAGGCCAACATAAAGCTGTGGAACTCCATGTTCTGTTGGGTTCCTTTTCCAAATAGGCAGTTTTAAGGAGCATAAATTCTGAAAATAGCCTGTTTATAAAGCTTGTTTGAAAGCAGTTTCATTTCCTTTATTAGTTTTAATATAAAGGAAATAGAGTCCAACCTTCCTCCAGGGTCCCCTTAGTATGGCAACCAGCAGCCATTCAAATAGATGTGGATGAAAAGCCTCATACAGACTGAGGGCTGATTTCACCCCACCCCGCTAAATTTTGACGTTCATATAGAACCGTGGCCTACAGCTCACTCTGTAGAATCTAACTTCCTCTTTTTATAAAAACTGAGAAGGTGGAAAATTCATTTTCAGAAATACTCGGTCACAGCCAAACCCACTTGCTAAGCAGCACTAGGTCTACTAGCAAAACCAGTTACTGCCCAATGCAGTCTGACTGAAGCTCAGGCCGCATCCACTGATGGGACCCTTAGTTACAGGCATTCAGGCTCCTGGGAAGATCGCAGACCTGCTTACCAGTCCCTGGGAGGCTGCGATTTCCCTGCCAAAGAGTAAGAACTGTAATTTTTAGATGCTTAGATCCTGAAGAGGTGGTTCTGAGAAAGAATACACAAAGCAGCCCAAGGGGGAAAGTCTGATGATAACTCTATAAAAGGAGGGTTTACATGGTCTCAGCTGATCCATATTTTTAGAAAATTGTTTTGATTCAGGCTGCCTGACTGTAATACTGTTGCCAGAAACAGCAATGAAAAGGAGATAAACATGGCATTGTGGTCTTTGTTTTTATGTCTCCCATGAAACCCTGGGTAGTACAAATTATGCTAGACAGACTTTGATTAGCAGCTGCTCAGTTCTACTTGGAAAAGGAGGCATTTTTCCAAAACACTGTTCTCCCTTCTTAGATAAGCTAGGAATTTGCCACTGAGGATGGCTCTCCTGGAGATAGCCTGGTCTGAGCCACCTCTTTGGCACCTCTGGAGACTGTTCTCTTAGCAGCATTGCGGGGGCGGAGCAGGTGGTTGGGCCGCTGGTCTCTGGGGGCCCACTGTGGAAGTCTGCATGTCATTCCAGGCCGTACTGGGTAACCTCTGAACCTTCTAGAATGTGGCGTGGCCTATGCAGGTCACATCAGCTACTTTGTACTTGTCTGTGTGACAATGTGATATTGCAGAAAAAGCTTTGGATGAGGAGCAAAAGATTTCATTGCATTTCTGATTCTTTTCCCTGCCTAACTGTGACTTTGAGCATGCCACTTAATCTTTCTGAGCTGCAGCTTTGATTCACTCTTCTCACACTAAGCTACACCTATACTTAAAGGGAGATGGATGATGTGCTGTGCTTTCGTGAAGGCACAGGATAAACTCCACATACCTTACTGTAGCACCAGTTTTACTCCAACATTCTGAGGAAAGCATTTTTATATATTAAAAACAGACTATCTGTGGAGTAGAATGGAAAATTCCACAATACATTTGCAAATAGATGTAAGAAAAATGTTTCAGAAGAGGACTGATTGAGGAATATTTTGAAGCACCAGATGAGATCACTTTGAGAGGCTCTTTCAGTTCTTTGGGAATTCAACCCCCAAACTTTGGGAGCCTGTTATGAGCCAAATTTCACATCCCCCAAATTCATGTGTTGAAGCTCTAACCCTCCAATATCAATATGTAACTATATTTGGAGATAGTACCTTAAAGAACTGATTAAGAAAATGAAGCCATTAGGGTAAAACCTCATCCTGCTGATGTCCTCATAGAAGAGAAAATTCAGACACAGAGGAAAGACCATATGAGCAGACAGGAAGAAGGCAGCACCAAGAAGTCAAGGAGAGAGGGCTCAGGAGAAACCAGTCCCCCCTATGCTTTGAACTTGGACTTTTAGTGTCTGAACTATAAGAAAATTAATTTCTGTTGTCAGTCACCCAATCTGTGGTGTTTTGTTATGGTAGCTGTAGCAGACTAATAGTCTCCCTTTGCTTAATAAAGACAAGCCAACTTCCTTGGTCCTGACCCCATCCCCAGTCTGTGGTCGTAGTTACTACTTTGATGCCTACTTTGTTCTGTTTTCATTTTATGCCCTCCCATCTCTGAGCCTGTTCCCTTCACCCAACGTAACTGTCCATGTCCTGAAACTCACTCATCCTACAAAGGCCATCTTACACTATTTCCAGACTAAAATGAACTGACTTATGTTAGTAAACAAACCAGTAATCACCATATAACACTGATACAACTTGGAATTGTGGATGTTTCTGCATTAATTTTCTTCCTCTCAGAAGCTAGAGTAAATGGACCATTTCTTCAGGTTTTTTGTTTGTTTACTTTTTAATTCTTTCACATGTCAAGCACCAGGCTGAGAGTGAAGTCAAAAGCTTGCCTGCTCAATTCATGAAGCAGAGATCTATCAGTATTGTTTCTTCTATATAACATGTTTTAAAAATACTTTGTATTCATATGTGTGTTACAAATTTTTTATTTTAATTTTTAAAAATTGTTAAAAATTTTCAAATGTGTTTTGTGATATACGTGACAGTAGACATCTATTTAAGTATTTCAAAATACATCTCATTGAGGGCTGGAGCTGTAGCTCAGTGGCAGATTGCTTGCCTAGCACACGTGAAGCACTGGGTTCAATCCTCAGCACCACATAAAAATAAACAAATTTAAAGGCAAGTTGTCCACCTGCAACTACAAAAACTTTTAAAAAAATCATCTCATTGTTTGACTCTGGGTCTACTCAGGTTTTTCTTTGTATAAAACTCATATTCAGATAATTAAATCATCAAGCTAAAAATGAGTTCTTGATCATACCTTCTGTTCTGCAATGTGAGATACAGCATTTATTTAGTTTGGAGTGTGATTTTACTATTTTTTTAATGTGCTGATTAGAATAATCTACTAGAAAAAGTTATGAGTAATTTCATTGTGACTTCTCATCACAATATTTTAAATGGAATATCTTTCCCATTGTGAAACATTTGGTAAACATTACTCAACATATGTTTTTAATACATATTTAGATATTAAAAACTATTAAAGACAGAACATGGTAGTTAAAAATTTCAGCTAAAGTTAAAAAACAGAATTGAACTGACTGAAAATTCTCAAGTACTTTAAAAACTTTTGAGACTGATCATTAAACCACAGATGGAAAAGTAGAGTTTCAGTTATCCTTGACATTTCAAGAGGGAAAGAAAACAAAGGAAAATCATTATAGATGTCTTAAAAGAAATTGCTTCCAAATCGTTGTCTGTCAGCTATTCCAGATGGCTTTACTGTTTTTTGGTGGAATTGATGGTATTTTTAAAAGACCTGAAGAAAATAGATGAGGTTCTTATTTCCTGATGTCCCAGAAGGTGATGCAAGAAAAATATCTTTAAAGAATTTTGAGTATGTCGGCTACCTCTACCACCATATTGATGGTACACATCAATAATCTTATGATATGTGTATATTATCTAAACTTGTAGTGGTAAAAAGGATGCTTTATGAAAAAATACATCCTAAGTTGAAAACTTAGAAATCTGTTATAAATGTCATATATAGTCTATTCAAATATGTACATATTATATCCAAATAATCATATAAGCTACATACATAATTGTTATATGGTTATATGTAAGGTTTATATATGTGTTTTCAAATAAACACATGTATTGTGAATATGCATTTGTGTGTATATATGTATAATATACACATATTATATATATAAATCCTTACCACATCTGAGTTTTATTTCTGTTTCACTGATGAGGAAACGTAGCTAAGAGAAAGGCAAGAATGTTGCCCAGCATTACAAAACCAGAAGGGAATGTGGGACCAAAGGACAAAATTACAACAATTTTATTTATAGACTTAATAGTTTTTATTGCAATTTAGGAATCTAGGTAGCCTTCATCCTATAACATAGAGCAAGGGCTTCCTGGGCAACAGCCGACCGTGGGAATAAGACAGAACAGTAGGGGAAAAAAACCTGCTTAACATTAGATGAGTTTTTTGTAAAGGTTAAAGCAAAGGGGGCTTCCGTATCATACTGGCTAAAACTGGCATATTTGGGGATTTGGCTATTTCTCTCTCCTGGTTTCTTGAAGATCAGATAAGTTAATTTCGACTGGGTGCTATGGAGCTTTAGCATGAGCAACTCCATTTTGGTTTAGTCTGTTACCACCTAGCACAGGAGCGCAGTCCTAACCCATGGGCTCCTATGAACTGTTTAGCAGTGACCATACTTCTAAAGCTGTGCCATTAATCACCTTACAGACATGTCTCAATAAGGCAACAAAATGAATAGGAAAGACCTGGAGGCAAGGCTAGCCTCTGCCATGGTATTTATCAAGATAAAAATGCACGTAACTTCATGATTTAATTTTCTTGTTTGCAAGCTAGAAGTACACAGTGGCTGCCATCAGAATATCCAGAACTTAAAGAAAAAATGCCATACCTATGATATGCTTGTTTTCAGTAGCACAGAGGATTTTCATTTTCTGCATTCCACTTATTTTAAGTATTTTTAAATACTCTCCCCCTTAAACTTCAAATGGCTCACTGTGGCAGATTACAAACTTCACAGAGCCCTGATCTATGCCCACTTGTAGAAAATCTCTCACTGTTCATTTCATCAAGTGTAGATTTTACTTTTTATAAATACACCTGGTATCCTACTTCAGTTTTGTTGTGGGTTCTGATTAAATTACTTGTGGACCTTAGAAAGATACGGATATGAATAGGGTTTGGGAGCAAGAAATCTGTGTATCCTTGGGCGCTTGATGTGTTGGTCCAGGGTTTTAGTGGGGGGAGAGGTTTCTTCTTCCTTATCCATATTATGTTAGAGCTGAAACATCTTTCTAAAATAGGGCTTACATATTCAGAGAAACTCAAGGAACATTCCCAGGGAACTCATCACTCCTTTAGAAGATTCTGGTACCTGAATTCTCCACTGTCTTTGGTAATTTTATGCCACTAGGATGTTGAAACTGGAAAGGGAGATACTGTCCTCTGAAGTCAGCTCTCTGTGGCTCTATCCTGAGTGTTTCTGTATATAGCACTCTCTCCTCTCCTGTGTGAACATGGTAAGCCACCAGCTACCAGAGCATCTAGGAAGGGCTGAGTGGCTTTGTGCTTTGCTTGATGCCACATTATCTCCAAGAGGTGCAGGTGGCTTCATTCATACTGGCCCAAGTCAGTGCCCAAACACAAAGCAAATGACTTGACTAAAGCCACCACCAAGGCCTTCTGAGCCCAATTCTGATGTCTGTCCTTTACAGGCTCTCAATTCAAGACCTCATTTGTTAAGTCTTGAAATGATCACACTGAGATTAAAACCTGGGTCTTTTAGATTGAAAGTCCAGTGCTTTCCAGGTAGTAGTCTTATAACTATGATTTTTGCATGTATTTTGTCAATTGCTTCAAGGTCCTAGTGGGGACAGGGTGGGTATAAGTAAATAAAATAATATACATCCTGGAAAACAAGGGATGACGCTCTGGTCAGAGTGAGTGGAGGAGCAGTGAGGGGGCGTGACAGACAATGATGTGCTGTGAGAACCGGAAATGCGTAAGTAATAAAATGAATATTGACTCCTATCTCTCACCTCACACCAAACTCAACTGAAAGTGGATCAAGGACCTAGACATTAGACCAGAGACCCTGTGCCTACTAGAAGAAAAGGTAGGCCTGCTGGGCACAGTGGTGCACACCTGTAATCCCAGCACTTTGGGAGGCTGAGACAGGAGAATGGTGGGTTCAAAGCCAGCCTCAGCAAAGGCGAGGTGCTAAGCAACTCAGTGAGACTCTGTCTCTACATAAAACACAAAATAGGGCTGGGGATGTGACTCAGTGGTCGAGTGCCCCTGAGTTCAATCCCCGGTACCAAAAAAAAAGAAAAAGTAGGCCCAACACTTCATCAAGTCGGCTTAGGAACCGATTTTCTCAACAAGACTCCTAAAGCACAAGAAGTAAAATCAAGAATCAATAAATGGGATTGTATAAAACTAAAAGGCTTCTTCAGAGCAAAGGAAGCAAGAACATGAAGAGAGAGCCTACAGAATGGGAGAAAATCTTTACCACCTACACTTCAGATAGAGCACTAATATTAAGGGTATATAAAGAACTCAAAAACTTAACACCAAAAAAAAAAAAATCAAATAACCCAATCAATGGGCAAAGGAACTGAACAGACTCTTCACAGAAGAAGAAATATGAATGGCCAACAAATACATGAAAAAATGTTCAGCATCACTAGCAATTATAAAAATGCAAATTAAAACTACACTGAGATTTCATCTCACTCCAACCAGAATGGCAATTATTAAGAATACAAGTAACAATAGATGTTGGGAAGGATTTATGGGAAAAGGCACACTCATCCTTTGCTGGTGGGACTGCAAATTAATGCAACCATAATGGAAAGCAGTATGGATATTCCACAGAAAACTTGGAATGACCCCAGGTATCCCACTCCTCGGTTTATACCCAAAGGACTTAAAATCAGCATACTATAGTGACACAGCCACATAAATGCTTATAGCAGCTCAATTCACAATAGCTACACTTTGGAACCAATCTAGATGCCCTTCAATATATGAATGAATAAAAATGTGGTACATATACACAATGGAATATTACTATCCATAAAAAAGAATGAAATTATGGGATTTGCCTTCAAATGGATGGAACTGGAAACTATCATGCTAAGTGAAATAAGCCAATCCCAAAAAACCAAAGACCAGATATTCTCTCTGAATATGTGGATGCTAACTCACAATAGGCAGGGGAGAACGGGGGAGGAGTGGAGGTTCACCAGATTGGACAGGGGGGAATAGGGGGAATGGAAGAGGATGGGAATGGGAAAGACAGTAGAATGAATCAGACATAACTTTCCTATGTTCGTATATGAATATATGACTAGTGTAACTCCACATCATGTACAACCACAAGAATGGGAAATTACACTCCATGCATGTATGATATGTCAAAATAGACTCTACTGTCATGTATAACTAAAAAGAACAAATAATTTTTAAAAATCCTGACCATGACCCTTCTTCACTGTTTTGGCAGTAAATAACAACTAAAAAATATATAAATTACTGTTTCTCACAACCATATGGACAGATTCAACCCCTACTTCCCTTCTCCTCCTTTAAAGAAAATTTGATCACAGCTCACTAGTTCCCCACCCATACAGCCCCTTCCCAGAGAAAGGATGCATGGGTCCACCATACATTAGCAAGACAGTAGTTGCCCACGTGATCTGCACAGCACTGGAGCAGCTGGGTTTCACTGAGGGCTTCATTCCAACAGGACAGAACCCTTAAATCTGCTCCAGTTCCTGTAGGAGGCAGTGTGCAGCAGAAGCCTGTGCTTCATCAACTCCAGTGTCCCGGGTGTCACCTCATCTAGGGCCTTTGGGAAGATTCCACAGTGAGTGCATGGAACATAAAAGATGTTATTTCCCATACTCAGAGCCAACCCTGTACAGCCTTGAGTGGAAGGAAACTGAGTTAGCAGTGCTTTATCAGGAATCAGAGCCAAGGTCCACGGACATATCAGGGGAAGCTGGGTGGTGGCTGGGAATAGCTTTCTGCTTCATGATGCCGAGTTGTGTTGTGTGAGGTTTGAGGTTCATGGTCTCATCTGCCCCACCAGCATACATTCTGCAGCCTATCCCACCAAACAGTGCACCCTGATGAGGATGCATTTCCTTTTCATAAAGCCACTGTTATAAAAATAAACATTTAGAGCATTCCCTCCCCTTCCCTGTTATTTCATATGAGAAACTCTTCTATGTGCTTTGTACTGTGTTGCAACTTTAAACACAGTTTATCCAGTCTCTCAACAACTCTGTAAGAAGCACTAGTATATCCATTTTAAGGAAGAAACTCTTGAGGCTCAAGTTGAGATTTGCTCTGCCAGTATGTAGTAGCAGATCCAAAATTCCGATACAGGACTGACTCCAAAGCTCTTGCTCCTGACAGTTTACCTCTGGAATATTTGAGTTCGGGTAACCACAGTTTGCCAATATACACTGAATGGAGTCTGGTTTGGAATTAGCACTGTATTTTCAAAGCAGGATCGAAATGGGTTCCAGGCTTGCAGTGTGTCTTAGCATTGGGTTTTTGCTTTTGTTTTTGTTTTTCCAAATTTCCATTGGTCTTTTTGGGATAAAGCTGAAGCAAGTTGGTCCTATTTTAGGTTGTTAGATAGTTGTTAGATAGCTGTTTGAGAAATGGGAAATGATTAGAAGTATCTGTTCCTCTATATTTGTATAGAAATCACTTTCCAAGTTGATGTTTCCCAGTTTAGTAGCATTGGGAAAGCATTTTTGTGAAACTTATGGCTCTAGGGTTCTCACTTTTGTCTGTCATAGGTCTGCATATGGTCCACAATATGGTCCTTCCTGGGCCAAAGGAGGGAAAAAGGATTATGCATGAATGGGGACAGGAAACTTTATATATATTGAGGTTGAAACCTTCTGTGACAAACACCCCCAAAAGATATTTTTGGATCCATAGAGGAATGTCAAAAAATAAAAATGGGTAGATAGATGATAAAAAAAACCTGTTAATCATAAAACCTATATATGGGGCTGGGGTTATGGCGCAGTGGTGGCGTGCTCGCCTGGCACGCGGGAGGC
Source organism: Geosciurus inauris (assembly GCA_004024805.1). Classification (NCBI taxonomy): domain Eukaryota; kingdom Metazoa; phylum Chordata; class Mammalia; order Rodentia; family Sciuridae; genus Geosciurus; species Geosciurus inauris. Next base: position 263,944 of record PVHX01000671.1, read on the forward strand.
ACTGGGTTCGATCCTCAGCACCACATAAAAATAAAGATATTCTGTCCACCTATAACTAAAAAATAAATATTTAAAAAAAATAAAAAATAAAAAAATAAAACCTATATGGTGGAGGGTATCTGTGTGTTCATTATAAATTTCTTCCAACTTTTCTGTAAGTTTAAAATTTTTCATAAAATCATGTTAGGAGAGAAAAAAGTGAATGTAATAATCTTCACTGTATAGCTGTGGTCAGTTCCAGAAAATATATTAATTGTGAAGATGCAAACAAGCAAGAAGAGACTCTGCTTTGAATTAGGTAATGTTTTTGTGAAGCTGCTTACTTTAAAATCATGAACACCTATAGCTGCTAATGAAAAATTTGAAATTGGCAGGTGTAAAGGAATGAAATCTTTGCAATTCTAAGACAAGCAGCAAGATCATTATTAATTATCGACACAAACAGCTATAATATACTGAGTTCCTAATATATCAAGCTCTGAACCAGGTACTTTTATTAAGCCTTTCATTTATTTCTAATAACAATGCTAAAAATACAGGCACCTTGCTAGAGGGATGGGAACCATTAGGTCTATTTTATAGATGAAAATCTGAGCTCAGAGGAGTCAAAGCCATGCTGTTCAAGGTCACACATCAACGGAGGTGGTATCACGATTGAAACATACCATGAAGGACATCAAAGCCTGAACCATTATTTCACTAAACCCCAACTGCATCAAGTGTGGTCCTGGACAGCAACTTGGTTCTCATCAGTAGCTGGTTTGAAATTCAGGAGATCAGCCCTGTCCCAGAATTAGAAATCAGAATCTACATTTTAAGAAGGCCTCCTACTGTTTCTTGTGCACATCAGTCTGAGCAACTCCGTATCGGACCATGGCATTCTGGAAATCTGGGAATGCATCGTTGTTTTTTTCCTGATATGGGACATTACAGGGCCAGTGAAAACTGACACTTCTTTCACCTCCGTGGTGTGGCCATATAGTGCTGAGCTGGTTAGCTTCCTTTTGGGCAGTGAAGGCAGTGAAAGAAAGCTCTGATTCCTATAGTAGGAGTCAAGCACCCAAGTTCATGACCCATGTGATGAATGGCATTTAGATCACCTCACCTGTCTGTGACTATTTCTTCATCCATTAAGTGGAACATCAGTTCTGGCTCTACCTGCCCCACAGAAAAACTCAAGATGCCTTTAAAATTTTAAATCAAAAAACAAGCAAAAAGGAACAGGCAAAAGCCTTCTGATCGTGGCAACAGTGGACTAATCCTCTAGTGTGAGGTCACCAGCCCGTGGCTGCTCTACTGGCCCTTAATGGGGTGTGATACAGCTGATGTGATTGCTGGGCTGAGTGTTCATTGTTCATAGCTAGGATGCTCTTGCCGGGGCCCATCCATCTCAGAAGTGGACATTCTCCAAGAGAAAAGGACTCCGTCAATATTAGATCAATGTGTACAAAATCCACCTGAACCAAATCTACCACCTTTTCCTGCCTGCAGCACAGATCTAAGTTTAATAATACAGACCATTCATTGAATGGTAGCTGTGAAGTACCATGTCTGCCTCTTTACAAAAACCATCTCAGTTCCAAGAGGCAGGTGGTGTTCCTGTTTTACAGATCAGGAAAACCAAGTCCTAAAGAAGTAAATTGGTGGAACTGAGGTGCTCTGAACTCCTGAGATTAGAAAGATTTTGCTTTCAGTCACATGGCATTTTCCAGAAAATTGTCACATATACATTGTAAAATCTCCCAAAATGTCATTGTTTGAAACATCGTTTTCTTGCAATGATTGCTTGGGACCCTGGAAAGAGAAAAGATGACAAGTCACTTGTGGCTGAAAATTAGCTTGTGAATTTCTGCTCTGAGCTAAGGAACAGGTATTCTGGTACCCAACACACTGTGTCTGTCTTTGGTGTCTTCTTTCACATGAGCCAGAAAAGGAAAAGAGATGGGAATCAGTGAGCCATTTTGGAAAAAAAAAAATTAAGAAAACACAAAGTGTACCATCTTCTTCAGAACCTTTTCAAGCACAAAAATAGTCTCACTCACTGTGATTTGATAAAATATTTCCGATGGTTGAGAAATTACCATATTCCTATTGTCTACTTAGTGCTGAGCTAAACGTCTGATGCTAATAAGCTCATTGCTCATCTTGATGCCTGCAGGTGCTCCTTATAGACAGAAACTTTGTGCTAGAGTGCACATCTGGGGTCACTAGCACCCAAGGAGCAGGTGATTTGCAGGCTCCAAAGAGCCCATCCCTTGTCTTTTAATCATAAGCAACAGTAAGAGTGTTCCCTGTAGCTGAAGAAGAGTCATTCTTGGAGAAATGGTAACCTGAAATCTGTTCTGATCTTCCTCTGCATTCCTCCTCTGTTTACATTCAGGGTTCAGTACAAAAGTCCAGAGTTGGAACAGTAAATACTCTAGAATTCGGGAGACACTGGTAGATGGAATTAAGTACGTTGGCTTAAGGCTCAGACAGACCTGGATGTTTGTCACACTAAGTAGATTTATAGGCTGCTTCTCAGTTGCCTTTATCTGTTAAATGGAGGCATTAATATTAATATATATATAAACTATTACATGTTTTATGAGGCTTTTGTAAATATCAAATATTACTATTACTTAATATTTGACAAATATTATGAATGAGTTAGTTGGATTCAAGTAAATACCATAGAGGTTCTGGTCTTCCAGGAGATGCAATACATAAATAAGTACAGTGCAAAATGGTAATCCTCAAATCATAGAGAATGTGTCACCATAGGAGCTCAGGGAGGACTAAAATCCGTAGCTTGCTGCTTCTGGGATGCCCAGGGAAGGCTGTGGAGTGAGGTTTCTAGACTTTAACATTTAGTATGTTCACAGTGGATTCTGCGCATTAGGGTAGGGAGGGAGAGAGCATCTCAGAGAGAAGGAATCCAACTTTCAGAGATGAGAAAAAGCTCAAGACATATGCAAGGAACCAGCAGTAGATGCAGTAAGTCAGGGATCCCCAGTTGGAAGTGCCTTTGAGACTGGCCAGTGCTCCAAGAGCTGCTTAACAGGATGGTTCTAGCCAGCTACTTGTGAGCTCAGCACTGGGATATCATTTCTCTAAATCCTGATGTCTTGTGTCTGTGTCTCTTGAATAACTGAAGAGTAAAATGCGATGCTGGCCAAAGCCATCATGTCCCCACTTGACCTCAGGTCATGGATGGTGAGTATATGACCCTGGAGTAGACTTCTGGTCAAGCATTGGGACCATGGTAGGTGGAGAAGAGTCTTGAACTGGGATCCAGGAGTCCTGGGCTTAATCTGGGCTCTGTATCTTTGGTCAAGCCTCTGATATCCTTTGTGCCTCAGTTTCCAGAAAGTGCTTGGAAAGGAGGTATGGTTTACTAGAGCCACACTGAGCCTCCAAGTAGAATATTTACATAGATCTACTTGCATTTTCAGGGTCTGAAGAGTTACAGTACTGGCCCTTGCTTTTGTTCCCTCCCCACTACTGGCTTTATTTTGTTATTACATTTTGTAAAAGGGTCTTATCTGAGATGAAAATGGAGGATATCACATACATAAATTAGCATATGGAGACTTGAAGATGGAAACGTGCCAACCCCTTCCAAAGGGAAGTCCAGATAACAGGCTACAAGATGGAGCAGCTTTCATGAGAACAGTAAAGAAAACGATTTCCCTCGGTGCTTGCCACAGAAAGGAAGATAAAGGAACTAGAGGACGGATAAAAGTATCCAAAAAAACATAAAAGATGAATTGATGGGAAACATGGGTGTGACCACAGAGGGGCAATGGGTGGAAAAAGTCAGGCTATAAAAAAAATAATAAACTGTGGAAAAAGAATGGAGCAATAGTCATGGGGGAAAAAGTGAGATCACAAAAACTTTCAAAAGTAGCCTGGAAAAAATAAGGCTTTATGAGTTTGCCATGAGGACTCTATTCTTCCCACCTGTGGAGAATAATTGGCCCTGGCTGACTGGAGATTTGTGTTGCCTTCTTGGCAGGAGACGAATTGTTATGTTAATATTCCGCTGCCTAAGTGTTAAGTGCTCCGTTTGAATAGAAAGAGTTTTACAGAAGGGAAAATTCCCAGCCCCACATTCGTTCTTGGACCACTGAGCTCTTCACAGACTTCAGGCTTCACACTCAAATTCTAAAAAATAATTAGTATCATGGCAGATTTTTCTAGCATTTTGTGAAAACTAAGAACTACTAGAAACTCTCCCACAGGTGGTTTATGGACAAAGAGAGTGTATCTGGGCTAAGTCTGGGCCCAGGAGCTCATTTGGACAAAAGAATAGACTTTTTTTCTAACACAGCATCTTTGCTCAGCACTCAAGTGCTCACCTCTTTGCGTTTATCTGCGCTGTCTCTTTTCCATTAATACAGGCTTCTCCTTAAATGTCATTGCACTGACTGGGCTCTTAAAATATTTTAATTGTCCTTGAACAGAGTGAGCCCCAAACCCCTGGGTACTCACGATGAAATGGCTTCATCGTCAATGCATTATTAAATGTTTTGAATTATTGAGTCATCTGTTGGGTTTCTTTTTTTTTTTAAGGCAGCATCTCTCTGTAATCCTAAAACCTTACAAAATGGTCTGTTGCCTCCCCTCTGGGTAGCTGATTTCAGTGGTGGTGCTGGGTGAAAACCAAAGACTGAGCTGACTTACAATTTGTGATTTGCTCATGACCCCTTAAAAGTTGCCTTCTTTGGGATTGAAAAAAAAAAAAAAAAAAAAAAAAAAAA
>PVHX01000672.1:0-20002 GCA_004024805.1 Geosciurus inauris
AAAAAAAAAAAAAAAAACCCAGATAAAGAAAATGAGACAATACTGGGAGCACAAGAAGACTTCCAAAAATATACATGAATCATTGCCATCCTCAGAGAGATAAGGAAAGAGGAGGGTTCTGCCATGGGAGCCAGTTTGCTTGTCTAGGTCCTGTTGCTGAGGGGAGTTAGCTTTCAGATCTGCATGCATGAAGAACACAGTACCAAACAAACGAACAACAAAAGGACTTCAAAGAATAAGAAGGCTTAGAAGTTTAAAATATGACAAAAGACATAAAAAATTCAATAGAAGGATTAAAAGCAAATTCATCCAGAAAGATGAGAAAAATAGAAAGGGGAAGCAGATTTGAAAATTGGAGGATAGACCGTGAAAGTCCAAATTTCTTTTTTCTTTTCTTTTCTTTCTTTCTTTCTTTTTTTTTTTTTTGGTACAGGGAATTGAACCCAGGGACACTTAACCACTGAGCCACATTCCAGCCCCTTTTTGTATTTTATTAGAGATAGTTGCTTAAGGCCTTGCTAAGTTGCTGAGGCTGGCTTTAAATTCTTGATCCTCTTGCCTCAGCCTCCTGAGCCACTGGAATTAGAAAGTCCAACTTTCAAACAACAGAAGCCCAAAAGAAAAGCATTCAGAAGACAGAGAGGAGGACATTTCCCAGTGCCCAAGGGGTGAACTTGCAGACAGAAGCAACCAACAACATCAAAACTCTCACCAAGGGGTCACGTTCTGAAATTGTAGAATCTTAAAGGCTTCCATGGAAAGTGAGAGGGAAAGGGCAGATGCAGAGGTCAGGAATTAAAATCACATTAAATTGTCAACAGTAACAATGAAAGTTACAGAAAAACACGTTAGTCAGCTTTTCATTGCTGTGACTGAAAGACCCAATGAGAACAATTTAGAAAAGAGAAAGTTTATTTTACCTTGTGGCTTCAGAGGTTCAGTCCATGGTCAGCCACTCCATTGCTCTGGGCCCAAGGGGAGGTAGGAATACCATGGCGGGAGGGTGTGGTGGAGAAAAGCAATTCAGGACATGGCAACCAGGAAGCAGAGAGCACTCCACTCACCAGGGACAAAATATAAACCCCAAAGGCGTGCCCCCAGTGACTTACTTTATCCAGCCACACACCACCTGCCTACACTTACCACCCAGTTAATCCATACCAGTGGATTAATCCACTTATCAGGTTACAGCTCTCATAATCTATTCATTTCACCTCTGAATGTTCCTATATTGTCTTACATATGAGTTTTTGTAGGATGCCTCATATCCCAACCACAACAGGGAGAAAAATTATTACCAACTCTGGCCATAGAATTCCCACATAAACTACCAACTGAACATGCATTAGAAGAAGGCATTTGCGGGGATCCCAGGTCCCAGGGAACCCCTGGAGTACACACCTTACCAAGCTGATGCAACAGACTATGAAGGGCAGCGAGGTTAGAGACCCCCAGGCTGGTGGGAGAAGGGGGTACCTGAAGGACAGCTGGCAGCAGTCCCGCAGAGCAGGGGACAGTTCAGGCAGAAAGATGAGCACTTCAGGAGGTCATTTTCCAGGAGATGAAAGGAAAGACACCAATAGACAATGAGCTCGGCTGTATGAAAGGAGATTTACTCCTCTGTCAGAGTCATTGGAATGATTAACTGGGTTCATAAAGAGCAGTGAATCACAAAATTCCCAGGGAAAGAGAGTTATACAAGAGAGAAAATCTAATCAGAGAATGCTATGGAACTCAGCACTGCCATAGACATAATGTAAATACTGAATGTCAAGTTGCAAGACTAGAGGAGAGGAAGTGTGTGGTGTAATTGGTGCGTGTGAGTGTGGTGTGTCTGTGTGTAGTGTGCGTGTATGTGGTGTATACATACAGGTATGCTGTGTATATTTGTCAGTGTGTAGCATACGTGTATGTATACATGTGTGGTGTATCTGTGTATGTGTGTGTTGTGTGTAATTGTGTGGTGTGTGTATGTGGTGCTTGTGTATGTGTCTATGTGTGTGGCATGTGGGGGGACAGGGAAGAAAGAGGCTTATACAAGACCTGAATTCTTCCACAATACAAATTTAGATAAGATTCAAAACTTAAAAATCAAAAGTACCAGGCTTTGGGGTTGTAGCTCAGTGGTAGAGCACTTGCCCAGCATGTGTGAGGCACTGGGTTCGATCCTCAGCACCACATATAAATAATAAATGAATAAAATAAAGATCCATCAACAACTAAAACAAATATATTTAAAAAAAAATCAGAAGTACCAGTATAGCCTGTTCTTCAGACCCATAGAAGTTCATGGCAGGAAGAACAAAGCTAAGCTGCACATGGTGGCCCTTGGCAAGTAGAGGCCACATGCAGAGGACAGAGATGGGGCTGCCGCTTGTGAAAAACTTATTCCCTTTTTTCTTTTGTTATTTTGATAAAACACGCCTAACATAAAAGTTGACATTTTGACAACTCTGCAGTGCAGGGTTCAGCGGTACGAAGCTCACACATCACCTTCTCCGGAACTGTCTCATCCTCCCAGACAAACTCAGCAGCATTCTTGCCTTGCTGCAGCCCCTGGCACCCACCTTTCTATTTTCTGTCCCTGTGCATTTGACGAGGTGCCTTGCATACGTGGGATCGTACGGTATGGTCTTCTTTTGACTGGGCACAATGTCCTGGAGGTCTGCCATCAGAATGTCCTTCATTCTTGGTGAAGTAACTTTGCGCTCCACACATACACATGTAAACCTCCTAAGTGACGTATACATATTGCTTTAATACAAACGCATTTTTTAAAAATTGTTGTGGGTCTGTCGTTTAGGAATTAGAGGAGAGAGAGGAAGCCATGTACCCCTGGCCAGATTTGGGAGAATTAAAAGTAATGGCAAAAGCATTTTTCGTTTATCTGTTTGTCATTGAAGAGAGGTTGCTGGGCACATTTCATTATTGACAAGCTATGCAGACACATACCACAAGGAAGAGAAGGGACATGGATCTTAGCACAGAAAGACGGGGCCGGACACAAACTTCACGGATCAGCTCAGCTCTTTATTCAGGAATGAAGTTTCACATAGGAATGGGGTGAGGTGCCTCTGATGGACCCACTTTCCTGGTGGAAAATGAGCCACTGGCCAAAGGAGGAGTTTGGGCTTATGCAGGTTACGCTAAGAGGTGATTTAGTGAGCGTGTCAGTTTGGGCACTCAGGAATTTGGGTTTGGGGGTTGGGGGTGTGGCCAGCCCCTAGAGAGGAGCATCTTGAAAGAGATGAAAGCTATCAATGCATGGCTTTCTTTTTCACCCCCTTTTCCCAGGCCGCACTGTCTTGGGGTTTTTCATTTTCCATATCTAACAATGGGGATCACAAAGAGTAAGAAAGGCCGGGGAAGTGTAGGCAGTGACGGCCATCCTGGGGCAGTGGAAGGGGAGGTAGGGGCACTGTGTCCATTGAGTGAGTCTGGAGGTGGGTTACAGAGCCAAATTCAGACAGAGCCAGAGAGCTGGATGGTCTTGAGGGACACCTGTGGCTCATGGGGTGGCCTGAAGCACTCCCTCAGCCTCACTGTGGAGTCCGTCTGTCTGGACCCTATACAAATAGGGACAGCCTTTATGTCCTAGGATGTACCAGAATCACTCAAGCTAGCCAATGCAAGACATTTTTCCATGTTTGCCTTGCCTTTTCCCTGGAAAGCCCCCAGTAAAGACTCTGGTCTAGGTTTCCCCTTCCTCCTTCAGCCTCCTGATCAGAACCGGTGACTCCTCATGCGGCTGTGCATGACATGGCGTACCCTCTCCCTTTGGGAAATGAAAGGAATAAAAACATGTTGGAGCACTGGCTTCTCTGCATTTTTGCCCAGTCACTTCCACATATTAAAGCCCCACAGGTGCAAGTGAGGTAGGAGTTCAGCTACGTCAGCTCATCAGCTCCCCCCGCATCTCAGAAGCTGACACCAAGGTGTTATCCAGGCTGCATCTGTGTCTGAGGTTCTCTTCCAAGATCACTGTCTTGGCAGAATTTGCTCCTCTGAGGGCATATGATTGAGGTCCCTCTGTCCCTGATGTCAGGTTCTAGCCACGTGGTCCCCTCATAAAGTGGCAGCTGAGCACATGTCAGAACAGAGTCCAGGGCTAGGGTTGTGGCTCAGTGGTAGAGTGCTTGCCTAGCATGTATGAGGCACTGGGTTCAATCCCTAGCACTGCATATTAAAAAAACTAAATAAAATAAATAAAGGTATATATATATAAAAAGAACAGAGTCCAGCACTCTTACCTACCTCTAGTATTCAATACTCTTCAAAGAAACACAGCCAAACATAGCACTCAATTTTATATTTACAACATAAAATTCAAAATGTACAGAATAGAAACAAAAATGACAGGGAATGCAAAGAAAGAGGAAAACATGAGCACAATCAGAAAAATAAATGCAGAAAAGAGAGATGATGGAGTTAGCAGAAAAGGTCTTTAAAATAGCACTGTCTTATAACTGCACTAAAGTATGAAAAATAAACTAACAAAGAAGAGAGTAAAGACATAAAAAAGACTCAAATATAACTTCAATAGATGAAAAATTTCATTTGTAATGAAATGAAAAATAGCAAGATTAGATATTATAGAAGAAAAGATTATTGAATTTAAAGACGTAGCAATATAAGCTACAAAATGAAGTACAAAGAAGAGCGAAAAAAGGAGCGCAGCTTTAGTGAGCTGGGACAAGTACAAGAAGTCTGATATAAACATATTTGCCCTACCAGGGAAGAGAGCAAAGAGAAAGGGACAGAAATGATTTTTAAATGGCCCAAAGTTTTTACATTGGATGAAAACTAGAAATCCACAGATCTGGAATCTCAACAAACCCCAAGCATGAGAATCACAAAGGAAATCAAATCAAAGCATATTAACAATAAAATTTCCAAAAGCAAGTGATAAAGAGAAAAAAGTTTCAAGACAGTCAGAAGTGGGGGCAATACATTTCACACAGAGGGATGAAAAGCAGACTTCACATTAGAACCACACCGTCCAGAGAGGAGGAAAAGGAACTTCTTTTTAAAAATGCTATTCATTCTCTATCCAATGAGTTGTATACTCAGTGAAAGTATATTTAACAATGAAGGTTAAATACACATTTTTTTTTAGATTAACAAAAACTGAAAGGATTCATCACCAGAAGTCCAGGAAATAATGGAAGTCCTTCAGGCAAAGACAAAAATAATATCAGATGAAAATATGGATTAAATTAAGAGTATCAGAAATGGTAAATATCTAGACAAATATAATTTTTAATTCCCATTTTAAATGTCTTTAAAAGATAATTGAATGTTAAAGCAAAAATAACAGCAATGTAGTAAGAGCTTATAGTACACAGAAATAAAACCCATGGTATCAATAACACCAAGGACAATGTGTGCGAAAGGGAGATCTATGTACAAATCTTACGCTGTCAGTGAAGTAGCATCACATTGTTGAAGGTAAAATGTGGTAAATTAAAGATGATGCTATAATCCCTAGAGGAACCAGTAAAAATTATAAAACAAAGAGGAATAGCTAATAAGCTGGTGATAGAGACAAAATGAAATCAACAAAAATACTCAATCCAAAGTAAGGGAAAAAAGAAAGAAGAACATATAGGACAAACAGAACCTGAATAGTAACATGATAGATACAAATGCAATCCTGCAGACAACCACTTTAGGTACAAATGGTTTAGCACTCCAAATAAAAGTCAGAGGTTGTGAGGGTAGATTTTTAAAAACTACTACATGCTGTCTACGAGAACACCCACTTTTAGTAGAAAGACGTATTTTAAATTAAAAGAGTGAAAAAGATGTTCTAAACAAACATTAACCAAGAGGAAGATGGAGAGACCACTTTATTGACTAAAGTGATTAAATTGACTTCAAAATAAGGGAAATGTCAACATTAAATTGTCATTGTTTCATAATGATACAAAGATCAATTCACCAAGGAAATATAACAATCCTCAATGTGCATGCATTTATTGACAGAGCTTTAAAATACATGAAGCAAAACTTATTCACACCAACTTTTGGTAACTGAAGTTGGATCTGGATTTCTGTCTCAAAAAAATAAGCAAGTGGGCTGGGGATGTAGCTCAGCGGTAGAGTGTGTGCTTCACATGTGCAAGGCCCTGGGTTCGCTCCCCAACACCCCCAAAGAAACCAGCAAACCTTCAAGTGGTCCTATTGAGAATAAACAGGCCGGTGAGGTACGCTGGTAATCCCAGCTGCTAGGGAGGCAGAGGCAGGAGGATCTCGAGTTCAAAGCCAGCCTCAGCAAAAGGAAGGCACTAAGCAACTCTGTGAGACCCTGTCTCTCAGTAAAATACAAAACAGGGCTGGGGGTGTAGCTCAGTGGTTGAGTGCTCCTGAGTTCAATCCCCAGTACAAAAAAAAAACAGAAGAGAAAAATGAACAACATAATAAAGGAAAACCAGAACATGCCTAAGCAAATTTTCACAGTGTAAGAGAATACTATGTACAACTTCATTCCATTTCTTAGTGAAAATGAATCCGTAAAAATGGCCCAAGAAGAAATGGGTACCTGAGTGGACCAGTAATGATGGAACACATTTAAAATCAAGGAGCCCCGCTTCACATAGTCACCACACCCAGAGGGCTTCTAGCCAAGTTTCCCCCAACGTGTAGTAAGGAATAGGTCAGGCTTGTGTTTTATATAATATTCCAGAGCGTGGAAATCTCTCCAAATTATCCTAGGAAGTTTGCATGCTCTTGACATCAAAAATAAATTAAAAGACTATACTCCAAAAATAAAGCCATAGGGGGCTGGGGTTGTGGCTCAATGGCAGAGCGCTTGCCTTGCACATGTGAGGCACTGGGTTCGATCCTCAGCACCACATAAAAATAAATAAATAAAATAAAGATATTGTGTCCATCTACAACTAAAAAAAATTTTTTTTTAAGTCACAGGCCAATCTTACCTCAGAATAATCTAAACAAAACAGTAGAAAACCTTTTCCAATAGTATAGTAATGCATCATACCCAAGAAGGGCTCAGAATGGAAGTACAAGTGAGGATGGCTCAGACTGGAACGTTTACTTCCGTCAGGTAGAGGCTCTTTGAGTTCCAGAGCAAGAAGGCCCAGTGCTCAGTGGCCGGCAGCTTTGCTGACATTAGGAATCAGCCTTACATACTCCTCATCCTCCAGAAAACTGAGGCTGCCCCTTAATTGGCCAGATGCCCCTTAATTGGCTAGCCAAGCTCCTGAGAGCCTCCTGTGGTCCAGACCTTGGTCCCTGCGAAAGGAAAACAAGCCAGACAATGGAGGTGGAGAGAAAGAAAAAACAAAAAAGCTTCTTAGATATTAAGTGGTATGGGGAGATACCCTGGCATATCATCATCATCATCATCATCATAATGGAGAAATAAGAAGTGGTCTGGGGAGAGAGAGGCTCAGGTGGGCACAGGTGGGAATATTTTAGAGAAGAGAAACAGGTTCTGGCAGGTGTGGGGGTGGATGAGCAGAACAGCAAATGGGCAACTCCCAAAGAGACATTGGGATGGCCACAGCATAGCTTGAGAATGGCTATGATTATGGAAGTGTTTTATTAAGCAATAGTGACAGCTGGGGGTGTCGCTCAGGGGTAGAGCATTTGACTGCAGATCAAGACATCCCTGGTTCAAATCCAGGTACCCCCTGTTTCATCGGTCTTTTCTTGAGGGGAAGTGACCATGTTATCTCATAGGCCCAGGCTCCCAACGTCAAATTTTCCCAACAGTGGTGAACATTGAAGTGTTCCTGTTATGACATTTTTCATGTTTCATTTTTAAATCCTCAGCTACAATATTTTCCTGGATGGTAGGAGTCTGCCCTGGGTTTTCTCTCTCCCTACTGTCTAATTATTACTTTCCTGAGTTTTTTTATACCAAGCTTCTTCTTTAAAAAATTGGATCTGAGTCAGTTTATAATAAAAGACACAATAAAATTCTAGCCATTCAAATGTGTATAAGGAAGCAGGACTTGAACATCTAGGAAAAGCAATAGACATTTATCCCAGAGAGCTTGCATTAAGAGAAGCCACTACTACTTAATGAACATAAAGCCTATCTTGTGACTTCCTGATAACCAAACAGAAATGAAAATATTCCAATTCATCAACTGAGAAATATATTTTATTAGTTCTGGAAAACAGCAGACATTCATATAGTAGATCTTTATAGATGGGACATCAGAAAGATGATGATTATTGCCAAGACAGTCATGCACAGTCACATAGGTTGTGCATGACACAACTTCACCAATTACGTAATTATGAAACACAGAAACTCTGGATTTTTGCCATATTTTATTTATGTTTTGCCAAAAAAAAAAAAAAAGCCAAAATGATGCTGTATGTGAGGGCTACAGGGTCCATGCTCTACCCAGGTGTGCCTGGTCCAAGCCCACCTCTCTACAAGACATGGAGCATTCCAGGGACCATGCACATTTGGCTGCTCCTCTGCCTGTAAGTTGCCCCAGGAACCTCCTTTCCTGCACATGAGAAATGCCAGGTGCTCCTGCAGTGACCCTTTGGCCCTCAGCATCATGGCTGTTGCTCTGCAGCTGGTTCCTAGCTGCTGAATATGCCTTCTAACTGCTGTGCAGGACTCTCCTGCTGGTTTGGAATAGGCAGGTCTGCAGATGACTCAGAAGAGTGGGAAAGGCAAATAGCCACCAGAAGAATTCAGTCAACATACCCTGCAGACCTGGCGCCAGTCAGGGTGTGGCCTATGACCTGGGACCAGTCCACCAACTCTTTGCTGCTGGTCTGTGCTATGAACCTTTCAGAAATCGAGAGTCAGTCATTACAAAGTCCAGGACAATCTTTCATGGTCACTCTGGTGGTGTGGTAAGTCTCAACATCTGCGAGTCCGATGGGCTACTATTAATCCATGACAGATTATAAGAAAAAATAAATGAAGCTGACCCTTCACCAGAGATAGTTTGAAAAGCCCTGCTTTAATTCATCCTCCTTGGAAATCCGCTCCTCACTCTTCCGTGTGAAGCAGTAGATACCTCAAGAGTCAGCTCCCTGTGTCAGTCGGTGACCCTAGGAGCCAAGACTGAAGCTAGACGAAGCAACAGAAATTTATTAGAAAGCTCCTCGCAAGGTCAGAGTCGTAGAAAGTGTGACTCAGGCTACCCTTCCAGGAAGGACGCCCCACCTCAAGCTGCAGAGCTGGTGGGTGGAGAAACAAGAGGCAGCACCTAGCGCCCACTGCATGCTCAACACTGTCCAGGACCCAGCCCACCTGCTACCTGTGGTCCAGAACCCAGGCCCCAACAGCAGGACAGCAATGACTCAACCCTTGCAAACCAAAGGGCTCTGCACCTTCCTCTTCCCCCTTCAAGCCTTGAACGAGAGCATCAGCTCCTGGCAGCCGGGGCCATTCCACAACCCTCTGCAAGCATCCTGGAGAACAGGGTTTTCTAGCTTTTATTTTGAGAATGCTGGCCTTGTAAGGAAGAAATTCCCCCTAGTAGGGAAGGTATTCCAACATTTTGCACACAGTCAGAACACATGGAAAAGTCCTTACCATCAGATTGTTGAATACTCATTACAAAAAAATGTAAAATATCTTGCTAATATTTTTATATAAATTACATGTTGTAATAATAATATTTGAGATATTTTTGGATTAAGTAAAATATGGAATTAAAATAAGTTTGATAATTTATTAGTATTTTTTTAAATTTTTTTTTTAGTTGTAGATGGACACAATATCTTTATTTAGTTTTTATGTGGTGCTGAGGATCGAACCCAGTGCCTCACACATGCGAGGCAAGCGCTCTGCCACTGAGTCACAATCCCAGCGCCATTTATTAGTATTTTAATGTGTCTACTAGAAAACAAAATTACATGTGACTCACATTTGTTGTTTGCATTATATTTATTTTGGACACTTGCTCTAGATGACGTGTGATCTCAAAATATCAAGACCTAGGGCTGGGATTGTGGCTGGGATTGTGGTGCAGTGGTAGAGTGCTTGCCTTGCATGTGGGAGGCACTGGGTTCGATCCTCAGCACCGAACATAAACAAATGAGTAAATAAAGGTCAATCAACAACTAAAAAAAATTTAAAAATAACATATCAAGACCTAGATGGTGTCACCAATCAGTGGGCAAAGAGTCAACTCAATAAAGGATACTGGGTTAATTGTCTTTAAAAAAAATATCACAAAGTGGGGGCTGTGGCTCAGTGTTAAAACACTTCCCTAACAGGGTGTGAGGCCCTAGGTTTGATCCCCAGCACTGAGAAAAATAAGCATTACAAATGATCCCTACCTCACTCCATTAATATGAATCCAAATAAAGACCTAAATATGAACTCAAAATTTTAGAACACATACACACATTCATCTATGCATAACTGTTAAAGAGAAAATTATTCAATGGTACATAAAGAAGAGTAAGGAAGATTTTATTCAGGACCATTGAGATGGGTACACAGACCACGACAACCAGGTCTTGCAGTAAGGAAAGAGAGACAGGCTTCAACTCTGACTAAAGCAAGGACAAGTGAAAATGTATAGCCAAGGAGCAGGGTGGGTCAGTGGGTGGAAATTTACTAAAAGGAGAAAGTGGGATTCTTGCAAAACCAACCTAACAAGATTCCTGCTGGAGACAGGCCACCATGACCAGATACTCCCTGGGAGGCAGTGGAGGAAGATGAGGAACTTGACCAGATACACAGGGTGATCAGATATCAAAGATGGTTCTTGCTAAACTAACTTAGCAGGGTTCTTCGCTAAAACTGGATTTTACAAGAAGTACACAAACGAGACCACAAGAAGGTTCAGGAGCTGAATTAAAGTTTGGCAAAGAAGAGGATATTTATTTATTTATTATTTACATTCACAAATATGCCTCAGAAAGATTTTTTGAAACACAAACCATGAACTATAAAAGATAATTTTACATCTTTACATAAAAGAACTGTAAAAGATAATTTTGATCATATCAAAATTTAAGTTTTTGCATAACAAAACACTTCCTAAACAAGAGACTGAATTTTGCAACAGATATGTTGGGGAATGGATTTGTACCAGAATATAGGCAAGATGAAAAAGTTCTGGAGATTGGTTATATATAATGAAGTGTACTTAACTTTACTGAACTGTGCACTTAAAATGGTTAAGATGGATAACTTTATATTTTTTTATCACAATTAACTATTTTGAAATTATTTTTTTAAAAATTCCTATAGATCAGCCAGAAAAGAAAAATAGTTGACCCAGAGGAACAATGAACAAAGATAGAATTAGAATTCACAGAAGAGGTTATTGTCATGACCAACACATTTATGAAAAGATGCTCAACATTGCTAGAAATCAGAGAAATGAAAACTAAACACAGCAATAGAGGCAGCATTGTTTTTATTCAAGTCAAGCAAAAATAAAGTTGCTTTTCTACTCCCTTCCCAAAGTTAAGATAAATCAAGGTTCAACTAGATCAAGTGTTCGTGAAGTGGGAAATGGTGTTTTCATTTGTCAGCCGGGCGTGGTGGCTCACGCCCAGCACTTTGGGAGGCTGAGACAGGAGAATCACAAATTCAAAGCCAGCCTCAGCAGCGGCAAGGCGCTAAGCAACTCAGTGAGACCCTGTCTCTACATAAAACACAAAACAGGGCTGGGGATGTGGTCAAGTGCCCCTGAGTTCAATCCCCGCTGCCAAAAAAGAAAAAAAAAATGATGGTAGATTAACATTAATAAGTTGTGCATCCACTGTGGGGGGAAAATGGCAATGTTCTCCACCACGGAGCGGAAGAGGGTCATTTTGTTGGCAATTAGAGGGTATTGGTAAGGAATACTTTCACCCACTTTTCCAGGAGAAAGAGTTAGGGTGTTTCCCCCTCACTTTGAGCCTCGGAAAGGAGCTTCAGAGAGTCCACGTCAGACCTTGTCCACATGCCCTGGGGTCAAAGTGTGTGATGGAGGAATGCCCAGCCCAGACACAGGAAGGCTGACTGAGCAGAGGTGGCCAGTTCTGCAGGTGGGGGGGTGGGTGATGCCACCCTTGGAAAGGGGCCTGTCTGCCAGGCAAGGTGGGGACATCTTCTTACAGCTCACACAGTAGAGCCACTCTGGAGCCATGTTAAACTCTGTCCAAGAAGATGGGTCGCAGTCCCCTGACAGAGAGAATCCATGTGACACAGACCTGGAAAGCCAGGCTCAGGTAGAAATATATCAGGACAAGAAAAGTGTGTTGCCAGTGGAAGCTGACAAATGTTCCCAGTGGAGACCACTGAAGAGTCCCACGGAAATGTTCAAGGATAATTTTGTTTTGTACTGGGATTAAACCCAAGGGGGTTTATCTACTGATCCATATCCCCAACTCTTTATTTTTTATTTTAAGACAGGATCTTACTGAGTTGCTTAGGGCCTTGCTCAGTTGCTGAGGCTGGCTTTGAACTTGCAATCCTCCTGCCTCAGGCTCCTGAACCATGCACCACTGTGTCTGGTCCAAGGACAATTTTAAACACTTGCAGACCCAGAGAAAGAAAATCTGCCTTAATACAGTACCAGTTAGCTAAGAGTTTTCTTATTCTCCCTTTCTTCTCTAAACGCAAGGGATGAATGCCAGGTGGAGAAAGACAGAGGAAGGGCCTATCCCAACTCACCCACTTCTAGGTGAGGAGAGGAGTTGAAATGATTCCAGAGTATTAACCATTACGTGGACTGGACATTTTAATTGCTGAACTCAGGCTGCAACCACAGACTTTGTTACATAAAAATGAACATTAAAGCACCTAGGCAAGAAAAAGTTACTTTGCTTTCTCTTACTTCCTTCTTTTCTTTCTTTTCTTTCTTTCTTTCTTTTTTTTTGCAAGGGAAAACTGATTTTATTCAAGGAGGACAGAGGAGAACTCTTTCTCACATCTCCATCTTCAGGGACTCGGGGGCAAGTAGTTTCCCCTAGAGGAGAGGAGGCAGAGTGTGACAAAAAGGAAACATGCAGGTGCAGATTTAGCTGGGCTGCCTTAATTGGAAACAAGTCACAGCTCCTCTGCTCGCTCTTTCCTTTTCTTTCTGTCTTCTTTCCTCGCTCAACACAAGTTAGATGCTGCTTCTGCACCTCGCTCCTGTTGGTAAGGCAATACACCTAATGTGTGGCGCTTGCAGTGTGGGAGTGGTTTTGTGTCACTGGACTTAGGCAGGTAGAAAAAGTTCAGTGGACTGAAGCAGCAACCAGTGCACAGGGAGTCTGCTCCCCAAAGGGCAGGATATGAGACAAAAGGTTGAGATGCAACTTGAAATTTCAAGTGCCTGAAACAGATGTAGGATTTCAAAGGGAGGCGAGGGGTCATCTTGGTCCCATACCATTGGTTATTGGGAAGTGATGTCAAGGAAAGAGCTGGCGATGAAAGGTCCAGTCCTTGCTCAGAAAGCAGCATCTTCCCTTCCGTGCTTCATCCTCTGTGCACCAAGCCAAGTGCAGATTCATTTTCAGATGGACCTTCAGTGACCTTCCAAGCTGGTGCCAAAAAGTTACGTGGTCTTTTTGTAAAAGGAGGACAATTATGCCAGGGAGGTCCGTTTACAGTTGGACAGGACAAACAGCTCTCTGCAGAGACAGAGTGAGCACCTGTATGTGTATAGCTAGAAGTATAAAAAGGGACTAATTACACCTGATCTCAATAAAAGGGGACATGGCTTAGGGATTGAGCATTTGGCTGCAGATAAAGAGGTCCCTCATTCAAATTTAGGTGCCCCTTTGAAATACTTTTCCTTCTTGAGCTGAATTGACAAAGTCAAGTTTTTCTTGATTAGAGACAATTCCCTCAATCCTGTCACTGATGAGAGCTCTGTGGAGAGCAGACTGTGCTCTGCCCTGAGTTACTTCATGCTGTATAGAACAGCGTGTTCAGGCTGTGCCTCGCCCAGAGTTACACCATTTTATAAAGCAGCAGTTTGCCTGAGTTATTCCATTTTGACAAGAGTCAAGGTAGAGTGACTCCATGCCTTGTTTATACAAGTAAACAACCACCATCTGCCCAGATCAACCATAAGGCACAAACTGGTAAATAATTTATTCACACCAATAAAATAATTAATAAAATTAAATCAGGAGTACATGGACATCTGGGCATATCAATCGTATCAGAAACATCAGACACAGGAGCTTGTCAGTCTCACCAGACATAACCCCTCACCTAAGGCCCATAAAAAAAGAAGCATCCTGAGACTGGACACAGCAGCACACAGATCCCGTCGCCGGGTCATTTGTCACGAGTCTTACCTAGGAAAATCACCACGGTGATGAACTTCCAATTCTCTGTCCCTGGGCTTCAGCTCAGCAGTTTCTCCTGCCAGTGATGACATGGCCCACTTCAACACGACACTTTATGCAGACATTTGGAAACTGTATGTTGTCTGGATCCTCTCCTTGACTCTGAGGATTGCTTAAAACCTTTATCTAACTAACCTGCAGTGACTCTCTATATTTATATTTGCTTCAGCCTCTTGAAACTCTCCACCCACCTTAACCTTTCTTAGCTTCCTGTAATACACACACACACACTATTATGGCATGTATCTATACCAGTGTGTGATGTATGGCGTGTGACTTCAGTCTTATAAATATCAGTAATCACAACTGGAACAGAATAAAAGAACTTGTGACCATCATCGTCTCATCACCAAGTGAACCATCCGTGCGTGGCCAATTAAAGCTGATGAAATTGATTTGCAAATCAATTGTTATTCAATAAATTCTGACATTACAGAAGGACATGAACATGTCTGGTCTGTTGGTGGCACAGTTTGCTCATGACATGCCTTCTGAACAGCACCCTTATGGCTATCCGCCATTTCCTAGGATGTAGGACCCAACCGGCCACTCAGTAGTGCCTGAACAACCAAGGACAAAACCAAGTTCATCCCTAATACCATCTTTGAGGATTTGTTTCTGGGTGCTGCACTGAGATTTCTCTGTCATCCAGGTTTCAATTTGCAGATAAAGGAGATAAAGAAATACACACCAGTTATTTTATTTTATTTTGGTACAGGGGATTAAACTCAGGGGCACTTAACCAGTGAGCCACATCCCCAGCCCTATTTTGTGTTTAATGTAGAGACAGGGTCTCACTGAGTTGCTTAGCACCTGGCTTTTGCTGAGGCTGGCTTTGAACCCTCAATCCTCCTTCCTCTACCTCCTGAGCCTCTGGGATTACAGGCATGTGCCACAATGGCTGGTTTCACACCAGTTATTTTAACAGAAGGAATTCAATATACATAATCGCTAACCAGTACATCAGTTTTCGTTGCCTTAACAAAGGACCACAAATGGATGGCTTAAAACAACAGAAATATATTGTCTCATAGTCCTGGAGAAATCTGACGTCAAGCTGTTGGCAGGGCCTTGCACTCTCTGAAGGCCCTGGAGAACGTCCTTTCTTGGTCTTCCAGCTTCTGGTGTCGTTGAACGTCCTTGGCATTCCCATCTCTGCCTCCATCTTCATGTGGCCATCTTCCCCTGAACGTCTCTTTCTCCTCTTCTTATTAGGACATCAGTCATACTGGATGAAGGCCCACCCAACTCTAATATGACTTCATTTGTTTAAGCTCTTTCTATCAGCAGTGACCCTGTTTCCAAATAAAGTCATTTTGTGGCACTGGGGTTTTGGACTTCAACGTGTCTTTGGGGGGCTGGAGAGACAACAGGAATTAGAGAACTCAATGGGCAAGAAAGGAAGACTGAGCAGCATGGAGGAAGCCTTCCAGAGAGCTACTGCCATCCCACGTTCTGGGAATAAGGAGAAGAGGTTGAACTTGTTGGTCTTAGAGTTATCTCCGTGGGCCACGGGACCAGGTCCCCAAGGAGGTACAAGTGTCTCTGAGTAGAATGATATAGTTGGTCCTGTGAGTCCTAAGCTGCAGTCTATAGTCACTGTCTCTGCCAGGGGATGCTGATAGCAACCTGAAGCATGCCAGAGGAGGAAGAGCTTCTCCTGCCTCTGCCATTCCAGTCCCTCTCCAGCCCTATTGGCAAGACCAGCCAGGAAGCCAGTAAAAGGCTAAGCATTGTTCACAGAGTTCATGGCCCAGGATCCCAGATCAGAGCACAGAAGGGTGGACTTGAAGTTTAGAGAAAATCACTTCAATTTTTTCAGAGGGTTCATCTCACCCAGCAGATTAAAGGGTTGAATCTGTGGAGCTCTGGGGCAACAGGAGAGAGGGTCCTCCTGCATCCTAGGGCGTGGTTTTGTGGAGAGAGCTCTGATTTTGTGTCCAGACAGTACAGGTTGTTTTTGAGGTATTGCAGGGTTGGCCAGCCCAAGGGGCATTTTGCAGTTCTGCTTAGGGTGCTCAGCCTGCCCTCACCCAGGGACAGACGGTAGAGAGGCTACAAAGCCATGGGGTTCGAGGAAGCCAGTTGACTCCCTAAGGCAGGGAGATGAGTTAGTAGAGAGCAGGCCTGGCAACTCAGATTCACAGCCTGAAGTGGCACCTGGAAGAGAAGCCCTGGGTGTGGCTGCACAGGGATAGAGTGCTAATTAGACATCAATGGCATAGCTGGGGGTGTAGCTCAGGGATAGAGCATTTGACTGCAGATCAGGAAGTCCCCAGTTCAAATCTGGGTTCCCCTTAATGTTTTGGCCCTTAAAAGTGGTAAAATGGTTCCAATTTTCCTCCCTTGAGGAATCCAGGGGAGTCTTCCTGCAAAGACTGAAAAGTCAGAGAACAGTTGCTCCCTCCCTCCCTGCTCAGAAGCTCCTGCTACTCTGATCTTCCCACTTTCTCCTTACCTGGGCCCTGGGTTCTGGGTTCTGCAATGTGTACTTTCGTCCCCTGCCTGAGAGTGAGGATTCAGTCCTTTGAAGGTAGCCAGAGAAAAATCTGCAATCCCCAATTGCTGGCCAGCTCTCAACAGTGGTGAAGGAAGCCAGGGGATGGTGCAGTGATACACTTGATATGGTGAAAGGAAACAAGTCAGCTTGGAATTTGATTCCCAGCAAAACTATCCTTCAAGAGCAGTTGAAGCCCGTGGCACACGCCTGTAATCCCAGCACTTAGGGAGGCTGAGACAGGAGAATTGCGAGTTCAAAGCCAGCCTCAGCAACGGCAAGGTGCTAAGCAACTCAGTGAGACCCTGTCTCTACATACAACACAAAATAGGGATGGGGATGTGGCTCAGTGGTCGAGTACCCCTGAGTTCAATCCCCGATACCAAAAAAAAAAAAAATCATTTGAAAGTTGAGAGAATTTACTACAATGGATCTTCTCTAAAAAAACCCTCCAAAATATAGTTGCCCTTCAGTACTCACGTGGGACTGGCTCCAGGATCCCCATGGACACCAAGATCCACAGATACTCAAGTTCCTTATGTAAAATGGCATGGTATTTGCATATAACCTACATACATCCTCCTATATTTTTTATTTATTTGTTTGTTTGTTTGCTGCATGTTACTGGGGATTGAACCCAGGGCCTTGCTTATGCTGGGTAAATGATCCACCATGAGCTACATCCTCAGCCTCCTATATCCTCTAAATCATCTCTAGATTACTCGTAATTCCATTACAATGGGAATGCTGTTTAGACTGTTGTCATGCTGTATTGGTTAAGAAATAATGACAAGGGCTGGGATTGTGGCTCAGTGGTAGAGCGCCTGCCTCGCATGCGTGAGGCACTGGGTTCGATCCTCAGCACCACATAAAAATAAATAAAATAAAGATATCGTGTCCATCTGCAACTAAAAAAAAATTAAAAAAAAAGAAAGAATGACAATAAAATGAGTCTATACATGCTCAGTACAGACAAAATTTTTTTTCAAATATTTTCCATTTGTAGTTAGTTGGATCCACTGGTACAGAACTCATAGATATGAAGGACTGACTGTTCCTATTCTAGAAAAATTTAAATGATCCCAAATGGGAGGACTATGATACAGGAAGTGTTTAACAAGGAAATCAGCAGGTATGTAAGTAAATCTAAAAATCATTGGTCATTTAATACACTATTAGTTTCTCAACTGTATATACATATATGTATATATATATTTTTGAACTAAGGGGTACTTGACCACTGCCCCAGCCCTATTTTGTTTTATGTAGAGACAGGGTCTCACTGAGTTGCTTAACAACTCGCTGTTGCTGAGACTGGCTTTTCTCTGGTCTCAGCCTCCCAAAGTGCTGGGATTATAGGCGCCCAGCTTTTACTTTATTTTTTAAAGATAAAATAAAATACTGGTCAATGATAATATTTAAGGAAAGAAGTCATCAAAGGTAAAATCTTATAAAGTCTTTTTACAATTTGGGAGAATGCCAAAGATGTTTATTAACTTCACTTTTTAAATTTGCCTGCAGAGATTTCTAGTGCATCATTTTGAAAGCTGTGGTTTAAAAGGAGGTAAGGGACTGAAGGTCATATGCTAGCAGATATATGAAGTGAGAAAAAAATCCCAATGAATCTGAAAGGCAGGAGATGAAAACTGAAAGATGAGACAAATGAAAACAAGTCCCAATAGATCAGTATAGTGGGTATTCATTTCCTAGAGCTGCTGTGACAAAGTACCAAAGTGAGTCTCTTCAAACAACAGCTGTGTGCAAGCTGCTCTGGGAAAGTATGCACAGCTGCCTGC
This sequence comes from Geosciurus inauris, assembly GCA_004024805.1. Classification (NCBI taxonomy): domain Eukaryota; kingdom Metazoa; phylum Chordata; class Mammalia; order Rodentia; family Sciuridae; genus Geosciurus; species Geosciurus inauris. The sequence goes on from PVHX01000672.1 coordinate 18,583, forward strand.
CCAGGAAGGCAGGTGGCGCTAGCGCGCCACTGTGTGCAAGAGCTGAAGTTAACCACCATTTCTTACCCAAGTCCTCCCCGGGGAGCTGCAGGCCTTCATTGGAGTCCAGAGTTCCAAAGTGGGTGGGTACACAGTTTCCGATACTGCACTGGTCTAGATGAGGGACAGATTCCTAGTGTTTCCAGTTCTGCAATTGTCCCAGAATCCCACCAGTGGTTGAGTTTGAAGTTATCTTTAAACCAATATCCTTGCTAAACTCTCATGACTTCCAATAATTTATTTGTAGATTCTTATAGATTTCCTATGTATATGATCATGTCATATGAGAAATTTAAAAGTTTTATTTTCTTCTTTCAATCCTTGTATGCTTTATTTATTTTCCTTGTCTATAGTGGCTAGGATCTCCACTATAACATTGAATGAAAGTTTTGATAATAGATACCTTTTCTCATGACCATCAAATGAAAAACAAACTTCTCACCATTAAATACATGTTAAAAACTATACTTTCTGTCAATAGCCTTTACCAAAATAAGGATTTAACAAAAAATTATATCAGAAATTTTATTCAATACCCTTTTTTATACATCTCCTGAAATAATCATGATTTTTCTCCTTTCGTCTGTTAATGTGGTGAATTACACTTACAGGTTATTATAAAATTAAACACGTTGTGTTCCTGATATAAATCAAATTTGGTCATGACCTTGGACAGTTGTTTAACTCTCAGGATTTCAGCTTTCTCATACATAAAATGGGCATAACAATAGGCATGAGCATAACGCTGTGCCTATCTCATGGAGTTATGAGGACTGAATATATTAATATTGTTAAAGCATGTAGGTTAGTGCCTGTCACGTGGTAAGTACTTTCTGTTAGCTAGATTTTTTATTTCTTCTATATCTGTTTGTTAACTAGATTTTCAATTTAGAGTGTACACTTATCTTTCTCAATATTCTATAATCATTCTTTAATTCTAAAAGTCTAAAAACTCAGCAGTTCTTTGTTTTCATTCCTAACATTAGTTATTTTTATCTTCTTTCTTATTATTCTTTTTTTTAATATTTTTTTAGCTGTAGATAGATACAATGTCTTTATTTTATTGCTTTGTACGTGGTGCTGAGGATCGAACCCAGGGCCTCACGCATGCGAGGCAAGCGCTCTACCACTGAGCTACGATCCCAGCCCCTTTCTTATTATTCTTATCAGTCTCACCTGAGGTTAATCAATCTTATTTTTCTTTTTAAACACCAGATTTTTATTTCTTTTTTTTTTTTTTTTTTGGTACTGGGGCTTGAACTCAGGGATACTCAACCACTGAGCCGCATCCCCAGCCCTATTCTGTGTTTTATGTAGAGACAGGGTCTCACTGAGTTGCTTAGCGCCTCGCTATTGCTGAGGCTGGCTTTGAACTCGCGAT
>PVHX01000672.1:20102-44350 GCA_004024805.1 Geosciurus inauris
GCTCAGTGGTAGAGTGGGGTTCAATCCCCAGCACCACATTAAAAAAACTAAATAGCCACAATAAAGGTATTGTGTCCATCTACAACTAAAAAAATTAAAAAAAAAAAAAAAGGGATAAAGAAATACAGGGGTGGGATTGTAGCTCAGTGGCAGAGCGCTTGGCTAGCACGTGTGAGGCACTGAGTTCGATCCTCAGCACCACATAAAAGTGAATAAATAAAATAAAGGTATTGTGTCCATGTACAAGTAAAAAAAGAAAAGAAAAGAAAAAATATGGAACACTTGAATTTGAACCAGGGACCTCTGTATCTAGAGTCAAATGCTCATCCCCAAGCTAGGCTCCCACTTATGCAGAAGCTCTCATGAGCACCTTTCCGGCCATGGCACCACACCTAGGCTACCTGTGATTGAGCAGCCGGCTTTCTCCATTGCAGTCTGCCCTCTTGCCTTCATCTCCAACCTTATTTTTTTTTTTAATTTTTTAAAGATTTTTTTAAACCTTTATTTTATTTATGTATGTATTTTGTATGTGGCGCTGAGGATGGAACCCAGCGCCTCACGCGTGCAAGGCAAGTGCTCTGCCACTGAGCTCCAGCCCCAGTCCCCTCCATCTCCAACCTTAACCAGTCCCCCTCAGATCCCTTCATCTCTCAGACTGTGCTGGGGGCACCACCTTTGCACCTGGAAAGGACACCTGATGCCCGTGTTTCCCTACGTGCACACACAGTGATCAGACAAGAGCAGCTGGTCCAGGAAGAGCCTCCTCCATATTCCAAGGCCCCAAGCCGGGGGCTTGTTGCCGCACTCCATCACTCATTCATTCAGCAAACACTCCCTGAGCGTGCTAGATTCTGGGCCCTGTCATCCATGGCGAGGGCACAAAGACAGGGAAGACGTTGTCTTTGTTCCTCAAAGTGTCTTAGTCCAAATAGGAGACAAACCCATGAACAAAGTACTTCCACAAGAGGGGCAGCGGCCAAAGCAGAGGCCTGAGGGAACGCAGAGTAAGCAGGGATTCAGGAGGAGCTTCCTAGAGAGGCGTCAATCCTAGAGATCTGCCAGGGCAGCGCTGAGCTCCTCAAACCCGCAGACCTCTGAAAAGCTGAATGTCTACCCAGGGAGGGATCATTGCCTTGCAGGACAGCACGTGCTATAGCATGATTCAGAAGTGGCTTGAGCAGAACCCAGAGCACACGGTGAACACACTGCACTTCATGCCTGAGACGCCACTGGGGGTCAAGGGACAAAGTGGGTGACATGGGCCATCATGTAACTCTGGCATGTAAAAGAGACATTGGCAAGGGGCCACCTGGATTTGAACCAGGGACCTCTTGATCTGCAGTCAAATGCTCTACCCCTGAGCTATACCCCCAAGCCTGTCTTTACAACCTAATTACACCAATTGAACTGTGCAATTGACTGCTGTTGCTGGACTCTTCCAGCCAGCTTCCTGGCAGAGCAGCAGCCCTGTGACAGCCAGGTCCCCACTGCCGTCACTCACTCACTGACGTATAAACATCTGCTACCATCTTCCACCTGCCAGGCCCAGCCTTCCTTACCATTCTGTCTGCCTTGCAGTGGGCAGGCATTAGCTTTCCAGCCTAACAGAACCCTGCTCCCTTCCCTGTTTCTGCACCAGGGTTCTGAGGAGCAGAGAGGACTCTGCATGGATAGAGGAGGGGGTCTGTCATATTTCCAAGAATTCCAATTCAGAAATCAAAATTCTTTTTGAGGTTGAGGGCTGGTGGTATGATTTTGAATTAGGCAAAAATGTCTGAGCTATGACACCAAAAACTGTTGATAAATTGAACTTTATGAAAATCAAGAACATCTGCATTTTGAAAGATAGTATTAAAAGAACCAAAAAATAAGTCACAGACTGGGAAAAAGTATTTGCAAACCATGAATCTGATACAGTGCTGGGACCTGTAACAACGTAAAGTACTTCCAAGGCTCAATTGAAAGAAAGCAAACAACTTATGTTTTTAAAAAATGAACAAAAAGATCTGAAAACGGGGCTGGGATTGTGGCTCAGTGGTAGAGCACTTGCTTCGCATATGTGAGGCACTGGGTTCGATCCTCAGCACCACATAAAAGTAAACAAAATAAAGATATTGTGTCCATCTACAACTAAAAAAAAAATTAAAAAAAAAAAAGATCTGAAAAGACACCTTCCCGAATAAGATAGTGATAGCAATAAGCCCATGAAACCATGCTTAGCATCATTAGCGATCAGGGAATACAAATTAAAACCACAATGAAATACGACTACACATGCCATTCGAACGTCAGTCAGGAAGACTGACCAAAACAAGTGCTGGTGAGGATGCGCAGCAATGGCACCCTTGTGCTGGTGGTAACGTAAACTGCTATAACCTCTTTGGAAAACCATTGGCAGATTCTCAAAAGGTAAAATGTCTACCATATGACCCAACTTCTCTATTGCCAAGAAAAGCAAAAAGCTTATTTTCTTGCATTTGCACGTGAATCTTCACAGGAATTTGATTTACTAAAGCTAAAAACTGGTAACAACACAAATGTTAACCAATAGGTGGAAGAATAAACAAATCGTGGTCTATGCATGCAATGAATCAAAATAAATGAGCTATTGGTCCAGGCAACAGTAGGAGTAGATCTCAAATAGCTACCTTGAGAACAACAACATAAAATCCATTGCTCAGGTAAAATTCTAATTACACAAAATTTTAGAAAATGCAAGCTCATCTGTGGCGCCACAGCAGACCGGTGATCACTTGGAGGACTCGTGTTTTACCTGGAGAGAGCAGGCAGAGGAGTGGGAGACACACAGCTCCATTTCATCTTTGCCCCTCTTCCCTCCCTTCTCGGTCCCTCCCCAGACCTCCACCACCCTGTGACCTCCCACCCCCTGGTCCTCCATCAGTGGCTGCTGCACCAGCAGCAGAACATTTGCTTTCTCTGCTGGAAGGGGTGTTAGTGGCTCCAGGTCCTTTCCAGGGAGAAATGAAGAAGGCAGAACTTCTAATTAGCTCCAGCCCAGGACGCCTGGCAGCTTGAGATCCAAACCCACATGTCCTGGCTGCCCACTCTGCACCTTGGCCAGCACCCCCGCCTCTGGGATCTGGTGTCCCTCCCTCCTTCATCTGGCCCTGAGGGGTTGGCCAGCTGACAGGTGGAATCAGCAGCCTGCCATGGAATGTGTCAATCCACACACATCTTGCAGTTGCCTCACTCTCAGCACATGGTCCTACCGCCAGTTTCCCTCTGGCTTCTCACCTGCACAACCCCTTCCTGGGCTCATCGCCATCACTGGGCAGCTTCCAGTGACTCCTGAAAAGTTCAGTGTTCTTCTACAAGTTCTCATTCCTCAGAGCCTAGTGCTCCCCAACTAGGCTATGCAAATCCCACGTGCCCACCCCGTCCTTGAGCTGCTTGGAGAAGGACTTCCTGAGCTGGGATGTAGCTCAGCTAGTGGGCGCGCGGCCCTGAGTTTGCTCCCAGCACCGCAAAAAAAGAGAAGGGCTTTCTTCTCAGCACTGGACCTGAAGAAGAGGTGAGAGATGGGCCTTAGGGAGAGCGGAGGGAAGGTGGAAGGGACTGTGGAGGTCGCAGGAGAGTGGGTGGCATGAGGAGGGGTAGCAGCTAGTCCACGCATTCCACAGACACTTATTGAGCCCCACCAGTTCAGGCTGTGCTGGGGACCTCTAGCTGATGAAGGCTTTGCCCTGGCACCTGGGGAGCTCAGGGTCCAGAGGACTGTCCCCATTGAGATGTATCTACCAAGGACAACATGTTTATTGTCCTGGTCTTAGGTTTCAGGTAAGGTTTCCGCACCCAAGGTCAATGGCTCTTTTGAGTGGACCAACAAACAGAAATTATCTTCTTAATAATTTGAGAAGGTGATGTTCTCAGCATAGAGAAAGGAATGGAAGGTTGTTGAGAGTGGTGGGGCCAGAACTTCAGGTGAGGCAGCTTGTTGGCAAGGAGCTCAAGTCTTTGCAAATGGGACTGCCACAGCCCAGGTCTCTTCTTCCTGCCTTTTGCTAGGGATCAAACCCAGGGCCTTGCACATGCCAGGCAAGAGCTCTATCACACAGCTACACCTCCAGGGTCTTCTTCCTGTCCTGTCTTGTCCTGCTGGACCAATGTTTCCTTGTTTCAGATCTACCACTCCCTCTCGTGCACATCCGGGACTTACCTTTTTCTCCTTCTCCATGCCACTGGATCCCAAAAAGCCTCCATCTGCAAGTGCAGAAGCTAAGGGGGCACCCGGATTTGAACCAGGGACCTCTTGATCTGCAGTCAAATGCTCTGCCACTGAGCTATACCCCCTGCTGGCCCTGCATTGCTTACTAATACCATTCCACTTCAGAAGCATGCTGTATTAACACTGGCTGTAAGCAGCAGTGATCAAATGCCAACTGAGAGAAAATAAAAGGAGTTCATTGGGTTACAAGAATGAAAACACCAGAGGAGAAGCTGACTGCCAAGAATTCAAATGCTATCAGAATTCATTCTCTCCAGCTTTCTTTGGTTCCTCGTAAGTCGGCCATAATGTACGAAAGCAGCCTCTCGGGGCGGACCCTGCCTCCAACATTTGCAGGCTCACATCTCCACATTCAGGCTGCCAGAGAGAAAAAGGCTTGAATCTGAAAAACCTAGGGAAGGACTCTAGTCAGCCATGACCCACCACTGCAACCAGAGGACAGGATACGCAAGCAACATAGCCATTTTGAGAGTGAGATCTTGTAAGAATAGACCTGCTCGCACTCAGAATATGTGTCTATAGCATGGACAGGAAAGGTGGTTCTCCTAAAGAAGTGCAGGACAGCCAAGACAAGCCCACAGGGGACCAGCCCTGCAAACTAGTGCCTTCTCTGTTGAGACCACCATATTAAGGGAGACCAGCTTCTGCTGCTTCTGCTGCACAGGGTCATCAGAGCCCTGCACATCCAGATTCCCTGGTGGTTATCATTCATTTGTTCATTCATTCATCCAAAAAGCACTTAGTATGTGCCTACTATGTGCCTACCCAAACAACCATGCAGTTCCTGGCCTTGGGAGCGAACAGCCCGATGGAAATGCCTGACATGACAGGCATTATAATAATATGACCGGATAATAATATGGTGTGAGCAACCGCCACGGGGATGCAGAGAAGAGCACATTAGTTATAAGTTTGACTGGACACTTGGGTAATGACCTGAGTCTTGCACTGTGAGGCGCTTACTTAAGAAACAGGGAGGTGGGAAAGGATTTCAGCAAAAGTGGCAACCACGAAGGAATGTGGTTCGGTCAGTCGTGGTGTCTGCGAGAGGTGGGAGAGGAGCCTGGCAAAGAGGCGACCAGGCCCAAGGGCTATCTGTAATACAGTAGGGCCCCCAGGCGGAACCAGTCAGCACGTGAGCCCTGAGTGTGACTCCACTGGAGAGCAGGGCGCATCAGACCCACCAGGGCACTGGACCGTGGGCAAGAAGTGGGAGCTCAAGGCCAGATGGTTTCTCCCTACTCTGGCTTTCGCTGTGATAAAGCAAAATAAATAAAATAAAGCCCTTGATAACCTGCTTGGGAGTTGAACTCTGTCCTCAAGGGGTGTCTTCACTGTGTGTGTTCTCCAAGAAGCAAGGTCCCTAGTGCAGGTTGAATTGTGTCCCCTAAAAAGATTGGTTGAAGCCCTAATCTCTGGTCCCTGCAAATGTGATTGTAAGCAGCCTATGCCATGGACATGCCTGGACATGCTGGAGACTCACTGGGTTACTGGCCATAAGGAACAGCAGCCATTGACTTGCTTAGTCAGCCTGCTTGCAATTGATGGGGCTGCAAGGGGCACCTGACAGCAGGCCTCCTGGTTACAACTGATAGGGGGCTCAGCCCATGCACATGCGCAAAGAAAGGCCCAGTTTCAGTTATACTATCTCACCGGACTTAACCAACGGACATTGGCTTTTACCGGCTGTAACCAATCACCAGCCCACACCACCAACTTGGAACTGCTTTTAAACTGCTTGCCCTGCCACATTTTGAGGCTTGCTCCAAGGACATCAGTGAGACCGGCCACCTTGCTGTCTGTCCCTGGATCAGCTCCACCATTCCCTGACGTCCAGCCATGGGCTGAAGAGAACCACCAGACAAGGACAATGTCTGCTCTTTGGCTAAGAGAAGTCACCTGGCATCAGAGGTACTTTGGGGCTTATGGTTGCCCTAGGATTGTGTGAATTACAGGTAGTGCTTAGTTGCCCTAGGATAGTGTAACTTACCTGCAGTGTTTGATTAGTGTGCATCAAATGCTAGTTGGGGTGCTGCAGCACACCCAATACTTTTTTGCATTAATTAATTATATTTGATGATTGTTGTGATTGAACATACACTTGCACTTAAAGACAATCTGCCTCCGAGTAATTATTAATTACATATGCCGCTCGTGACAGTGATCTTATTTAGAAATATGATCTTTGCAGATGTAATCAAGTCAGGATGAGGTCATTAGGGTGGCCCTAATGCCATATGACCAGTATCCTTGTAAAAAGAGGTACAGACACAAACATATAAATGGCACATGATGGAGGTACATTGGAGAGGCCTGTCTGTAAGCCAAGGAATTGCAAGCAGTGACAGCCACCACCAGAAGCTAGGAAGCAAGGAAGGATTCTACCCAAAGTCTACGGAAGAAGCCTTCCTGACACTTTGATTTCAGATTTTATTCTTAGGAAGTGAGGGAATAAACATTTGTTGTTTTGAGCCATGAGGCTTGTAGCACTTTGTCACGGAAACTCTAAGGCACTAAGACAGTCCCCATGCTGGGGCTATGTGGACATGTCCTGAGTCCAGAGCAAGGACTTGGACTGCCTCAGAGGGAACAGTGGAGCGGCCCCTTGTGGCCTCGGTATCTCCAGAATGTTAAGTACCAGCTTCTTCAGCTTCACCAACTAGCCCGCATGTGGGGTCCCTGGGATTGCTGGGGCTGCAGCCTGTCTGGCCAGGAAATAGCTTTCCCTGGAGCCATTCACTCCCCAAGGTAGTAGGAGGGCGAAGAGAAGCAAAGGAAAAATTCAATTCAGATGAGAAGAAAACAAATTGCATCCACAGCCTGTAGAGAGCTGTGGTTCCCTCCTGAAAGGGAGAGCGGCCAACTCCTGTGGTCAGGAATGCTCACGCACACCACCCAGAGTCCACCCAGCAAAGCCAGAGGGGGCCAGGTCCTCCAGCCCCTGTTCACCCCACCCCCCTGCAGGATGAGAGCAAAGGAGGCTGTGGCACCCTGGGAAGATGGTGGAAGGGGCGGGTCAGCAGGGTCGCGGTGCCTCTTTCCGGATGGCCGCCATGATGGCCCAGCTGGAGTGGCGTGGCCACATCCTGAAACAGTTAACTGCACCGTTTCCCCTCTCTGACAGTCGAGGCCGAGGCCTCCATCCCATCATCTGTTAAATGGGCATGAGGAAAGATGCTGCAATTATGTGGATCCCCTGAGACCCTGGAGAGCAGGGACCAGCAAACGATGGCCTGCCAGGGGTGTGCAGCTCTGTGAGCTGACAGTGGAAAGCTTACTTTCCACACTTTTTATTGGTGCCTTACAGTTGTACATAATGGTGGGATTTATTGTTACATATTCATACAGGCACACATTATAATGATACAATTTGACCAGTATCACTCTCCAGCACTTTCAGGTTTTACATTTTTAAATAGCTGCCTATAATTTTGGAAGAAATAAATGAAATAATTTTTTAATGATTCAGAGTAGGTACTGGACTCATTAAATTTTGCTTTACAAAACTATTTCATGGCACAAGAAAATAATATGAAATTCAAAAGCCAATATCCCTAGTTTCATTGGAACACAGCTACTCTTCTTCTTTTCTTTTTTTTTTTATTTAATTTTTTTTTTAGTTATACATGGACACAGTGTCTTTATTTTGTTTACTTATTTTTATGTGGTGCTGAGGATCCAACCCAGTGCCTCACATGTGCAAGGCAAGCGCTCTGCCACTGAGCTTGCCCAGTCCCTTGTTCTTTTCTTTATGGTCTATACAGCTGCTTCCCTGCTTCAAGGGCAGCGTTAAGTGGTGGTGACAGAGACTGGATGGCCCTCGAATTTTTAAAAATACATGTACAAACTGGTGTTTTTCAGAAAGTGTGTTTTCTCTGGGCCTAGAGTCCAGCAACAGCTTAACAAGAAAAGTCCAGGGTGGCCGGGCACAGTGGCGCAAGCCTGTAATCCCCTAGGGGGGCTGAGACAGGAGAATCCCAAGTTCAAAGCCAGCCTCAGCAATAGCGAGGCACTAAGCAACAGTGAGACCCTGTCTCTACATAAAATACAAAATAGGGTTAAGGATGTGGCTCAGTGGTTGAGTGCCCCTGAGTTCAATCTTCAGTATCAAAAAAAAAAAAAAAAAAAAGAAAGAAAAGAAAAGTCCAGGGTTCCGAGAGCAGAGCACAAGCACAGCTCACTGAAGAGCACAGAGGCCCCGGCTCCCCTGCAGCTTCCCAGCATCAATGACAGCTGCAAACCCCACTGTGTCTGGGCCTAATTCTCCCAGACCTGCAGGGAAACACTCCTTTAAGATGCTAAAAGCAGCCAGGCGCGGTGACTCACACTTGTAATCCCAGCACTTTGGAAGGCTGAGACAGGAGAATCGCGAGTTCAAAGCCAGCCTCAGCAACGGCAAGGCTCTAAGCAACTCAGTGAGACCCTGTCTCTACATAAAACACAAAATAGGGCTGGGGATGTGGCTCAGTGGTCGAGCCCCCCTGAGTTCAATCTCCAGTACAAAAAAAAAAAAAAAAAAAAGATGCTAAAAGCTACAAAGTCTGACGGTCCACTAGGGTGGTGTGGGCATGCTGGACCAGGTGTTTCTGCATTGTGGCGGGAGTGTTCGGGGACACAACCTCTAAGCAGGCAGCTGGCAATAGCTCTCACAATTATAAAAGAATGTAACTATGACCCAACAATTACACTTCTAGAAACTTAGAGGGATATAAAAACATTTGTGAAATCAGGTTTGTGTGAAATTATTCCATGGTTACATTATTCTTAATTATGAAATATTGGCAAGAACCCAACTGTTAATAATTTGAGGAGTGGTTAGATGAATTATGATACAGGCAGCCTTTAAGAAAATGGTGAGGGGCTGGGGGCCTGGCTTAGTGGTAGAGCATGTGCAAAGGCCCTGGGCCCTTGAAAGGCCATGTAAAAAGAAACAAACAGTGGTGATGCTATTGATGTACTGTGTGAATAGATTGCCAAGGAAGAAAGAAAAGCCTATGCATCAAGACAATGTTTATACACCATAGCATGCCACCATTAGAGGGATCAAAAAAAGACAAGAAATATATTTACTTACTTATGTGAAAACACTCTGCAAAGATACATAAGAAACTGGCAACATTAGTTGCTTACAGGGAGGGGACATGAATGCCTGGGGAACAGGAGGGAGAAGGGGTACTACTGCATATGCCCTGTTGTACCATTTGAATTTTGAAACATATAAGTGTATTATTTTTTAATACTTTGTTACTTATGTGTGTAACAAGAACAAAAATCCAGTATAGTCTAGGAAGTGCCACTGGTGTGACATGGTGATACCTTGTCCCTCTTGCCTCTGCCCCTCCCACTGGGCTTCTACACTCCCCTGTACATGGATGTTTTTTTAGCACAGGAAGTAAATGCAGAGCCAGGTACAGTGGTGCACATTTGTATTCCCAGCTGCTTGGGAGGCTGAGGTGGTAGGATCCATGAGCCCAGGAGTTCAAGACCAGCCTGGGCAACGTAGAGCCCATCTCAACAACAAAAGGAAACATAAAAGTTGTTGAAACACACAAAATATTTTAGAGACACTAGGAGCAATACATTCCCCAAACCCAATTGTTCATAAATTATAATAAAACACAAACTAAGACAAGATACATACTTGTAACGTCTAAGCACTCTGGGTTAAATTTGCTGACATGTTGGCTGACAGTTGTCATCTGTTGACTTATAGTTACACCCCATGGGACCAAGAACCCTGCTGGCTACCACCAGATCTTATTGGCCTGTGTCACTCCATCATCTAACAGAGAGCTTGCCCATGACTCGGGTTCAGCAAATAGTTCCAGAATCACAGAGGCTAGTCCCATCCCGGGTGCAGAGCTCTCTGCAGCCCAGCAAGCAGACTGAGACGAGCCCTCAGGGCATCCACAGGGAGCGGAGGCCAGCCGCCTTCTGCCAGCCTGCAGCCCGCTCACTCTGCCCATGAGCCAATCACCTCATGACCATCTGCACCTTACCTGCTACCAAAGTCTACCAAGACTGGGTGGCTGGACATCCAAGACCAAGGTGTCAGCAGGTGTCATTTCTCTGGAGGCTTTCCCTAATGGCTGGCAGGCCTAACGGCCTCCTCACTCTCCTCAACACCCTTCCTCAACACCCTTCCTCTGCACGTGTGCGTTCCTGGTGTCTCTCCCTCCTCTGAGGACACCAGGCCCATTCCAACTTCATCATTCTTTAAAGACCTTATCTCCAAATAGAATCACGGTCTGCGTCTTTGACATGACCTTGGGTGTGGGATACACAGAAGCCAACCAAATACCTAAGAAATTACTCGTATGGTTTCCTTCCAAACTCTACCCTTGGTCAATGTCATGGACTGAATGCTTTCATCTCCCAAAATTCACGTGGAAATCCTAATACTCAAAGTGCTGGTATTTGAAGGAAATTAAGCTAGATTACTGTGGGATCCCCATAATAAGATTAGTGCTCTTATTAGAAGAGAGGAAATACCAGTGTGCCCCTCGCCACCATCCACAAGGACATGGACGGTGGCCACCTGTAAGCAAAGATGAGAGGAACCCAATCTGTTGGCATCTCGATCTTGGACTTCCAGCCACCAGAACTGTGAAGAAGAAAACTTCCATTGGTGAAGCCACCCAGTCTATGGCATCATTACTGCCACCCAAGCTGGCTAATAAAGTTCACGTGGTAGTTTCTGTTGTTGTTTGGTTTAGATTTTGTTTGTTTTCTACCACTGACATTTTAAGATAACAAGGATAGTTAAAAGGGATTTCCCACATATCTTGCCTTGCACCTCTCTTCTGGAACACAATCTGGCAAAATCATATTTATCAAATTGACTCAGTCATGCCACTTCTGAGAATCCGGTTCAAAGACATAAACTAAGCTGGGTGCAAAGGTGCGCACCCCGTAGTCCCAGCTAAGATGGGAGGATTGCTTGAGCTCAGGAGTTCAAGACCAACCTGGGAAAAATAGTGAGATCTCTTCTGGGGAGGGGTGGGGGGAGAAAGAAAGAAAAAAGAACAAGCCATAGAAAGTAACAAATCTTCATCACAGTATTATTTGTCACTTAAAATAGAAAAAGGATGCGGTGGGGTTGTGGCTCAGCGGTTTGAGCGCTTGCCTTGCCTGTGTGGGGCACTGGATTCGATTCTCAGCACCACATAAAATAAATAAAGGTATTATGTTCATCTACAACTAAAAAAATATATTAAAAAAGAAAAAAGAAAAGCCCTAAATGCCCAGTAAGAGAATGGCTAACAACATTTTTGTCTCAATGGAATGCTGTATAGCCATTTTACAAGATCATTTAACTTTTATGAAGTCCCTGTGCTAAATAAGACGGATACACAGATAAGAAAAACAAGGCTTGCTTTCAAAGAATTTACATTGTCATTCAAAACAACAGAGAAAAACCCCCTGGAGAAACCTAAATATATCTGGGAATGAACAGGCATTATAATCTGGGGTCTGCGTGCAATGAGGGATCATAGGCATATCCAAGGAGGTGAGGGCAAGGCGCAGCTTTTTAAAGCAAGAAGAAGACACCCACTGTCTGGAGACAAAGTTCCTTAGTCACAGAGGCTCCCCGCAGAAGCTGTGTATCACTCCCAGGCAACGCTGATGGTTTCTGGGGAGAGGTCTTCACAGAAGCAACTCATCTGGAAATGTTTTGTGCTCTAAGACAGTTCATTTTTTGGTACCAAGAATTAACTCAGGGGTACTCGACCACTGAGCCACATCCCCAGCCCTATTTTGTGTGTTTTTTTAATATATATATTTTTTAGTTGTAGATGGACACAATGTCTTTATTTTATTGCTTTGTATGTGGTGCTGAGGATCGAACCCAGGGGCTCATGCATGCGAGGCAAGTGCTCTACCACTGAGCCACATCCCAGCCCCCTATTTTGTGTTTTATGTAGAGACAGGGTCTCACTGAGTTGCTTAGCACCTTGCCTTTGCTGAGGCTGGCTTTGAACTTGCCATTCTCCTGTGTAAGACACTTCTTGTAGTAGTTATTACCACAGGCATATATGCAAAATGACTTTGTAATAGTTCTTCTCTCAGACATGAGTGTGAGACCCCCCCCTCTTATTACCTCTGGGCTCCAGTGTGGCTTGGGTCTGATGTGACTCCATCTTGTCATCAAGGGCCTTCATATTCCCTCTTTTCAATCAAGACCTTTGCCCCAAAGTATCACCAGTGGTTTAGATTGTCCCTCAGCGCTGAGATGGACCAGTCTCAGTTGGTCTGATCTGAGGTCAGGGGAAATGACCAATAGTTATGTGATGTCAAGACCCTTTTAAAAGCAGGGCACAGTGGCGCACGCCTGTAATCCCAGCGGCTCAGGAGGCTGAGGCAGGAGAATCTCGAGTTCAAAGCCAGCTTTAGCAACAGCGAGGTGCTAAGCAACTCAGTGAGACCCTGTCTCTAAATAAAATACAAAATAGGGCTGGGGGTGTGGCTCAGCAGTCGAGTGCCCCTGAGTTCAATCCCTGGTACCTTGTCCCAACAAAAAGACCCTTTTAGCTGATTTTGAGTGACAGGGAGGTTTAGAGGGAGTGGCTCTCAGGCTAAGTCTGCCTAGAATTTATTGTTAAGTTTAACTTTGTTCTATAGGCATTGGCTATCATCTCTCAGTGCTGGCCCAGCAGTATTCTGTTAGAAGCTGTATTTCTACTGAAATTTGACAGGAACAAGTTTGTATTTCTACAGAAATCTGATAGGCAACAAAGTTTAAAAAGCAATACAAAGTAACAATAATAATAACCTTATGATGACCCAGATTGTATAATAGTTTTTACATCATGAATTCAAGCCTGAAGGTAACTGACTAAACAAACTGAATGACTTAGAGAAGTGGGAGAGACTTGTAAGCAGATATTAGGGGAAAGCAGAATTCATCATGTAGTTCAGTCAGGTAGATAATAACTCAAGAACAATGAACAGAGCTATAATCTAATATAGTTTTCCTTTGAAATATAATTTTTCTGTCTTTAGTTCCCCCATAAGTGACACCATCTTGACATCGGCAGCTTTCACAGCATTTTAGTGGAGACACAAAACATTTATTCAATCACTTAAACATTTTGTAAGCATCTACTATGTGCTAGTCACTCTCCTAGGCACTGGGCAGGAACAAAATAAAAACCTAATTGCATGGAGCTGACTTTCATGGAGGAGGGTAGATAATAAATAATTCTAGATCAGATGAATACCTATGGGGAAACGTAAGGCAGAGTAAAGGGAATAGACAGGGCGGGGAGGCAGGGGAGGGCTGCTATCTTAGACCCAGTGGTCAGGAATGACATGTGAAAACCACCTAAAGTGTGTAGGGAGCGGGCTGTGTAGACATCTGAGGGTAAGGGCCAAGGCCCAGAGGCAGGAGCATGGCGGAGGGTGGCCAGGTGGAGGACGATCCCTTCATTTTGACCACAGGGGGCCCGGCTGGGCAGCATAGACTAGAGAACTGCCCAAGCTCTTGCTGTGAAGTGTGACACTGGACACTGGGGGGAGGAGGGCAGCAGATGAGCCCAGGGGGCTGGGAGTTGAGGACTTAGGACATTATTCACATCATGGGGAGTCAACGAATATTCAAACTGCGGGTAACATGGTCCTGGTTCATTTCAACCCATCATTCTGACAGATATGTAAAGGAGGGAATAGAGGGGGAAAATTTATGAGAGGTGCTTAAACGTGGAAGATGGGATATTTAATCATATGTGTGTGCGTGTGTGTGTATATATATATTTTTTGTTTTGTATGGGGGATTGAACTCAGGAGCTCTCAACCACTGAGCCACATCCCCAGCCCTGTTTTGTGCTTTATGTAGACAGGGTCTCACTGAGTTGCTTAGCACCTCGCCTTTACTGAGGCCTCCTGTCTCAGCCTCCCAAAGTGCAGGGATTACAGGCATGCGCCACTGCGCCCAGCTTAATCGCTTGTTTTATATGCACATATGTAAAAACACAGAAAAGACTAGGAGAAATGACATCAATATCACAGTAGTGATTGCATTAGATGTTGGGTTTATGAATTTTTTTCTTTAAAGGTTTTTCCATATACTTTGTTACATTCCAGTATTGGTGACTGAACCCAGCACCTCGTGCATGCCTGGCAAGTGCTCTACCACTGAACTCACCTCAGCTCCATTTATGACTTAAAAGACCTGCCAGCTCTCCCCTAGAGGATAAGACTCGAACTTCCAGGTTTGGCACACAAGGCCTTTCATCGACCACCAGCTCTGTGACACAGAGCAGTGACTGTCTTTTCATCACACATCCCCAGTGAACACTTGCTGACGTCATGAGTGGAACGCTGTCACCACCACCAGGCTGGGTTCTCCCTCCTGCCATTCACCTGCAGGCACCCTGACCTCCAGCTTCTGAGCACTCAGCTACACAGAATTATAGCGTGGTTCCATCCTGAGGTGCTCACCTGGTGATGCTGCGTAAGCACTGTGCTCCCACAGGCACATCCTGGCTTGGCAGATGGTCTTCTCCTACCCTGGGTTCTCCCACCGTGTGTTCCTGCACGTCACTACCGCTGCTTTATCCTGGATTTGAGTACTTTGCGTGTCTAGCGCACCCCTCAGGGCACGGGCCTTCCCACGCTGACATTATTGCAATGCTACCACAGCACAGGAAATATTACTGAGTACTTGAATCCATAAACCCCAATCCTCCAAATGTGTTGTGATCTCACATTAAGGACAGGGACTTTGCTGGGCGCGGTGGTGCAGGCTTGTAATCCCAGTGGCTCGGAAGGCTGAGGCAGGAGGATCCAAGTTCAAAGCCAGCCTCAGTAATTTGGTGAGGTGCTAAGTAACTCAGTGAGATTTTGTCTCTAAATAAAATACAAAATAGAGCTGGGCATATGGCTCAGTGGTTGAGTGCCCCTGAGTTCAATCCCCACACCATCCACCCACCAAAAAGAGAACAGGGACTTTGTCTGAAACTATTTGGCGGTGCTTGGAACCAGTAAGGCAAACACCTTTCAAGCACCCTTAGATTAGGACCACTTTGTGGGCATGGACTTGTGCAGTAGCACAGCCCTCAATGAAGGGTCTACATTTGGCCTACCACTCTACTGTCACCATCTTTGAGGGGGGGTACTGGAGATTGAACTCAGGGGTACTCGGCCCCTGAGCCACATCCCCAGCCCTATTTTGTTTTATGTAGAGACAGGGTCTCACTGAGTTGCTTAGCACCTCGCCATTGCTGAGGCTGGCTTTGAACTCGCGATTCTCCTGTCTCAGCCTCCCTAAGTGCTGGGATTACAGGCGTGAGCCACTGCACCCGGCTTACTGTCACTTGAAACTTGAAATCTTGAACTGTGTCTAGCCTTCCTCCTCTCCAGGTGTGCCTCTTGAACTCCACTTACCGCAGGCCAATGACCAGTCATATCTTAGCCCAATCCAGTGGGGAAGCACCATCCCCATCCCAAGAGAAAATGATTTTTGTGCCAAAGAACTATGGGACCTTTACCTCCCTAGGTACAAAGTACCACAAACCAGGGGGCTTGCAACAAGGGAAATTTATTCTCCCACAGTTCTGGGGGCCAGAGGTCTCAAATCAAAGTGTCAGCTCAAAAGTTATGCCCTCTGAAGGCTCGAGGACAGAATCTGTTCTGGTCATCCTTGTTTCTGGAGTTGCTGGCAATCACTGGCATTCTGTGGCTGGTAAACACATCACTCAAACTCATTTCATGGTCACATGATTGTCCATGTGTCTGCATCTTCATAGTTTTCTCTTCTTAGAAGGACACCAATCATACTGGATCAAGTCTCATCCAACTTCAGTGTGATTTCACCTTTCTTAAATCTCAATTGTATCTGCAGAGACCTCATCTCCAACTTAAGTTACACTCAAGGTCCTGGAGGGCAGGACTAGAACGTATCTTTCAGTGACACAATTCAACCCACAACAATGTACCATCAACAACTGCAGCCAAGCACTTGGGTCTGGGTCATTGGGGAGGGGTAGCTATAAGGAGGGCACGCTGACATGCCGCCCTCCCCCATGACTCAGGATTCCACGTTCCAGCAAGGAGACCTGGGACCAGTCTTCCTCATTTGCTGAAACGGCCCCTTCAAATTTGGCCATGAAAATGGCCTAAAGTGAATGGAGTGAAAATTCTAGCAAGGCATAGTAACAAGGAAAAAACCGAGAAGCTTTTGGGAGGAAGGTGTCTTACTCAGCCCAGGCTGCCATAACAAAACACCACAGACTACAGAGCCTAGACAACAGGAACTGACTTCTCACAGTCTGGAGGCTGAAGGCTGAGATCACAGAGCTGCACAGTTAGGTCCTGGTGAGGACTCTCCTTTTATCTTGCAGACAGTCGCCTTCTCATTCCATCACCACCTGGCAGAGTTCTGATCTCTCCCTATAAGGCCACTGATCCCATAGTGGGAACCCCATCTTGATGACCTCATCTAAATCTAAGTCACCTCATCCAAAGGCCCTATCTCCAAAAACCATACTGGAAGTTAGGACTTCAACATATGAACTTGAGGAAACAGTTCAGTCCACAGCAGACCCTCAGATGAATTTGCACATGAGACCAGACAACACACCCTGCAGTAGGTATGCAATTAAGGCCAGGGTGATTATTTTCTTCAGCCTGGGACTGGTGGTAGGAGTTGCTGCCATAGAACTGAACTCAAAAGAGTGCCCAAAGAAATGGTGGGATTCCAGATGGAGAGGCAGAGTCAAACTCAAGAGCAGTCCTGAATTATTGGTAGCCTACGTTGATAGAACACAATACCGCCGCTGGTTCACTTTTATACATTTAGGACCTTTGTCTAAAAATAAATTTTCTGACCTAGCACTGTCAAGAATAACTAGTAGCAAACACATCAGCCACCTAGCTAGTTACCACTTCTTGAAAGGACACCTGGGCTTGGGTTTTGGCTCTGTGGTAGGGTGCATGCCTTGCCTTGTATGCATGGGGCACTGGGTTTGATCCTCAGCACGACATAAAAATAAGTAAATAAGCCAGGTGCAGTAGCACATGCCTGTAATCCCAGCACTTCAGGAGGCTGAGACAGGAGAATCCCGAGTTCAAAGCCAGCCTCAGCAACGGTTAGGCGCTAAGCAACTCAGTGAGACCCTGTCTCTACATAAAACACAAAATAGGGCTGGGGATGTGGCTCAGTGGTCGAGTACCCCCGAGTTCAATCCCCAGTACCAAAAAAAAGGACACCTGACACATGTATTTTTCCGAACTTGGGAACATGTCCACAATGGGACGCACTTACCATCCTGCATTAGTAAAAGAGTCAGAATGAAATGGATGCTTTTTTTTCCCCCTTGCTTAGTGAAACAGAAAGTAAAGGTGTGTCTTACAATTGATGAATTTTAGATTTGATGACACAGATAATGTATACATATTATTCAAGGTGGAAAACGGTAAAGAAGTGCTAAACTTTGTGTTTCAGATCAATGGCATCATAATTGGGCCTGGTGCCACATGTGGGACCACTCATACAGGCCCAGAGCTGGGTGCTGAGGCCCCACCCTCCAGGCCCACTTCCCCTCTGCTTGTGTCCTGGACTTAGTCCACCTGGGGCTCTTCTTCAGAACTTCAAAATGGAAGCACAGTTGAAAATAACTGTAATTCACCACTGCTCATCAGGACCTGGGGTCAGAGTTACCACATCACAAACAAGAACAATCTCCAACAGGGTCAGGAGGGGAGGGACTTACAATTCCTCATAAATTTCTTTACAGAGGTTTTAAGTGATTGTGGTAAATTACAACTCCCCCAAAATCTAACACCAGATAGAGACACGGAAGCCAGGGGGCAGTGTGGGAGCTGCCACACTCGCCTGTGTGTAGCCTGTGAGTTCACCTACTGCAGTTCCCATGCCCCCCAAAGCAAGGAAAATGGCAGACAGCACCAGCCCCTCCCGGTGAGGGGAACACACATGCACACATTCCGAGTACTGGGCGTCAAGGGGTAATCTGACAGCTGGGGCTCAGAACTCCTAGGAGATGTTGGAATCCAGTTTGGGCTAAATTTCCCATAGCTGAGGAGGAACTTATCAAAATGAGAGTTCCAAACTGGCCAGCTACCCATTAGGTCCTACCCAAAAAGTCCATGTTGCTGGCCTAAAACTGTTGAGATGGAGAGTAACCAAGATCTTAAGGGACTCTTCAGCTGCTACCAGGCCACATCCACTTTCCTCCTTCCTTCCTCTCCACTTTCAACACATCTGCAACATTCACAGTGCCCATGCCACCTGCTGGCATTTGTGCCTCCATCCCCAGTGCCACAGATGATGGGAGATACCCCTCCTAGTCCCAGAGAAGAACAAGGCCTTGTTTTTTTGTGCTCATCCCCAGCGGGGCACAGGTTGGGGCTTCAGAAAGGCCCCTTTGCCTGCCAGCAACGGCAACAGCTTGAAGGCAAATCTGACACCAAACAGTGCCTCATGGGGGCTAGAATGCCTATTTGTGAGCTCTAGGCTAGACAGCCCAGCCCTTCTGGCCCATCCTGGCCCACAAAGTTGCATTTCCCAGGTTGTAGGGAGCAGGAATTGGGAGCCACAGAAAACTCCCATGAATTTTATGACAACTCATCAAGGCTCTTGGTTCTGCACCTGACGGGCACTTGGACTCCGCTTATTAAGGGAGGCTAGGTCAGGCCTGGACTCCACCTGAGGAAACACTTTAGAATCTGCCTAGTTGGTGTGCCGGGAAGCCAAGGGTTATGCTAGGAGAGGGCAAGCCCACGCTCCCCTGGAAGGCACTCAGCGTTACCTGGAAGTAGATCTTCTGATTTCACTCTCTTCCTGGAGAAGTCCAAGCAAGCCACTCTCTCCCCATCCAAGTAGTCCCTCCCTACAAAGGGCCCTGCCTCCAATCCTCCACATAGCCTCCCTGCAGCAAGTCCCCTGGGCACTTTGCTCAGTCAGTCCCTGGAAGAAGAGCCCCGAGGAAGCCTACAGGGCGGCACCATACACACCACAGAATCAACAAGCTCCCCTTGAGAGAGGTAGCTTGGATTCAAGGGGCACCCAGGGTCTCTGTGTCCACAGCAATCACTTTAGGGAGCTCTCTGGGTGCTACCTGGCATCCTCCATCTTCACACTAGAAGGAAAACTGTGCAGGTTTTCTTCCTGCAAATCTTCCTGATTACTGCCAGTCAGCTGCCTGCCCCCAGGGTGCACCTTGTGGTCCCACTCAGTTCCAGTGTCCTCGGATCTGGGTGGAACAGAAGGGTCACTGGGGGTCTTTCCCCAAGGTGCACCTCTAAGGAGGCTCGTGGGTGGCTCATGGCTTGGATAGCCCCTCTCCCAAGCTGCACAAGCAGAAGAGGCATGATTGGCATGGCTGCCCTGGTGGCGCATGAGCCAGGAGCGACAGGTGAAGCTCTTGCCACACTGGCCACAGGTAAAGCGCTTCTCCTGTGAGTGGCCACGCAGATGTCGCAAAAAGCTGGGCTTGTGTGCAAAGCACACGCCACACTGGGCACACTGGAAGGCACGCTCCCCGGAGTGCACGCTCTGGTGCACAGTCAGGTTGGCCAGGCGTGTGAAGCGCTTGTCACACTGTGTACACGGGAAGGGCTTCTCACCCGTGTGCGTGCGACGATGCTCCACCAGCGTGGACAGGCGGCCGAAGCGTCGGCCGCACTGCGTGCACGGGAAGGGCCGCTCGCCAGTGTGTGTGCGACGGTGCTCCAGCAGCGTGGACAGGCGGCTGAAGCGCTTCTCGCACTCGGCACACTCATATGGCTTCTCCCCCGTGTGCGTGCGGTAGTGCGTGGTGAGCGTCGACTGATGAACAAAGCTCTTGCCACACTGGGCACAGGTGTGGGCACGCTGGGGCATGTGTGCCCTGCCCTGACTAGCAAGGGGAGCCTGCTGCGTGAAGCTCTTAGGACACTGCACACAGGTGAAGGGCTGGGGGTCGTGGTGTGAGCGCTCCTGCGGAGCACGGAGCTCCTTGCTGCTGAAGTTCTGGTCACGACCAGCACAAGGCCAGCACTGCTCTGGCACAGCCTGGCTCTGGGGACCTGGAGGGCAGGAGGTCATCTCTTTTTCCCTTGTGGCATGAGACAGATCTCCATAGGTGCCCCCCTGCATGTCCTCCTTGCCAGGTTCCCCTTCGGCCGCCCAGGCTGGCTTCAGGACCTCGGACGCCCCCTCCAGGCTCCTCTTCTCCTTGCTGGCTAGCCAGGTCTGTGCTAGGAAGGGACACAGCAAGAGTCATCTCTGCAGCCAGGCCACCCTGATCCTTTGCTCTCCTGTTCTCAGTAGCCCCTAGTTCATGAGCCTATCACTAAAGGCCTCCACTCTGGCCCCAGGCTACTTGGTCTCCCACCTGCCTTATGCTGGATTCCCACACCAAGCTATTCTATGAAATGTCACCCAAATGCCCTGTTCACCCCAGCTCTGTGCCTCAGCTCAAGGTCCTCTCCACCTACAATGCCTGTCTCTCACCACACTTCAAGGCCCTCAGTCTCTGCTCTCCCAGGAGCCTCCTAAGACCAGAGCAGTGATTATTTCTCCCTGGGAAGCACTTTGTCTATGCCACACATGGCCACAAGATGTCCTGTCTGCCACAGCTTAACTGCAGCACATCTTTGCCTGTGCATCGTTAAGCAGATGGGCTTTTTCTTAGGAAAATTCCCATCATTTTCATAAGACCCCCAAAGGGCTTTCTGGCTCTCTTGCTCTTCTTCCTTTATACTGTTTATCTGTATTAGTTGTCTCTTTCCTCCTGTTTAAGTTCCTTGTGAGGACAGGGGGAATCTGTGTCTTATGCACTGATGAGTCCCTGTAGTCCCCAGCACCACACTAGCTAGTTTGTAAAATGAAGTTAGGAAACATTTTCAGGAATAAAAGGAGAATGAGTTCATGCAACTCTACAGGAGGACATCCCCAGCAAACAGATGAGGCCACAGAGAGACAGCACTACATGGGCTTGACACCGCCTCCCCCTTCAGGACGCTCCTGCAGGAGACGGCCCTGCTGGAGGTGCTTGGAGGCTCCCCTCAGGACCCACTGTCCAAGGCCCAGGGATGCAGCCTGCAGCCCTGCCCTCTGAGCCTTACCTGAGCACAGGTGTGCAGTGGTCATCTCCTGCAGGTTCCTCTCACATTCTTCTTCCTCTTGCTTGATCCTGGGTTGACCTCCTGGGGGAGATTCCAGCTGTCCTGTTTCTAAGGGAGAGGGGATGAGGCCCTGAGGGCATCAGAGGTCATAGGGCTTCTTTCCTCTCACAGTGTCACTCTGGGACCAGCCATCAGCGGGCACTACTAAGCAGAACTACAGGTCCCAGTAAGGACAGAGCAGACACCAGGATTTCTAGGAACACTGATGTGTGCTATGGCAGGGAGTCAGAAGAACTGGGGTTGCACAGCCTATGAGTGAATGGCTGCAGGCTGTGACCAGGTAGCCAGCAGCCTTCAACCACCACCTGCCTTCCTCCTATAGCAACGGAGTGCCTAGTGTTTGGCTGGGCCCATAGAACCCCAGAATAAAGGCCATGTTTCCAGGCCTTCCCTGCCAGCAGACAACTAATGGGATGTGAGGGACTCTGCTCCTCTAGTTTCATCTAGAGCAGGAGGAAACAAAAGGCTTTAACAGAGTTAAAAGTACCTGATAAGGACTAAATGTGTGTTCACTGAATGAAAAATGTACTGTCTTTAAAGAGAAAGGGCATCCCCTTCCCCTCCTGCTGCTACTTTATCCATTCTGTCCCATTGTTCCAGACGTGAAACACCTATACATACTTAAATTGGGAAACAAATACATCACTTACGGTAACTTCGAAATAATAATTATTTTTGCGGAATTGAAAACTTGTAAATTTAATGGGTTAATGGCTGTGACATGGCAGTGAGCCATGGGGACAAGACCCACCCTAGGAAAGGTGGAGCAATAAGCTGGAAAGAACCTGGGCCTGTGACTCTGACCTGCCAAATAAGCTCTGTCAGGAGCAAGAAACCAATCACTATCTTATTTGAGCTAGTATCTTATTGTTTGTTTCAGTCTGTTTTGGAAGCCTATAAAACACAGTGTCCTTGGGTAAGTGTCCTTCAAGAGTCAACTGACCTCACCAATCTGCACCAATCTCGAAGGCCCACTTTAAAAGTAGAATAATTACTGTTTCTTCTTCCTACTCTGAGCTTGATATGGATTAGGCATAATTTTTTGTTAAATAAATGAATGAATGGATAACATCCCATGCCACCAACATCCACATCACTCAACTATGTGCCAGGTTTTGTATTCAGGGGCACATATGGTCCCTTTCTGTTGTACTGAGGCACCTCTGACCCAGTCATGCTGAGAAGATGCCAGCTCAGCCACACGTGCCTAACTGCTACACGTCAGGCTGGCTCCACAATTAACAAGGGCCATGGAAACTATGTTCTTAGCAGGTTCCTAGCAGCCCAGCCTTGAGAGAAGGAAGTGGATCAAACGTATCAACATAAAAAGATCCTTAACACATATGTTAACTGAAAACAAGCTGTAGAGTGATATACACAGTGTATCTGTTTTAAAACCCTGTATTATTCTACAGTATATGCATATATGTAAGAGCACGAGAAAAAAGACTAAAAGGAGCCGGGCGCAGTGGCGCAAGCCTGTAATCCCAGCACTCTGGGAGGCTGAGACAGGAAAATAACTAGTTCAAAGCCAGCCTCAGCAAGGGCAAGGTGCTAAGCAACTCAGTGAGACCCTGTCTCTACATAAAACACAAAATAGGGCTGGGGATGTGGCTCAGTGGTCGAGTGCCCCTGAGTTCAATACCTGGTACCAAAAAAAAAAAAAAAAAGACTAAAAGGTCTTATACCAAAATGATCATGGTAGCTATCCTAGGAGGGAATAAGAATCAGGCAGGTGGCCAGTACAGAGCCCTTCCACTTCACATGTAACCTCCGCACTGCTTAGTGAGAATGTATTCCTGTAAGAATACATTTGCATGATTCCTATAAGAATTAATTGCATCATCAAAACACAGGCATTCTCAAAGGTTAGAGGCTGGCCAGTTCCTGCTCAGGGCATCTCTGCAGCCTGCTTCTCACATTCTGACTGCATCTGAAGCACCTGAGGAACATGTTGAAATTGTGATGTCTAGATCTAGAGGATCCTGTTCACACCTTTCCCAGAATTTTGACAGGAAAAGCCCAATGTGTAGAAACTTCTAGAAAATAAAGCAGACTTGCCCCCACATAACCTAGGCCCACTGGTTTGTGGTAGAGTGTGAAGACAGCTCCTTGGAACAAGGCCCAGGAGGAAGCAAAGCTCTCCCCAGATGAAAGAGGAAAAGGTTACAGAGTGGAGTACAAGAAAGTGACTGCCAGGACAGCAGTGACCCAGGACACAGGCAGCCCCCAAGTCCTGAGAACACCTTCTCTCATCTCCTGATGCTTACTCTAGCCTCATTCCAGAGCAAGCCCCAGCTCCATGGGAGAGCTATAGGCACTTCCCCAGGGGTACCCCAAGGAAATGTAGGCCAGGCCCAGCCTGCTCTGCATCTGCCTGGAAGCAGCACAGCCTCTGAACGAGCCCTGGTCCTGCTCACACCTACAGAGGGCACACAAATTCCCTCCCTGCACCACAGGGGACGGAGTCCACCAAGATCTTGCAGTACCAGAATTCAGTGAGGCTACAAGAGCCACTGTCTACCCACCCCTCACACACACAGCTCCCCAGCACGCTGGGGCTGCCACCTGCATCCTCCCACAAGGCCCGGCCCCTGACTTGGCTCTTTCTCTGCAATATCCCACTCCTTGCAGGGGTCCAAAAACACTTTTAGCCTCAGGCCTACATACCAGCCACTCAGCTCCCATGTTACCACCTTCCTTCTTCCTTGTTCTGGGGTGACTCTGTGACTTAATTTACCTACTGAGAGAGTCTGCTTCAAAACAAAGCCTTTTTTCCCCAAATAAAGTATAAGAATCCAAAAGCAAGGAGTGGTGTCTTGGTGTGATCTGTTGTGTTCTGAGTGAACAGGGCTCCCATCCCAGCAACCACAGC